>CM067324.1:63035000-63350000 GCA_034376525.1 Nicotiana benthamiana
ATTAACTTCTAAAAATGTTGAAATTCTTCTCTATGCTGTAAGAGTGGTGTCTTCTTCTTTCATCATAACCGCACGGATTCTATTCGCAACATGATTTGGTGTCATACTCAATTTATAATCCATCTGTCAAAATAAACGGCCAAACTATTATAATTAACATAAAGCAATTAGAGTAATTGATACTATTTGATAGTTTGAACCTTGAATAAATTTTAAAGGAATATTAAGGTAGTACCTGAGCAATAATGGTCATATGGGTTGTGTTGTAGCCAAAAGGCATAACGCTGGAGCTAATGATAGAAAGATGAAGCTTTTCTACTTCGTTGAATATTTCCTTTATTATCCCTTTTTGCTTTTTGCAATATATACTAATCATAAAATTCCCATCTGAAACTCTAACTTCAATATCTGGAAATGATCGGTCTATGCTAATGCTGGAGTTTTCATCAGAAGATGAGGAGTAGTCATCATAACTGGTGAGAACACGAGCTCTCTTCACTACAACCACCGATTCCTCGCTACAAATATTCTTGGCTTTTTCCTCGAGAGTTTTTACTTGTTCTTCAAGTTGTTTCATATATTTGATCGCATCTCCCAGTACTGATGCTTTGTCCAACTGTTAAAAGAGTTAATTAGAAATTAAACATCAATATCTTTAATTTCTAGTGCTATGAAATTCTCCTAATAACTGGAGATAATTAAAATATGCAGAAACACTAGCACTGCATATATCGAATGTTCATTTGTTATATTTTTCAGCACATATAAACTGAAATACGATTAATTCCAGCGATCGATGATCGATCGATAAAAACCCAAAAGAGTAAATAAAAGGATTTACCTTCTTGAGGTTAGGGATAAGGGCAGATAAAGCAACGAAACGCTGAGTGAGGCGTTCTCTTCGCTTTCTTTCAGCTACAACGTGGTCTTGTGCCTGCAAACTAGTCCTGTTGTAACTCTTTTTCTGAGTGGTAGTATCAGCAGAACCAAATCCCAAGGCCTGGATTAGATTTTGGCTATCACCAAAATCATCAGAACCCATAGAAGAAGAGAAGTTTAGGGTAGTTCCAGATGTCAACTCAGTGTTGACTGAGGTGTAGTTCAAAGCTTCAAATTGGTTTAACGAGGCAGCAATAGTAGTATTGGCTGATGGCGAAGTACTGGAGTAGCCATAGTTGCAAGAGGAGAAGGGTTTGTTGAAAGGCAATTCATTAAATGGAGTCACCATCTGGAAGTTATTAATGTTGTTGATAGAGGAATGATCATTCATATTAGTCTTCTCCTGTATTGGTTAATTTCGAAGTCAATTAAAATGTTACCATAGGGTCACATAAAATCAACTAACAGAATTCTTTAAAGCAAAAAGTAGTTTTAATTTTATTGTCATACCATTTTAGACCACCATGTAGCCGATGACATATCCATTCTTGGCAATTGCTGGGCTCGTTATTGATCAATTCTCTCCTAGGGTTAGATCCTGTTTCTGTATTCCAATTACAATCAGTATCTTACATAAATCTTTGGGGAAGAAAAAGAGAACTTATAAGGTCTAATCAAAAGAGGGATAATCTTACCTTAGAACCAAATTAAAGGGCTTTCGATTCCAGCTGGCCAAATGTAGGAATTCTTGTGTCTTTTATAATTGCTTGAATGTTTGCGTTGACTGGAAAAATATACGAAGAAATCAAATAAAACAAAAAACAGGTGGAAATTTTCCTCAATTATAATGTGTTCTCACTCTCTATATTATATAATTAATTACACCTCTAAGGAGACTTCTATCACTACTTAAAATAATGGAACATGCACGTGTTAAAAGTTTCGACTTTCGAGTTATTTCTTTGTTGTCGAGTACGTATTACCTTTTTTACCAACTCCCTCTTCCCGTCCGACTTCAGTCACCAGTCTCCAGCTATGTTACAGCATTTAGCTCTTCAATTTTGAGACCAATCGGTACCCGTGTTTTTGGCGTGTAGTGATTTGAATAACTTTTGTATTATGTTTGGGATTGTCTTATAAAAGATAATTCGCCTTTTTTGCATCCCAATTTGCCACTATGCAACTTCATTCACCCAGTTAGTTCTAATTCCAATTCTGAAATCACATTCTGTTTACTCAAAATTGAATAATAATTAAATTTGTATGCGATGTTAAAAATACGTAATTTATTCGATACTAAAAGTAAAGAATATTAGATAAATGAATTAAAGAAAAAATAAACGATCAACCAATTGTGATGTCATGGCAATCCTAAACTTAGATTGAGTAGCGATCTCTGTATGCGTCAAAATCTGAGTAAGAAAATCTGGCACAAGGTTAGATTACCAAAAGGCAATTAGGCCGAGGTCCTGCACAAGATTGAAGAAACCAACAAGCGAGCTGATTAATCGAGGTCGAGGTCAGGAACTCGGGTCGGCCATAACGGCTAGTTTTGTAGTAAGGTGTTTTAGGGGAATATTCCATTGAATATTCTCTGCACTTGTACTTTAAGTTAGGTAAGGGATATGTCTCATATAAGGAGAGAGGGAGAGAGACGAAAGGGGCGTGTAGTATTCCATATGATAAGATCTGTCATGAAAAATTGACTCTCAAGTAAATTACAAACATTGTCTTTCCACAAAGATTCAATTTATCGTTCATCCTACACTTTCCTTCATCCGATTCGAGAAAGCTCCATATATTCTCACGTTGTTTGTCTTACATCATTGTTAGAGAGAAGAATCATCCACCGATAGTTGGGTGAATCATTCTCTCTATATACGTTTATTGCCATTTAATATATTATTGCTTATCATTGCCCCCCCCCCCCCCCCCCCGCACCTATAATAGCATCATTTAATACCATTTGTATTAAATTGGATTAAATGCAATTCTACATTAATTGTATAAACTTTTTCCAAATCTAGGATTTATTATGTTCAACTAGGATTTACCCACTATCTTCTTATTTAATTAGTTTAACAAACTTAATACTTTTTGGTCAAACAATTTGGGGTCATCTGTGATATTTTCTACTTGAAAATGTTAGTTTCTTCTAGATCTAAAAAAAAATTACAAAAGCCCTATACTTCCTTGTTTGTACAAATCTAACATGGAAGGCAAAAGAGAGGAAAAGAGGAAGGCGATAGCCGAGCTCTCCACCAACCTCCTCCACACCAACAACGAAGTGGATGAAACGGAGTGCGAAGATATAACACCAAACACCTCTCCCAAGCAAAAAAGCTCGCCCCCACTTCACGGTACCATCACGACCCCGCACGATAAGGGGGCCTTTATATCTACAACAGAAGAGGCACCATTGGCAATGAAAAAGCTACTTGAGGCATGGTTGACAACACGCTAACCGGCTTCCTCAACAAGCCCGCTCGGAGGTCGAATAGAGAACAAGCAAGGGTTGGCATTGCATCGGCAGCTGGCGAGCAGCACGCCCCCATGCAACAAGTATTACTCACAATGCTAGTAATGCAGGTAATGACACCATCACAACCATTTTGAGGAAGATGGAGGAGATGGATAATGAGAACAAAATGCTTCGCAACCAAAAGAAAGAGCAACAAGAAAGGGTAGACAAGATACCCGGTGCCCCAAAACTTCTGCCGAAAAGGGAAGCGAATTGGTTTGTTGTGAAGCCATATAGCGACAAGGATGCACCACCTGCCATACCTAAGACCTTCAAAATGACGATTTACGTAAAAATATACGACGGCACGATTGACTCGGAGGATCATGTGATCCACTATGTCAGTGCATTGAAAGGAAGACCTCCCAAAGAACAAGTAATATCTATATTGTTGAAAAAGTTGGAGAAACCCTAATCAGGGGAGCGCTGACTTGGTAACCATAGTTACATGTGCGTTCCGTGGAAATTTTGAGGAAATGGAAGACAAGTTCGTCACCGCTCATGTCGGGGCTAAGAAAGTAGAGGCAAGGGTGAATGACATATTCACCATTAAGCAATTGGCTGGCGAAGGACTCAGGGATTTCCTTGCTCAATTCAACCGTGTAAGAATGACCCTTCCAATTGTATTTGAAGGGATGGCGGTAGCCGCTTTCCAAAATGGGCTAAAATGAAGGGGATCGAGGGTGACCAAAGAGTTGCTAAGCCGACTCATGAAATACCCTCCAACCACTTAGGCGAGATACGCAATGCCTATTATGCCGAGGTAAGAGCCGACAAGGATGATATAAACACACCCACCCAACGATTGACCTTAGTCCAAATGGAGTCCAGGAAGGACGAGAGAAATGATAGAAAAAGAGATCTAGTGAGATCCCAACCTAATCGTGAGAGACATCAACCTTACATCATATGCACCGTAACGGGAACCCACCGAAGTGAGAGAGGTATGCCACATTTATTATCTGCCCACAATTTTTGTGTTTTCCTCTCAGAAAAAGTCTACGCACTAGAGAAGATTTTCCCAATAGTGAAGCGGCCACAAAAGATGAGATCTGACCTGAGCACCATAAAATCAAATGCCTATGCAAATTCCACCAGGAGCGAGGTCACAAATCGAGGATTGTTTCTCCCTAAGACAAGAGGTCGTGAACATGTTCACCAAGGGAACTTGAAAGAACTGCTGAGCGAACAGGAGAGGGCTAACTTCTCTGAGGGCGTGAACAACACCAGGGGCCGCCCAAGCCACCTTCCCCAACTCGAACCATTCAAATGATCATCGGAGGAGATGATGACGCTTAAATCAACAATTTGAAGCTTACCACCACCCACAAACTCAAACAATCAATCACTCACGAATGGTACAAAAAACTCAAAGAAAGTAATCATCTTTGATAAGTTGTATACCCATAGTATGGTTTTTCCTCAGTATGAATCTATTGTCATTACTTTACCCGTTTTTGATACCGAGGTAAAACGTGTTATGGTTGATGACGGGAGTGGCGCGTGCATCATCCAACCTTGATTTCTCATCGAAATAAAGCTCGAGGATAGGATAGTGCCACGCTACATCATACTAACGGGTTTTAACAATGCAGTTGAGCGAACATATGGAGTCATGCTGCCCATCCTGGCTGGTAGGCAACTTTAGAGACCACGTTCCACATTATGAACCAGGATATGGCATAGAATACCATCATAGGACGACCTTGGATACACACCATGATATCCGTCCCCTCCAACTTATATCAAGTCATCAAATTCCCACCCCCGGGGAGTATTCAGCATTCGAGGAGACAACACACTACCCGAGAATGTTACTGCATCGCCCAAGACTGAACATACACCCAACAACTAAAAGACAAAGCCGAGGAGGCATAGTAATTAATAAAGTCGGGGCCAAATAGCGATGAAAGGAATAACGTTAACACAGACCCCGAAATCGTAGAAGCCACAAGGTCAACCGTAGAGAATCTCAACCCTGTATAACTAGATGATAACGACCACAACAAGAAAGCTTCATCGGCCATAAGCTCCAAGATCTAAGTAAATTCTACCAATTCTTAAAAAGTAACGTATCTTGTTTGCCTTTCCTATACCGCGTGCTAGTTATCTAAAGGAGATAGCGACTCACAAGTTGTACATGGACTGTTTTTACCCCCTGGTAAGGCAAGTTAGACAAAAGTTCAACTCCGCAATAAATGACGCAGTCCGCAAAGAGGTTGAAAACTGTTACAAAATGGTTCTATCAGAGAATGAAAGTACCCTCAGTATGTCGCCAACGTGGTCATGGTGAAAAAATAATGAAAAGTGGTGGATATGCGTAGACTTCACAGATCTGGACAAACCATCCCCAAAAGACTCATTCTCCTTTCCTCATATTGACCAACTCATCGACGCAACAGCCAGGCACGAGCTGCTAAGCTTCTTGAATGCCTGCTCGAGCTATAACCAGATCCTCATGGAGGAGGAGGACCAGGAAAAAAGTACTTTCATCACCCACCAGAGGACACACTCCTATAGAGTTATACCATTTGAGTTAAAAAATGCAGGGGTGACATATCAGAGACTGGTGACCAAACTATTCAAAGATCAACTTGGCAAAACCATGGAAGTATACATAGATGACATGCTGGATAAGTCAAAAGGGAAAGAAGATCACATCGACCCCTTGAGGGAAGCCTTTAACATACTTAGAAGGTACAACATGAAATTGAACCTTGAGAAATGTGCCTTCCTAGTAACTTTTGGAAAGTTCCTCGGCTTTTTGCTATCGCAACGGGGCATCGAGGTCAACCTCGACCAAATCAAGGCTATAGAAGGAATCCTAGAAAATTTGAACAGTAAGAAATAGGTGCAGAAACTGGCCAACTGTATAGCTGCCATGTCAAGATTCATCACACGGTCTTTTGATAAGTGCCACAAATTTTTCGGTGTGACTCCAATGGAATTCTGAATGCGTCGAAGCCTTAAAAGAACTAAATTCATACTTGTCTTCACCCTCGCTGGTCGCTAAAGCGGAACCCGGAGAATGTCTTCTCATCTACTTAGTCGTGTCTAATGTCACAGTAAGTGCAGTCCTAGTACGAGAAAATAAAGGTATGCAGTTTCCAATCTACTACATTAGCAAAGCTTTGGTCGACGCTAAAACGAGGTATTCCCACCTCGAGAAGCTAGCCCTAGCCTTGGTTGTACCTTCACGAAAGCATAGACCATATTTCAAGTGTCACCCTATCTAAATGGTCATGACCTTTCCTCTGAGGAGTATCCTACACAAACCTGAATTGTTGGGTAGATTAGCTAAATAGGCCATAGAGCTGAGCGAGAATGCTATAACCTATCAACCGCGAACGGTGATAATGTCGCAAGTACTTGCTAACTTAGCCGCTGACTTTAGTGAAAAGATAATGCCCGAAATCAAAAGGGAAACTACTAGTGTTCCACCAAAATGCATGACCAATGGGCTTTGTATTCTGATGGCGCTTGTAACGCGTCAGAATCTGGACTAGGATTTGTACTCAAGGTCCCAAGAGGTGAAATGATTTTCCAGTCTATACGGCAGCCTGATATGACTAACAGCCATATATGAGGTCGTTGTTGTAGGATTAAAAATGGCACCAAGTACGGAGCACGATGATTAGTCCTACCATGCGACTCGCAACTCGTCGTCAATCAAGTCACAAGGACTTTCCAAATCAAGGAACAAAAGATACAATAATACCAGGCCAAAATCTATGGGTTGTTACCTAAGTTCCACAAATGTCGGCTCGATCAAATACCTCGAGCGCAGATCATCGAAGTTGACCGTCTAGCCAAACTGGTAGAAACCACCAAAAGTATAATCGGAGAAGGGAACATGGTCACTCTCCTCCATTCATTAATTGATCAAATAGAGGTATAAACTATAAACTCGACTTGGGACTAGAACTATTGTATTGTCTTATATTTGCAGAACGGGGTACTCCCAAATGATAAAAAAAGAAGCCAAGAAGCTTTGAATGCAGGCAGCCAGGTACAACATCTTCCCTAATGACTTTGTCACGCCCCAAAATTGTGGAGCGTGATCGGCGCTCAACCGAGTAAACCCGACTGAGCAAGCCTGCTAGATTTAATTCTACCCAAACTAGTTCATGAATAAAGAGGAAATGTTATCCCATTTAATCAAAACACTAAAATATCTTCCATTAGCAACTTTCATTTCATTTTTGTTAATGAATTCATTCATTCTTTTCAATATATTACAAGTTACAAGTTTAATGAAAAGCATGCTTGTCGAATACTAACATTTCTAGTCCTGAAGCAAAATATCAACCACCATCCACAAACAGTCTACGGAGCCTCTAAATATAATAGAAGATAAATAGGGAAATGCCGGTAACAAGGCTCCGGCTATACCTCAAAACGTGATGAGAAAATGAACAAAATATGCATGACACGACCCCGGGATGTAGTGGGGCTTACCAAGTCTGCTGGGAAGAAAATACTGCTATCAATAGCCTATGTCGCTCGTTGTAGAACCATATGTATCATAAAACGATATAGCGCCCCTGGCAAAAGGGATGTTAGTGCTATCGAATAGCACTAGTATGTAAGGCTAAACATCCTCTTTCAAAATAGAATGTTCATATAAGTAGAAACAGCACATAGAAATAGCAAGTCACAATCAACAATATCCAAATAACTAATTGAAACATAACGATTTTAAAGTAAGAAACTAGTATATATATTTTTGGTTGGGAGGTCACTAGCACCGATATTACCACCATCTTTGTTAGCACGGAGTTTGATCACGCCCAATCTTCTAGGCCATCTCCCCATGGAACAATGTGGTTTGACATTATGATGTGAAAGAAAGTTGTCAAAAGAATAGTACCACCATGTGCACAACATGGATTCTAATCTCCACCCGGTCAGCTAGGCCGCCTTCCCATTTATGCCGTATGGGTTGGCTTTTTCTTTTTCAATTTATAGGTATTAGTTTCATCCCACATTGGGGGAATATTCACAAATTCACCGATATTTCAATTTCATTCCAAGTCACGCTCCGCTCCTACACCGGCACGTGTAGTTTTGGTGTGGGCCTTATGACCCACCCTTCCTCGGTATTGCTAATGATACTTCCAAAAATATTTTTGATTTGATTTAATATTGCACACAATTGTAGTATTAATATAAGTATACAAATATAGCATAAATACTACCATGCTTACCTCAATACCTTTCGTATTTTATAGTTTTTATTAATGCTCTCAATCTGTCTCGATAACACTATCTCTTTGGCCCTTTGAGCCTTTCACATGTTTCATCTTTCTCATGGCACGAAGGCCGCATATGGTTTTCCACATTTTCATCTCCTTTATTTCCAAGGATCGTCAACTAATATCAATGTACCAAATATTCCGGAAATCATATATATTTGAGTTCAATAGTAATAGAATCATGAAACACAAGGGATTCTTTCTAAAGAGGGACATGCCAATCAACAATTGAAATACACATTGAAGTTATAAGCAAACAGTCACCTCAACTACCATTGACTTACCCCTTTTTCCAACATGACAAAAGCAAAATTTCAACATCGGAATGTGTAAGAACTCACATTACATTGAATGTATTTATAAGGAAAAGCATTATCTAAAACAGCCACTTATAGGCATAATTCGGGTACAAGATCTTTAGGCCATTCTATTTTTGAAGTTAGCTCATAACGATTGGTCAAGGCTGACTACTTAAGTTGTTTCACATCTTCTCATTCGATTCATTTCCAAAAATCTTTACAGTTTATCAACAAATAGATGCATTCAATCAAGGCATTTTGTACATATAAGAGCAATTAGGAGCATTAAACACTTCAAATTCTTATCACCCAATTAGTATACTAACCTTCATTTAAAATGTGACTCAAGGCTATACTATTTTGGTAGACAACCACACTTAAACTCATAAAAAAATATGGAATTCACTTGCGAGAGAGAAAGTTTAGCCTACATACTTCGATTGAGATTTCCTTAAGTCCTACTACACTCCGAGACTCTTAACAATGTCAATATTTGAGGAACATGACAAATCGAACCACAAAATAGAGAGGTACTCATAGTTCTAGCTCGCTTGAGGATATTCTCAAATACTAAGTATGCATAATAATTTTTAAACCATTTTGTGAAAGATCCTACCATCCCTCATCCCATCCTTAGCTCAAGACCTCACCAAATACTTTAAGAACTTATGCATGCAAGATATCTGCTCCCATCCTCATAGATTACCCTTCTAATGGTCTACCCTAATTATACTCAGTAATTAAGAGCTTGGGTTATAGAATCTTACCTATTATGAAAAAGACCTTGGTGTCTTTCTTGACAAATCTTCAAGGTATAAGCAAGATTTTAGGTGAAATTTTGATGAAGAACCCATTCCCCCTCTAGGACCCTTTCTCTCTAAATCCATCAAAAAATAGGCTTAAAATGAAGGGTAGCATATGATATATCAACATGGGGTCGGGTAAGAAAATTTGAAATTTGGAGCTCTGGAACTGATCTGTGATCGCATTTGCTATCGCATAATTGACATGCAGCCCGCAAAAGGGAACGCAAAATGGCTCACAAAACATAAACATACTGCCCAGGTATGCAACAAGAATGCAGTCCGCGTGCCTGTTTTACATTCGTATAACCGCAGAAGTGGCCCTTGAAAAAATATGAAGGAGATTATGCAATGACTATGCGGCCACTTATTGATTATGAGATCGTATAATTGGCGCATAGTTGACCTCAAAATTAACCATCAAACTGCCTCACTCTGCGGCAACTATGTGGTCCGCATGACTATTGTGCGTCCGCATAAAGGACTGCAAAAATGCGCTCTTCTGAAAAACATTTTTTCTTAACTTTTTAATACATAGATCAATCCAACGGTTCGAACAACGGCTCACAAGTTTGCCACGAAGAATTTTACGAATTTCTAACATATATTCCTAACTTGTCACAATGAGATCTCGGGTTTTGAACAAATAAATTTATGGGGCCTTAGAGAATTGTACAAAAAAACGTATAGCGACCCCCTAGAAAAATGCTTAGGCCCAAATCAAACACGGCGTGTCCTCGAGGAAGTACAGGAAGGTCACCGTGGAGCCCATACCCGCAATCAATATCTCATCATATGCCTCATACGAGCAAGCTACTACTGGCCCACGATGAAAAGAAGTCTGCCGACTTCGTAAGAAAATGCGAGCAATGCCAAATGTACAGCCACATGATTCACCAAGCGGGCGAGCTCCTCCGCTCAGTCACCTCACCCTGGCCTTTTCATCAAATGGGGAATGGACATCGTTAGACCCCTCCTAATGGGACGAGGTAATTTGCGATTTCTTTAAGTATTAGTTGACTATTTTCCAAGTGGGTAGAAGCATGTGCATTCTCCCAAATACGTGAGCAAGAATTGATCACATTCGTATGGAGGAACATCTTATGCTACTTCGGCATACCCAAAGAAATCAGTTGTGACAACGGGCCCCAATTCACTAGGAAAAATGTCGCCGAGCTCTTTGAAAAATGTCATATCAAAATAATACTCTCCATGCCATATCAACCTGTGAGAAATGGTCAGGCGAAGTCCTCCAACAAATCAATATTGAACATCATGAAAAAGAAGCTTCAGAACGCCAAGGACTATGCCTGAAATTGTTATTGACATACCACACAATGCGGAAAACAAGGAAAAGAGAAACAACATACTCACTAGTCTTAGGGACTGATGTAGTAATACCGGTCGAGGTCGGAAAACCAAGTTTGAGATTTTCACACGAGAGTGGACCAACTAATGACAAAAGCAAGTGGCAGGACCTCGATGAGGTCAAAGAGCAAAGAGACATGGTTTATATAAGTATGGTCGCTCGGAAATAACAAGCAGAACTATATTACAACAAAAAAGCCTAGGTTAGACCGCTCAAAGTAGAGGACAACGTCCTCAAAGACAAAATACCTGCGAGCAAGGACCCACAAGAAAGAAAACTAGGGACCAATTGGGATGACTGATATAAGATTACTGGAGTAGCAAGCAAAGTGTTTTTCCAACTCGAATTAATGGGGGGGGGGGAAATTATTGCCAAATAACTAGAACGTCACACACCTCAAGTACTTCAACTTCTAAGAAAAGATGTCCTCCTGGCACATGAGTTTTGTCCCAATTAGGTTTTCTCAGGGTGGTTTTTAACAAGGCGACAAGGAGGACATCCCGAAGTTAATGGCTCGAGCAGGTTAGATTACAAGTTGGCAAATTCATTTTCTGACCGCTCGAGTACTTCAGAGACTAGATAGACTGGGACTGGAATACCAGCACGCAAAACATGTAAACTCTAATATATATATATATATATATATATATATATATATATATATATATATATATATATATATATATATATATATAAAAGCAAACACTTGATGTTCGTCTATCTCCACCTACATTTAACTCTGCACCATATTCGACCTTGACCAAATCGACTCACATTCGATCTCATTCGAATCATCACTCGAATCCACTCACATTCGACCTTATTCGAATCAACTAAGAGCCAATATTCAACCTTTCTCGAATTAGTGCGTTCAACCTCGTTTGAATTAACTCACAATCGAACTTGTTCGAATTAGTGTGTTCGACCTCGTTGGAATTAGTAAAGAATCATATTTGACCACACTCAGATTCAACTCATGCTCAACCTGACTTGACTTCGATTAAAAACTTCATTTGATTAAGTATGACATGGTACTTCACCCAAATTCAATCAAAGATTTACTCGACCATGTTTGAAATAGCACATACCAACATAATTCTTCTGAAGAAAAATATTTGAAGAAAAATAAAAAGGCCCAATAACATACATCAAAAGGTATATCTTATTAAGGTCCAGAAAGACACCCCAGACAAAAAAAAAGAAGAAGAGAACAAAAAAAAAGTAAAAATAATTACTCCATGTCGTCCCCGCCACCTTCATCGGTCGGCCCAATAGTGTCATCTCCATCATCGCCCCCTCCATTGGAATACTTGTTGTCATACCAAGCATCAGACGCAAGCCCTCCTAAATCATCTTCACCATTATCGGACCTCGGTGTAGCATGGTCATAACCGCAGGCGATCCTAGAGGCATGCGCCTTAGTATGAGCATCTTCAAAATCGGCCGCAGGAACCTTCCTCGCTGTCATCAAATTCCTATATATGTCCAGTTGATCCTCGGCATGGATCCACATCTCATATCAGTGTCGTGGAACATTGGGGAAAGAAGAACAATGAGAGGAGGATGGTCAAGCCAATAGTCGTGCCTTCTAGGCCTTAAGAGCAACAACTTGATCACTTAGGCTTGAAATATATCTCTCGTGCCCACCAATTCGCTCATCAATTTGTGCCTCCCTTAACACGTTCATTTCCGCATCATTTGCACATTCAAATATGAGGGCACGGAAGGAGTCCTCTAACACCACAACTTTTTCCAAAACCGCTACCTTGGCTTCCTCGATCCTCTCCAACTCTATCACTTTCTCGATCAACTTACCACTCAAGCCATCAACTTTGATCGAGCTTTGCTCAAGCTCGGCCCGCAAGGATGCCAGTTTCGCTTGAAGGTCGACAGACTTACTTCCTCACCTCGAGTTTGTCTTTCTTAGCTCTAAGCACCCCCTCGAGCTAACTACATCTACCGATGACCTACACAAGCTCCTCGCCTTCTGCCCCAACTCATCTCTAAGGGGCTGGAGGTTACCGCCTGCTCTCAAACGAGAAAATATCTCATGTTGTAGAGATACTTGCAGTACTTCAAAACCATTTTGTTGAAGACAATCTTCCACTTCTCCTCTCAATCAGCGCTCTCAATCTCCAAAATGGGAGTCTAAAAAAAGATAAAGGAAGTGACGAAAAGAGGCATACATAAAGTATAAAACAACAAGGAATAAAACTCACCCTCAAAGCCATCCCAAATATGCCTAATGAAAAATTAAAATCCCTAAGTAATTGCAGAGTCTTGTTTTAAGAGCAAAGAGGGACCAAATAAAGAGACCACACTCTCTTTGTCAGTCAATAAGTCGCAGTAGGGATGAAAATCGAATGAGAAGATCCATTTGTTCTCACCTCGATCCGGGTAAACCCTGCATAAAATATCCTCTCTTCTTCAGGGTTGACGTCGGAGCCGGATTCGTAATCATCTGCGGTCACTCCTTTCGCTCTCTCCTCATCTGAGGAAGAAACGTCAACCAGCTCTAACATTGACGGATCACTACTCAAAATTAGCGTTAATGCCTCTAATTTCACCATCCTTCCTAGGAAGCAATCTCTACATTTGAAGGGAACACGCTCTCTTCGTCGAAAGCCATGTCGCCCTCTAGTTTGGTCCTGCTCAGATGGGGATAACCCCCTGTTGGCCCTTCATTCTTGGTTGCTTCGCCATCAACCTCTATTCTCCATCTTTTTGGCGCAGCCTCTTCTCCCTCGCCATATGATGACTCATATACTAAATGAAACTCTGAAGAAGCCGGAATCTCTGCTAGTAGTGCAGCAGCCTGTCGACTAGGTTTATGCAAGGCTATGGTTTTATAAGGAACAACAGTTTGAAGGGTTTCGCCTGTAGCCACGGTGAGTAGAGGCCCAATCAAAGCACCTGACAAAGGAAAAGTGAGAGTGGGATCCTTTGCCCTCTTCGGAGCCCTCCGACCTACAACAACGAAAGACAAGTAAAAAAGAAGAGAAAAAGCAGTATGAAGCTCAACATGACTAAGATAGAAATAAAATGATTCACCGGTCGAAGATTTGCGCCCAAACCTCTCATTGAACTGCGACCACTCACGGATCCCCGTGGTGTGAGGCAAAATTTAGGGATAGGGGAGAACAATTAAGTCACCAGAGAGAAACAACAAATTGTCAGTTGGAAGAAATACTTAAAAGCAACGTTCCACGCCTCGGGAAACCAATTAGTGTTCAACACCAAATGATCTGTCCTCACGTATAAGAAGTTAACTCAAAAATGATGATTTGTGCTATCATCCATATTCACCACCAATCCGTTAGTCCTAGGGTGGCGAAGGTATGTCATCATAACTCTGTGAAAACATGGGGCGAAGAGGGGAAGTAAATGATGGAGTGAGATCCCGCGGTTGGCTAGCTCTACATATTTTATTAGCATATGGAAAAGTTTAAAAATATAGGGGGAGATCTAAGCCGGACACACACCATAATAGCGGTAGAAGTCCTTCGCCAATGAAGGAAGAGGAAGTGAATAGCCAACGACAAATGGATACACGTATAACGTGCAGTATCCTGGGCGATGTATTTGAACCATATCATCACCAGCTGGGATAAGGTTGATACAGTCTGGAATTTGCCATTTAGTCCTAAATTGAACAAGTGATGCCGAATCCATCTCAGAAATGATAGGCTCAGGATCATCTTCAGGTCACTTCGAGAAATCCGACCTAGTACTCCCCAAGCATGGAACTATTTCATCCATTCTGGGGAACTCTCGTCTTCTACAACAATGGCCAATTCTTCATCATGAGTAGACATGTCCACATTTAATGGGATAGGATCAGAAACTCTCTCAAGGTTGAAAGATGCAGTAGAAATTTTCTACCAAGTATATGGGAGAGAAATTGCAAATATGAACGGGGTAATAATAGCAGAAAACTATAGAGAAGGGAGAAACATGGATGCAAGAATTCTGAGGAAAAGAAGGGAAGGCTTGAAAGATTGAAATGCTTAAGAAATGCAGCAGCTCAAATGGGGAGTTCCCATCCCAATTTATAAGAATATTGGAACCCTAGTCAAGAAAGCCAAGCGATGCCATAATGTAATGTATCGGGAATATGCTCCATAATGACGCATAACAAAATGATGTCACCACAAACAAATGTAAGTATCAGATGTGGTTTTCGAAGCACCACACAGTCACCTTACCATAAGAACTTTATTACTCGACCTACGTGCTAATATTTCTCAAGTTGCAACTAGCAAAGTTCGCCCATCGATCTCGTCCAAATGCATCTTTGACAGGCGGAGGGACTAGCTCTATGGGTCAAAACTAACTAAGGAAATATAGCACAAGATTAGATTACCGAAAGGCAATTAGTCCGAGGTCCTCAAAAGATTGAAGAAACCAACATGCGAGCAGATTAATCGGGGCCGAGGTAAGGAACTCAGGTCGGCCGTAACTGCTAGTTTTGCAGTAAGGTATTTAAGGGGAATATTCCTTATAAATATTCTCTATGCTTGTACTTTAAGTTATGTAAGGGATATGTCTCATATAAGGAGAGAGGGAGAGAGAAGAAATGGTCATATAATATTACATATGATAACTCTCATGAAAAGTTGACTCTTAAGTAAATTACAAACATTGTCTTTCCACAGAGATTCACTTTATTGTTCATCCTACACTTTCTCATATCAGATCCGAGAAAGCTCCATATATTACCACGTTTGTTTGTCTTACATCATTGTTAGAGAGAAGAATCATCCACCTCAATCAATAGTTGGGAAAATCATTCTCTCTATTTAGATGATTGCTATTTAATATATTTATTACTTATCATTGTTCCTCCCACACACCTATAACAGTATCATCTAATACCATTTGTATTAAATTGGATTAAATACAATTCTATGTTATTTGTACAAACATATTTCAGCTCTAGGATTTATATGTTTAACTAGGATTTACCCACTATCTTCTTATTTAATTAGTTTAACAAAAAGGCTTAATATTTTATGGTCAAACAACCCCTTCGTCAATCGGAGCCTCGGTTAGAGCCTGGTCGTGAATGAAAATAGGGTAATTATATGAGAACTTTAACAGTAGCTAAAAGGAAAAAAGTAAACTTGTATTGCTTTGGTTTGTGTGCTACACTGTCACTTACAAAAGAAACTTTTCCTCTTTTTATAGTAGGAGAGATTCACCCCTAATATAATTTTAAAAAATGGTAAAAATCTTTCTTTCCCAGTAATTACTTATCCACAATTGGCATTGAGCAAGATCGAAACTATGTTAGCTGGTTGCGTGCGAATATCATGTCATTATATCCGTTATGTATAATGGTTTTACCATGTTTGTCGTGGTCTTAGAATTCATTCTTGATCCGGGTGCATCGCTTTTCCATACTCAATGACGAGCACACGGTTCTTTCTTTATGGATCTCGGTATGAAGGATCTATAACCTCAATCATAATCCCGTGCATCCATACCCTCCCTCCATTTTCTCATCAAACAATCGATGTAGACATTACCCCCGATTTTACTCGTACACAGATAGTCCCCTTATTTTTTGAATAGTAGATTTATCGGATCGATGGTAAATGATAGAAAAACCCTAGTTCATTCCTTTCATATGTTACAACCAAGATGATGGGTGAATCGAAATGTCCCATAAATCGCGTCGTTATGACCTCGAACAAGTGTCAACCGGAGGTTGATCGTCCTTTAATGAAAAACGTCGCGTATTGACTGTTCTTCTTTTATAAAAGCTCTGACCCTTTTTCATGTCTTCCGGTTTCTGAATCTAAAACTTAACCTCGAACTCTATGATTACTTTTAACTCCAAATTTCATACATTGCTCCTTGAACCTTCATATCTTCATCTTCCAATCCTTATAAATTCTTTGGATCTTCAACCCACACCTTTATTCCTTCACACCATCTTCAAATCTTCATATTTTTCACTAGACCTTTATATTTTTCTTCCAACCTTTAGTTTTCCCAAATTACGATGCAAAAACCTCCAAGTCAGTGACTCAGCAGACTACTCATTTATCTTTCCACCCGGCTACAAATATCGAGATGGCAGTTCCTGAGGTGGCTTAACAGCTCCCCATGAAGAGCTTCATACGGGGCTTCTTTATCGGGATCGACTTATATGTCGAGAAAGCTCCTAGCCGAAAAGATCGAGGCGAGGGAGCATGGAGATACATATGCTCTATTTTAGAGGAAACACTACCCATACTCCTAGCGAACTGTAATTGGAAAGGTAAGGAGGTGGTCATCCTCGGGTCTGATCACGACATCACTACTCACGTGGAAGGGTAGTTAAGGGATTACACTTACCCCATCATGCTCGCCCCAGTGGAACCCATAGTCCTTAACTTCTGCAATAGGTATGAGGTGTACCTTGGGCAAATCCACCCATCCTTTTTACTATTACAACATTTCTTGAACAATACTAAAACCCTTCGGTTCACCCTCGACCACCTACTCCTCCTATATAGCCACCAAATCTTCTGAAGAGAGTTAATCAAGCCCGTCCATTGAGCAAGCAAGACTCTATTCTCGAGCATTGACAAGGACCAATATCGAGGAAGGCAAGGGAGGTTCATTCAGGTGAAAATCGAAGACCTCATCCCTTTCAAATTTTTGCCATTCCTCGAGAAGTGGAACGTATCCCGTAAGTATTTTCCTTCTTGAGTATTTGTCATTTCCTTTTTTTTTCCTCTTATTGCCTATGTTTGTCTTCATGGAGCTGCTTCCCAAGTTCCCAATGCAGTTCCCATCTTTATAGAGTGGATTGGGGTGATCTGCAAATAGATGCCATACTCTGAGAGGGCATGGCACAAGCTCTTAAGGGGCAAATGGAAGGCCCATTCCCATGGTGAGATTATTCCCCCAATAATTTCTTTCGTGCTTTTAACTTACACATTGATAAGCCTTGTTTTTTATTATAGGTTTGCCCAAGACCACTAAACTCTAGCCGTTGGATGGGGACAAGGATCCGTCCTTGCTTCTCGAATCCTCTTCTTCAGAATAACCCATTGCTGCTGCAAAGAAGCAGAATAAAACAAAGGAGAAAAGAAAGTCTCTGGGTTCCTTGAATGTTGAGATGAAGAAGAAGAAGAAAATGACTATCTAGGTCCGAATAACAAAGAAGACCACTAAGTTCAAGGTACCGGACTTTGATTCCCTATACCAGCTGAGGGATGAGCTCAAGGATGGCGACCTTTTTATTGTCGTGGGTCGACCCTTAACGAGGAGGAGTGGGGGATGATTAGGAAAGAGGACCATGAGGTTGATCCCTTTATAATTAGGGAACCAGAGGGAGAAACGAAGGCTGCGGACTGCAAGGAAGCCGGTCCTGTCCAGAAGGAGGCAGCCAGTATCATTGACATCATAAAGATTCCCTCCTATACCGAATCCATGCTCGAAGAGGCCCGAGAGGGAAAAGATAAGTCAATAAAGATAGTGCAAGGCCCAGAAGACACCCTCAACGTGTTCTTCAACGGTATGGATACGGTCGTACTGGAGGAGTTTTTCGGGCGTGGTCACCTAAAGGTTCCAAAAACGAATGTGCCATCAGGATCGGCTGAGCCGAGTTTCAGCCCAAAATTGGTGAAGCAATTTTCCACTCCAAGCAAGACCCCGAGTGCAAAAGAATAGTCGTTCTTACAATCCCGGAAGACACCTGGGTTATATCTGCTCCGATGGGCATACTCCTGCTACCTTCGATGCCAAATGATCAAGAAAGATCAAGAAAAGATGAATGAAGTGGGCACGACAAGCCTCTTTAACGAGGCGTGACAGGCGTTGAACCGGGTAAGGCATCAACCCTTTGTACTATTTTGTGAATCTCACTTTGGGTTTTTTTCCTTGCAATACACTAGGCGGAGCCTAGGGCTAGTTTTTATTTATATATATAAAGAAGAACAAAACAAAAGTTATCATGATTTCCGACGAGACATAAGTAATAAAACTTGTACAATACATATTCCCTATTATCAAAATTGATTACTATACTCAAAAATGATATCACAATGAAAAAACTACTAAACTTTGTATAATAAAAACTAGCCCATGCCGTATGTTTTCCTTAGCATCCCAATCCATTTGTGTGTACTTGTATCCAATATTATTTGTCCATATATATGTATACACAAGATAGCCCAAATATGTCCATGTCCCTGAACTTCCAAAGCCCAATTACACTTGTAATATCTTTTGGTCATGTTTGTAATTATAATAGGAAGTAACGACCATCCAAAATTTTCTTTTGAATCTCCATTTTTCTCCAGATTTAACATATCTTCTGATTGTCCGCTTGTTCGTTGAATTTCTTTCTTGATTTATCACATTATTGTACCTTGTTTCCTTGTGATCAAATGCATGGTTGTAATTGTCATAGATTGTTGCATGTGAATGTGGTGATGCCTTTGTGCGTGGATATGGTTCTGACTATTATGCTTGATGCATCTGCTTTGATGGTGAAAATTGGATTTCCAAGGTCTGTTGATGATGATAGTGATCGGCATTATACACTTATTTGCCTCATTTGTGTTGCATGTTGAGGATTCCATCAGTTGTGTTGCATTTTTACCCATCATTTCTTGCGAAGACCAGTGATTCTTGTAGCTTATCCTGATGAAGATGCAAGATGCCACCTTTCCTTTTTCTACGGATTGATCACATGGTGTTGATACCACCCATGGAAGTCGGAATGAGTGACAATGCATAGTGATAGTATTTTTTTCCTGCAAAAAAGAAAAAGATGTTAATGTTAAACTTGAAATTCATGTCCTCCTCCTAGTGGATTTGGCTATGTTGTTCTGAATGTTTTGTTCCTTGAGGATCGAAGTATTGTGACCTCAAGTATGCTTGACTCTCTGCATGCTGTGTTTTGTATCTGTCCTTATGTTGAAGTACATTTTTCCACTTGGGCATCATCCAGCTGATTAATGGAATTTCAGTTGTCTGCATACTATGTACAGGTGTTACCCCGTAAGGTTGATTGCTTCCCTTTTGCACCTGTTGCTATTGTCCTCCCTCTGTGAGTGCTACCTCTGGCTTCAATTGATTAGTTCCAATGGACATTTCCAATTTTGGTTGCCCAAGATGACTGCAGATCATACTGCCCTCTTTTTTTTACAAAAACAGGGCAGACTTGCATATTTTTGCCCCATTCCCTTAGACATTCTAGGCTTATATGGTGCATCTTGCTTTATTGAAGCACTTTCTCTACATGAAAGTCTCTTTCTTTTATTTTGAATGTTTCTATTTCCTACCAGGATTATTTGGTACTGCCCATTTCTCTTAGACTTTCTGAGCAGTTTTTTCCAATTTTCTTCTAACTTTTTGCATCTTCTAGTTGCACTGCTATTTTCTAGTTGTAATTTTGGTCCATTGGAATAAATGCTGAGCATTAATCCAACCATCTGAACCACTATTACAACATAGAACCACAGCACCTCACCTGTACCTGCAAAACAGAAAACATTGTTAGTGAAAAAAAAGCTCCTCTTGCTCTCCTCTTGCTAGACTTGAGCGTGGTGAGTGTGGTGAACAACATCATCTAGCACCTGTATATCTCTCTGCCAGTCAATCCCTAGTTTCTTGTAACTTCTACTCTTAAGTGAGGGTATTGCATTTTGCAAAATTCACAATCCTTCTCCCTTGTACATCCAACTCCTCAAAGCCATGACATTCCATTTCACCTACATCCAGTGCATAGTTTACAATGTGATCTGCTAGCTAGTCGCCTTCCCTAAGAGTATGAGATACTTTTACATTTGCCCTATTCATCAGCTCTCTAATCTTCCCCACAATTTTTTCTATTACCCACGGTGGTTTCCATTCAATAGTTATTACCTTCTTTAAGAGCAGTGAATTTGTATGCAAATCTGTCAGCACATAATCATGTTGCATACAGTACTGCATAGCTTCATAGATCGCCTTTGCTTCAGCAACTGAATTAGAGCCTTCTTGTATTTCCTTACCACATGCATACATGACCTCTCCCTCCTCATTTCTTACGACAAATCCCACAAAGCTCCTACCTGGATTGCCTCTAGAGGCTCCATCTGTATTAACTTTTACCTAACCTTGTTATGGAAATTCCCACATCACCTTAGTATATTCAAGTTTAGGAGTGAACTGCTCCATCATCTTCAACATGTCTGGCCACCTATGAGGAACATGCTGAATTCCTAGCTTTCTTACCTTGATTAGTGATTGCAAAGTATTTGAAATTTGGTAGACCGCTCTATTAATGGTAACTGCCTCCCCATACTAGTAGCTTTTTCTTCTCTTCTATAATTATCATACTATTACTGATGGAAAGGCCTGCATAATTGGTTTCAATCTTGGTATAATAACAACAGTCCAACACTTTACAATGGCTTGATGTAGTGTGAGTGTTTCTGCTGCAATGCCTGCATGTCCAGGATAGTACTTCCATATTTTGTTTGCTGCATATGAAGTGAAAAATAAATGTTGTATAGTCTCCTCTTTTGGTTCTGCACAACACAAACATTTGGATGCCATTAAGTAACCCATTCTTCTGAAAAAATCATCAAGTGGCACCTTGTTTCTCCATATCTTCCACATGAAGAAAGCAATTTTAAAGGGCAATCCCTTCACCCATATCATTGTATATGCATTCATTGGTCCAGATATTCTTCTCATATAGTCCCATGTCGTTTTAACACTCAAGAATTCTCTAGTTTCTAGAATCCAATAGGGTACATCAAAAACTCCATGTGCTGTGGGAGGCTTGATATTTTGTAAGATGTGTTTTGCATATTCCTCAGGTAGAGTTTCAAACAACCTTTCTGTATTCCATCCCTGTCCATCTATCACTTTCCATACATTGTGCACAAATTCATCAACAGCAAATTCTTGTGGAACCAAGAAATAAAGAGCCCTCAGCCCTGTCCAACTGTCATACCAGAATAATGAGGAGCCCATTCTTGGACTCCATATAATCTAATGCTAAATTAATCCCTACATTCCAATATTTTCCTCCACACATGAGAACCTCTCTTCCACAACACTATCACAGAATTCATTTTTTGCAGTATTTTTGACTCATAAAAGAGCTCCAAAGACTAGGCTTGGTTCTATAATTCCATCATAATTTACAAAATGAGACATCATGAAGTGACTTGAATTCAATCCCTTCTTCCTCCTTTGGCATACATAGGGTATTCCAGGATGCCCAATGCCTGTTACTGCCTGTTACTGAACTGCACCAGAAGAACTGTGCAAAAATCTTGTGCAATCGATTGATCACATAATTTGGTGGATTAACTGCAGATAACAGGTGTAGAAGCATACTTTGCAGAACATTAGCAATTAGGACTGCTATGCCTCCTATAGATAATAGTTCAACATTCCAAGCTTGTAATCTATCCAAAATCTTTCTGATCATAGGCTGGTAAGACTCCATTTTCCTGCGTGAATAAAAGATAGGGCACCATAAATAGATAATAGGGAATTCTTGCCTTATCATTCCTGTGCATCTCTCTCTACTTTGTCTGTCACTTCTGTGTCTATTAAATGGTGAAGATATACAGCTGACTTTGCCTTATTCATCAATTGACAAATGCAGATTCATATGCAACTAATACTTCCATGATCAACTGAAGGGATGTGACATTTGATGATGAAAAAATGATCATATCATCTGCATAAGCAAGATGATTTATTTTTAGGATCCACTTTGGTAATCCAAATCCACAAAATGTAGATTCAAATGCAGTGCACTAAGAACTCTCAACAAAGCTTCTGCAACTAGGAAAATAAATTAGGAGACGAAGGGTCCCCTTGATTTACTCCTCTCGAAGACTTGAAAAAACCTTGTGCTTGACCATTTATCATCACAGAATACCAATTATTAGATACTATGCCAAACAACATGCCTATGAACCTCTATGAAAACCCAATTTTCCTCATCATCTTTGTTAGAAAGAGCCATGATAGCCTATCATATGCCTTGGTCATGTCAAGTTTCATAATCACATTAGGCCCAGCCTTTGTTCTAAGTCTCATATCAGTGACAATTTCTTGTGTGAGCAATATGTTTTCTACAATACTCCTTCCATTTACAAAACCTAACTGCTCTTTAGATATTAGAGTAGGCAGCAACCCTACCAATCTTTCATGAATCACCCTAGATATCACCTTATTAGAGAAATTGCTAAGGCTTATAGGCCGCAAATCAGAGAATGTTGTTACCTCTTTTTTCTTTGGCAGAAGAACAAGGTTGGTATAGGGTAATGCACTTTGGCAAATCATGCTTATTAAAAAATGCTCTTACCATGTCGTAAATATCCTCTCCTATAATATCCCTCATGATTGATAAAATTTGCATGTGAAACCATCAGGACCTCCTGCACTATCTCCATTAAGGCCAAACTGTTGTTTTTACCTCTTCTATTATTGGCTGCTTTATCAACTCTGAATTATGCCCCACATAAATTAGTGAAGTAACATGGTCAATGATTTCAAAGGAGTTAGGAACATTCTTTTCTGAAAATTGATCCTCAAAGAATTTAATTGCATCTGTAGCTATCTCCTCCTCATCATCAATACAAACACCTTGGCTATTCTGAATTCTAGATAACTGTAGCTTCTTCCTTGTACCTCTAACTTGTGCATGAAAAAACTTGGGCAGTGTCACGGGGGCATTTTCCGTCCGTCAAAACACAGCCCTTTGTGCGACAGTCAAGTCCCCACTTGACTTCAGCCTTGCCCCGATTTCATTTTGCATTCGAGATTTAATACTTAGAATAAATTTAAGGTAACAGAAAAATAGAAGGACACAAGCAGATTTATGTGAAACCCTTTTTCCAACCTTTTATAAAACTAATCACAAAGGAAATATCCGAGTTTGGCAAAGTGTTGTCACCCTTGACAGGTACCAACTCACGAAAAAGCCGACATTTGCAAAAATCTGCCCTATAAAAGCCCCTGCCTAAGGCCGTGCGTGCTGCCCACTCATTTGGCAAGGCAATGGCACATATTTTGCAATGATCATGCCTCAATATAGATAACCCTATGCTTATTTCATAGACTATTTACCTCCCTAGGTACTTAGCCCTGTTTTCATGGCTGCTAACATACATATATATAGTGTAGTCTAGCCAAAACTATTTCCTATTTTCTGTTGACATCCCCCAATGATAGCACATGATCCCCATGATAAAAACATGCATGTCATGCCTAGAACATGCTCCAAAAATGTGCAAACACTCAGCAGATATTCAGCACTCTTGGACAAAGGCAGTTGTAACCGCCCAACTGCTTGGCATCTGCACAGTACACTTGAAAACCACTCCATGTGCACTGCATGTGCGCATTTCTGGCCATCTGTTGCACGTACAAGGCTAGCGTTGCACCAGCCTTGGCTTTTGACATTGTTCCGCTCAATTCCATCGTCACAGCTTGTCGCCCATGACTTTGCCGCGTATCTGTCCGTTGCCACAGTTGGTTGTCCTTGTTAAGTCGCCCCTACTTGATCAAGTCTTCCCATTGCCAATGGCAATGCTGATTTTAGCATCAAGTCACCAAGCCTTGATGCCTTTCCTTTTGCCAAGTCATTTTCCCACAATTAACTTAGGTGCCACTCCTCTCACCTAAGCCATGGCAACATCACATTGCCAATGCCACTGCCTCGGTGCTAAGCTGCCTCACTTAGTGCCTAGGTCTTTCCCGTTTTGCCTTATCAAGCTCCCATCCAGCCCGCCTAGTTCCATCAAGGTCTTGGCCTTTGCTTGTACATAGCCCACTCTTGTTTTGGTGTAGTCTGTCACACCATAGCCCTCAAATAGAAGCGTAGTCCATTACACTTTCCCTTGCAATAGTTTGTTGCAATCGACAACACCTGCATTGTCTTGCATGTTGATTTTCCCCCGCACATAGGCCAATGGCAAGGCCATCATGCCAAAATCCTCGCCACTGCTGCATCACTGCTGCGCCACTTGCCGATCACCTCTGTCAAGGGTCTAACAAACCACCCCAACCAGTTGAATTTGATGCCCTCATCGAATAGACCCCAACACATGCTGCCATTTGCAAAGACATCATAAGTTCAGCACCTTTGATATTTATGTTGACCTTGCCTTCAAGTGCAACGTTTTTGTTTTCTCATTGCATTTCTTGCTCGTCAATCCCATAGCAAATTCAGCACGCCAACTGACTGATTTGTACACTCCCACACTGATTTTAGGCACCCACAAGCTCGAAATTTCTACATCACTGCCTTCCTTGTCTTTTCTAAATTTCTAAGCCAAGACAGAGCCATCCCTGCCTTTTGCTTCTAGTATTTTTCCTCCAAAGCTAGGAATTTAATCGATTCTACTTAGACTTTTTACAACCTTTGTCTGTTCAGACTTGTAGGATTTGCTTCAAATTCAGCTTCATGAACTAGGACAACCTTCACCAAACTAGAAATCTTCTGGAAAATGTCTCCAAAAGTCTCCCTGCTCCAACCTGATAATGCCTTATTAAGCTTCTTCAATATATGGATAAATAAGATGTAAGGATTTGCCAAGAAGTCATCTTTCCAATTTTGTCTCACTACCTCTTTAAAGGATACATGCTCTTCCCAGAAATTCAAAAATCTGAATGGTTTTTTCCCAGGAGGAGACTTTATATCCCACTTGATCTGCAATTGACTATGATCTAAGCCTGTCTTTGGTAAGTGCTGAACCTCTATTCTAGGAAAGGTCTTAAGAAATTCATAATTGGATACACATCTGTGTAGCCTCTTGAATAAGTAGTCCTCCTCTGCCCTACCATTCCACCATGTGAATATACTATCCTTAAACCCAAGATCAACCAGATTGCAAGTGTTAATGCAGTGTCTAAAATCATCAATTTCAATTAAGGATACGGGGAGTCCTCCAAAATTTTCTTATTAATCCCATATGACATTAAAGTCACCTCCCACTAACCATCGGATTGTCATATTCCTTGCCATATAATGCAAAGAGTCCCATAGTTCAATCCTTTCTATGGCAACATACTTAATACACCAATGTAAGTACAATTTCTACATGAGATTCTCTATGAAAGAGCCTTAGAGTCAGTTGACGTACCATGTTGTACATTACTGTAACCTCATATACCTCATCTATAAAAGCCCAGATCTTGTTTGATACACTAGAAACAGCCTGGGAAAAGCCAATTCTACTTTATATCTTTCTAGTGTTCTAGCTTGTTGCATAGGATCCATCAATCCAATAAATTCATAATGAATTTTTCTGTGCATTTTGATCATCCTTTTCAAAGGCTTTCTGTGTCTTAACTGACCTTATATTCCAAATTAAAGCATCCATTACTTGATAAGATATTTGGATAAGGTCCTCCTTGTTTGAACTCCTCCTATTTGAACAGTTGTATTATTTTCTTTTGCTGCTTTTTCCTACCTTGTGTTGCAGATCTGGTATTGTTAAGAAACCTAGGGGATAAAATCCCCTTGCATAGCAACTTTTTGAAAGTTTTGTGTTGTCGATTCCTAGTCCAAGTCCTAGCCTGCCCCTCCTAATTCTTCTATTGCATCCTGTTTATCTTGATCTCCAGGATCTGCAACAGTATTCACAACTGTTTGGTGCTGAATGCTAGGTTTCACAGCTTGTTCTTCTCCCTTTTTTACAATCTCCTTCTGTGAATGTTTAATGTAGCAGTAATTTTTGTTGTGATAGGTGTCTGTTTGTTATGGTCATCTCTTTCACCCACTGCAACTACAGACTCAATTAGATGTTGACTTGCATCTTATTTTGTCCCTCTTGGATCTACTACTTCAATCCCTAATCCTTTTGTAACATTTCCTTATGCGTTTGTTTCCTCTTTCCTGCCCTTGCAGACTAATTTTGAAATGGCAGCATCAAACGTTTTTGTTGAAGCAACATCCTCACTGTTTGCTGTGACAATGGCTTTACCATTTACACTTTGTTATTATTCCTCTTTTTCTTCATGAATTGGTTCTTCATCTATTTTTGCCCCATGTGGCACCTGATCTTCTTCTGAATCATTCTCCCTTTGTTCTGACCATAATCTACCACCATCCCATTGAACTCTATCTGCCACCTTAGGAACATAAGTGTCCTCTAGTACACTGAGTTGGAACATCCTACCATGAAGTGTTGATCCCCACTAGATTATTACATGCGTTAGGATTGAAGGTTCTTTGCACCCACTTTGTAGTAGTCTCCTTGACTTGTTGTTCATAAGTTGTTTTTCCTTGCTTTTCAGTTCTTCCCTCTCTCTTTGATTATCAATCCCTGCTGGATTAGAACTACCTGTTGGGATGTCTATATTCAAATTTTGTTTGATATCTCCTTTATTCCTTATATCATTCCCAGGAAATCTAGGCAGAAATTCAAGCACTGCAGGGTTCAGTCCCACTGTCCTCTACTACAACCAATTGCTTGTTCTCATTGTCCTCACTGCTTGCATTCTCCAGCAAAGCACACTTATTAGTTGTCTGCATCTGCTAAGGAACCACAGTTACTTGTTTTTCTACAGATACAATTTCTTTCCTAGTTTTACCACCTTCACCATATATTTTGTCTTTGCCTTGAACTCGTTTGTCCCTCACTTCCTTCCATTGGGCTCCAACATATACCACAACCCTACCATTTGATAATTTCATCAAAGGAGAAGCATTATTACCTTATCTTTGTTCCCATCAACTTTGCTACCATAATCTACCTGTTGATCTTTTCTCCTATTAGCCATAAGTTCAGGATGCAATCTACAGCATTCCATCATATCATGCCCTTGTAGTTTACATTCCTTACAGTATTTAGGCAAATAGTCATATCTAATAATCACCCATTCTATTCTTACTTCCCCAGAATCTTCATTAACAATTTCCATACGTACCTTCTTATGGAGCCCAGCCATTAAGTCGACTAACACTTTCACACGAGCACAGCTAGGTATAGTTTTGTTCACAGTAGCTTGATCAAGATGCAATGGCTTACCTAATGCAGATGCTACTGAGAACAAAAATTCCTTCACGAAATACGTTAGTAACAGGTTTGGGAAGGAAATCCAAGCCATCACCTTTGGTGTCTCCTCTCCAGCTTTAAACTTAGCATCATATATCAAAGTTCTCAACTGGTATTCTTCCACATACTTGTCCTTATCATAATAAACACCATTCGACGTAAAATCAACAAAATCTTTCCATAATTATAGGCTTATCAACACATGCCTATCACACAAAAATCCAATATTATACTCACCCTTATTTCCACATTGAATAGGCAATATACGACGTAATTTATGAAAGTCTGGCCATCCGTAGGAGAATTTACAAAACATTGCATATTGTAATCCTTTGAGGAAATTCATACGATCCACTTCTAATTTTGTGAAGCACACCGTTTGTAGTCCTTGAAAGACCTTGGCTCTTCGAAGAACAATTGGTTCAACTGAAGCAGCACGATTCTGCATGGTAGTGTTCATCGAAGTAGGTTTCACAGCTTTTACATAATTCATGGCTTTGCTTGTGGGATTTGACGGCTGAGGATTGTTTGTATTATTGTAGGAGGTTGAGAAGAAGTGAGAGGAGGCTGACCAGCCAAAAAAGATGGCTAGCCGCCGGTCGGTGTGGCCATGGCAGCAAGTTTGTGTGTTTCTCTCTCTAGTTGCTCAAAAAATTGCTAGAGCCTCTTTCTCTCTCTAGGGTTTTCTTTTTTAGTATTTTTTCTCTCACTTTGCTTTTTGATATGCGCTATTAACTTTTTTTTCAATCTTCAGTGCTTCGTCATGAAAGCTTCATCCGGTCCCACTTGGAGATCAACCAACTCAAGTTCCTACTCAAACAGCAGGTCTAGAAGAAGGACATGTATAAGGCTCTTAGTGAGCAGTAGAATGAGGCCCTCAAAGACCTGCCATTCTCTAGGCCAAGTTGGAAAAAGCCAAGAAGGAGGCCTCGACCATGAAGCGATAACACACCAACCTAGTTGAGAAGGTAAAGATCTTTGAGGCTAAAAAAGAGTACCTAGTCGTGGTCACTAACAACACAACTTCGCAGGTCTAAAAGAAGATAGACCTGATCGATCAGCTTCGGGCTGGAATGGATGAGGTTAAGGCTACGAGCGAGGTATGAACGGGCAGGATGAACCACTGGCTTTGGAGAAAGAAGCTACCAAAGCGGAGCTGCATCGGCCAAGAACCAACTTTGAGTGGCAAAGGAAAAAGCCAATAAGTGGTCCCGACTAAATGATGATTTCCAGGAACAATTGAGCTCGGCCGTCGCAGAATGGGATACCCTCAGATGAGAAAATAACGCACTGAGTTCAAAATTGGATACAATCTAATCTGATTTCGAGGAAATATTAGCCTAGTATAAGGCTAATGTGATGGTAGTCGAGGGCTGCTTAAAGATAAAGAGTGAGTACATAAAGTGGCTATCTCGAATAGAGACTCTCAAAAAGATCCATGCCCAAGGTTTAGACCTATCTACTGAAATCGAGGAAGCCAAGCCACTCAAGAACGAGGCAAAGGAGCCCTACGAGCCTGAGGTTCTCTAAGGCTCCAAGGGTTCTGAGGTTTTCGAAGGTTCTGATAGTTTTGGCGACGAGTCGAGCCCCAGCGAAGACCAAGCGTAGATGCCTTACTTCTTTTTCAAAATTTCCTTATGTATTTTTTTGTTTATTTTGAGGTCATTCTATCGTACCTTTATGAATATATTTTGGAATATATCAAAATTTCCCTTTTTTGGCAATATTGTGTCTTTACTTTTCCAGCATCTGTTTGCAATTATGTATTTGTTATTGTTTTTTAATGGATTAGCATAAAATCATATGTAGTTATGGAGAATTCATTTTTCGGAGGTTCGAACAGATCCCGACTTCAATGCAACTTCAGGTTACTTGTGGCTTCGAATATTTTGTAGAACTGAAGGCCTTTAAGATGCTCAAATATTTTTAGATGATTTTTTTCCGAGGGTAACCTTTTTATAGGTTTCAATTTTTTATAAGGGCCTTACTTTCTGGTTATGAACTTCGGATGTCTCTGAGCCATTTTTAGGTTGGTCATAGCCTTTAATATTCGGGAACTACTATAGGTTTGGTGCCTCCAGGATTTGGTAGCCTGAATCATCCGAATTTTCATCGGACGACAGTCCCCGGGTAGGGGTAGTTTATGGGATTGACAGTCCCAGAGTATGGATTTCCTGAGGGCTTTAGGATCCAAGATTAGAGAATCAAAATATGTAATAGTAAAATGTAGAAATTTCTTTATTTCTTGATATGTAAGGCACATGATCGAAGGTGTAAAAAACCTTGTGTTGTGGCTGAGTGGACTTTGCATGGTCGTTTGACCCTTACAATGAATACTAGCCACCGTGCCTTATTCTTTGAAACATAAAATTTTCTTTCCCCTTGCTAACGATTTAAATCCAGGCGTAATGGCCCCTAATATTCGAGTCCATACTTGTGAGGATTTGGATACTGTTGATCTGATGTCAGCGATACCTGATTCTGGTTTAGAGTAGGTCTTCAAAAACCCACTTCGGGACAAAAACTGGTTCAAGGGAAAAACAACGTTCTTTCAAGCCTAATAGCCACATCAATCATTGGCTGATTGCCTGCATACGTTAGTCCGACTTATAATAAAATTAAAATGGAATTGAGTACGTACCTTAGCAGTAGTACAACTTTAAGTGTGTCATGTTCCAGTTGTTTGGTAATTGTACATCGTTTCTCGCATCTATATGATCCTGTAGCAGTTATTTTTACAGCTCGATATGGTCCTTCCTAATTCGGACGTAGTTTCCCTTTGTTCAGTTCATGGTTTGTAGTGTTACCTTTCTCAATACAAAGTCCACGACTTGGAAATGTCGTAGGATGGCTGTTTGGCTGTAATATCTTTCTACTTGCTACTTCTAGGTGGCCAACCGAACCATGGCGTCCTCCCTCCTTTTGTCCCATAATTCCAAGCTCGTGATCATGGCCTAAGCGATTGACTCTTCTATAACATATTGGAAACTAAGGCTCGGTTCCACCACCTCAACTGGTATTAAGGCTACAGCTCTATAGACCAAAGAAAATAGGGTGGCCCCAGTGCTTGACTTCGAGGTCGTACAGTATGCCCACAGGACTTCATACAAGATCTCCTTCTATTTTCCTTTCGAGTTGGTCAACCTCTTTTTCAGGTTTTGGAGTATATCTTGTTCGTTGATTCTTCTTACTTGTTTCCACTAGGTTCATAAGGCCTTATCATTATCATCTTGATCTTTTGATTTTCAAAAAACTTACTCACCTTGCTACCAACGAATTGTTTTTCATTGTCGCAAACAATCTTAGCTGGTATCCTAAATCGACGCATTATGTGATCCTCGATGAAGTCAAGGACTTCTTTCTCCCATACCTTTTCAAATACCTGGGCCTCGATCCATTTGCAAAAATAATCGGTCACAAATAGTATGAATTGAGCTTTACCTGGTGCCCGTGGAAAGGGTCCAATTATGTCTATTCCCCACTTCATAAATGGCCACGGAGATGGGGATGAGAGGAGCATTTCACCCAGTTGATGGTTCATCGACGTGTCTTTTGCACTCATCGCATTTCTGTACGAAATCTTTCACACCCTTTTCCATTTCGATCCAGTAGTAGCTAGCTCTGATGAGATTCCGAACCAAGAATTCTGCCCCGGAATGGTTCCCACAAGTATCCTCGTGAACTTCTCTCATGGTGTATTCGGTCTCTCTCGGTCCCAAGCATCTAGTAGTGGGACAAAGAAAGTCCTTTTGAATATGCCCCTTCGACCAAGCTAAATCTTGCAGCTTTGGTGCGCGGGGCTCTCGATTCCTTAGAATTTGAAGGCAATTTTCTAGTTTTCAAGTAATCTATGTACTTGCTTCTTCAATCCCAAGTTAAACTTGTTGAGCTCACTTTGGTGTGACCTTCTTCTATCACCAAATTCATTAGTTTTACCATTGCTTCCCAAGCTAAATTCATTGGAATCAACCGATGACCCCAAGTTAGCCACTGCATCAGCCTCTCTGTTTTGATCTTGTGGTACAGGATGCAAGGTCCAATTCTTGAATTTGTTTAAGGCTACCTGCAATTTCTCCAAGTACCTCCATATCCATTTTTAATTTATTTCTAACATTCTATTGATTTTATTTACCACAATGAGAGATTCGCACTTGGCTACGATCACTTCGGCCCTAATGCTCTTAGCCAATTCTAGACATGCAATCATGGCCTCATACTCGGACTCATAGTTAGTCAATTTTACTTGACAAGTATCGCTTGAGTTCTTACAAAGCTTGCTAGCATTCCAGGGTCGAGGAAAAATTATTCTTTTTCTTTAATGGTGAGAAGAATTGATGGCTCTTGTTTGAGGACCTCGAGATGAACTAGCCTAATGCGGCCCCGAATGCACAATTCTCCGAGTTTACCTTCATATTGTATTTACTTAATATGTCGAAGGTTTTCTACAAATGTTTCAAATGGTCCTCTACTCGCAGGACTTGGGACTTGACTAACATATCATCAATATAAACCTCCATTGATTACCCTATTTGTTTTTGGAACATCCAAGGCATTGGTAGGTGGCACTTGCGTTCTTTGATCCAAAGGGCTTATGTTATAACAGTAGGTGCCGAATTTTGTAATGAAAGGGGTATTTTCTTGATCATCTGGGTCCATCCGAATTTGGTTATACCCAGAGTAGGCGTCAAGAAAGATGAGTGTCTTATGGGGGACCGTCACGTTGATCATTCGATCGATGTTTTGCAAAGGGAAAGAGTCCTTATGGAATTCTTTGTTCATATCTTTTCAATGCACACATATTCTTGGTTTATTTCCCTTTCTATGCACTACCACTATGTTAGCTAGCATGTCCCAGTACTTAACATCCCAGATTGATCTTATTTTAAGAAGTTTGGATACCTCATCCTTGATGAACGCATGTTTGACCTTTGAAAGTGGCCTCCTCTTATGAGTGGTTACCTCTGGTGGGATCCTTGTCATTTCAATGTGGGACCAAGCAAAACAATTAACATAAGCTTTAAGAAAATCAACAAGTTTTTTCTGAGCTCGAGGGTTAACCTCGTGCCCAGTTATAGTTTTTGATCCGGAAGATGATCGATTAATATGGCTTGCTCCGAATCATCAACTGTCGATTTGGTGGTGTTGGTGTCATTAAGAGCTATGTACGACCTCGGGATTCCGCAATCGTCCTCCTCGTCTGCTCCTTGTTCCTCCTATTTCTCCTATATGGTCGAGGTTGATATGATTTATTGCTATTTAATCTCTTCCTTTCTGGTCGTTTCTGCGTTCCTTGATCGGCCTGTGACTGTGAGTTTCGCGATATTTACACATAAAATTGAGATCTCTCGAGGTAGGATCTTACTACAAAGTTCGGGGCTACTTGGTCTCTTTAATACGTCATATGGGTGACACGATGCTAGCAACCTCTATGTTGAAGTTGTATTCCGAAAATCTCAATGCTTCCCTGCTCCCAAGCGGCCTGTCAAACCCATTTTTGCTAATCAGGATCTGGCAATCAGTCTCTCGATCGCTTTTCTTCTTTTTCCATATGGGATAAAACTCAGATTCGTTTTCTCTTTGATCCACACTGTATGGTTAATATCAATATCGAACCAGCCTTGGCTATTAATCAATGACGCCCTCGTAGATCAATCATCGGCCCTTATGGGGTAAATAAATCAAGAAGAGGCCTTGAGTTAGTCGTCCTCGACCCTAATCTTTGACCGGTACCTGTTGTGCATGTCGTCCCATGTTACCACTGGGTATTCCACCAAATTTTATTTTAGCTGTTGAGAGGCCAAAGAACTTCGGGGGTTAAGCCCTGACTAAATGCTTGAACGGCCCAATTATCTGCAATCGGAGGTTGGTCCATTTATTCCATCTGGAATTATGACACGAACTCCCTGAGCATCTCGTTGTCCCTTTGTTTAACCTTGAAAAGGTCTGACATTCTGGTTTAGACCATGATGGCCCCATCATAGGCCTTTAAGAAAGCATCTACAAGCACAACAAATGAATTAATAGAATTTTGGGGGGCAAGTGATACTATATCATTTCTCCCGTGGATAAAGTCTCCCCAAACTTCTTCTGTAATACCGACTCGATCTCATCGTCTTCCATATCATTCTCCTTGATTTGCACGTGTAGGAGGTTACATGCTCAATAGATACTTGGTACCATTGTATTGGTCGCTCGAAGGAAAAGGTTTCTGGATAAACTTCTTAGAGTCTGGCCCCTTTAATATCGGGGTGCTCCCGGGATCTGATCGACCCTGGAATTGTATGTTTTCACCTTTTTATCATTATCCTCAATCTTCTTCTCCACCCCACTCCACTTATTTTATGAACTCTTCGAGCATCTTCATTACCTCGTGATTTGCCCTAAGCTCATCTTCACCCGGTCTCTCGATAATTTGCTCATCTCTTCGAGTGCTTTCCCGGGATCATTCAGGCTCGACCATGTTGGGGGCATGGCTTTGATTTTGCGGCTGCACTATCGCCGCTTGTTGAACCTGTAACATCTCAAAAATTAGTCGTAGGCTTACCCTATCACCTTTGCCTTCGAACGTTTCCCAAATTGTTGGTTGGGGTCCCTACAAATACTATTTTCGGGATCAGTTGGCAAATTGACGTTGATGGCCACATGGAAGTTAGCATCGACCAAATAGGCAACTGGGGCACCGTTGAGATTGGCAGGAGGCACCTGGTTGCTAGGCACCAAATTATCATTTTTGTCGTGATGGCTAGATTCAGCATCAACGTTCAAGTGAATAGACTGAGAGTTTGATATTCTTGTGTTGACCTGAAATTAAGACTTCAAAGAACAAGCATAAAATAAGGTGTGTTAGGGAGATTCATCTCAAACCATCACTTTTATCCATAATCCCACAATAGGCACCAAATTGTTCACCCTAAAATTGGATAACATTAAATTTGTATGCGTCCTCGATTGAATAGTGATCTCGTCCTCGATCAGATGCTCGGTTCGAGCCCGATCATTAATGGAGAATAGAGTAATTGAACAAGCACTTTAATGGTAGATAAAAGGCAGAAAATAAATTTATATTGCATTGGTATGCGTGTTACAATGTCTCTTACAAAAGAAAAACTTCCATTTATATATAGTTGAAGAGTTCAACCCCTAGTATAAGTCTTAAAAAAGATAAAAATCTTCATTTCCCAGTAAATACTGAATAATAATCGACATTGAGCTAGATCACACCTTGATATCTAACTGGGTGCTAATATCAGGGTTCTCTATCTGTCGTGAGTAATCGTTTTACCGGATTTTCCAAGGTCTTAGAATTCATTCTTGGTCCAAGGTGCGTCGCTTCACCATGCCTGATGACGAGCACACGTTCTTTCTTCTTGGATCTCCATACAAAGGATCTATAACCTCAATCTCAATCTCGCGCATCCGTATCCTTCCTCTGTTTTCTCATCGAGAAATTGGGGAAGACATTACCTTTGATTTTACCCGTACACACCTCCTTAAATTTTGAGTAAGGGTAATACGAATTCAGCTTCAATATAGTCCCACTTAGTATTTTTAAATTAGTAAATTTCTCCAATCCAAACATTATTGTAACTTGTATTCTTTAAATAGTTAAATGAATTAAATTCATCATGTTATACTAGATTTTTGTAAAATAACATAATTAGTAGGATAATGACAAATATTTTGGAACCTTTAAAATTAAAATGATCTTTTAAATTGCAACAAAGAAAATAGTATACTCTTTATGTTCCACTATATGGGGTCCGTTTCATTGGTAGCACAAAGGGTCTTTTCATGACATTATGATGCCATGATAATTTAAGATAAAGTTAAGGATTTTAAATTTTTGAGTTTAAAATTTTAAATATATTAAAAGTTATTAAATTTTAAATTATTAAATTAAGAATAATCAATTATAAGTTCGCCAAATTTATTATAAAATTAAAATTAAAATTATTAGATTCGTCGAATTCGTAGCCATAACCACTGGCTCCGGCCCTCTTGACAACTGACCAACCAATATGGAAGGATAAATTAAAGAAATCAAAGGAAATAACAATGACTTTAAGAAAATACACAAATTTGAAAGAAGAAGTTAGGAAGGATTGGTGAGTACTGGGGCCACACGAGGAATTCCTATTGGGGCAAACAACGTCATCAGTACAACCTCGTGAATTATCCTTCTTTGGTTAACATCACAGTTGTTTAAGGAGAAAATAATACTATTTTAAGTTCCTACTTGATGACCAAACGTCATTAAAAATCGTCAACTTTTAAGCATAATAATGGAACTTATTTAATTACCAAGTTGATTAAACTTTATTTGCTCCCCTCCTGTCGTTTCATTTCTTTATCCTTCAAATTAATGCATATAATTATAAAAAGGAAGAAATGAATTTAGGCGTCTCAAATAAGTGAGTTGAATTAATTTTAGGTTTGTCAAAATGGGCCGAATTAGTAAATGAACGGGATCGACTCGCCCAAAAGTTATTTAGACATAAATGAGCTGGCTTAAAATAGCTAAATTTGCTTATAGCGCAACCAGACTAACTCTTACCAAAGCTTTAATTAATTGTGTATTATTTTCTTATTAATTAATTAATTATCAAACATATTTTTTTTGTAATGGTCGTATAATATACCAAATAAAAAAGAATTAGTTTAAAGATATTTTGTTAAAATTACTCATGAATCAGTTTGAGCTAAAGATCAGTCCAACTTAAATATGATATGATGGATTGGATCAAGGTGAACTGCATCCAATAGCCATAAATAAATAATTTAATGATCAGCCCAACTTTAAATTAGTTAAACGGATTAAATGAGTTTGAATAAAAATAATTTTAGTAGCGGCATTTTTTTCTTTAATGAGTTTTACTTGATCATATTTGATTTGAATTAATCGGCCAGTAAGTTCGGAATATCATATATTTATAATTAAAAAAAAGATCAAAATAAAAAAATAATTTAATTTCTTTTTTCCTGTCAGTAGCATTACTCTGGTCAGATTTGTCAAACCTTTGAAAAGTCCCCTATAGTTTCCGTCAGCTTAATCATGTGCTGCTTTATAACATTTGATCCTCTAAGTATCCTTGTTTTTCATAAGTAAAGACATCATAATCGAATTTATAGTGAGTTCTGTAGGTTCTACAGAAACTTATCGTTATCAACTCGAATTTATAGTGAGTTCTTGTAGGTTCTACATAAACTTATCGTTATCAACTCGAATTATATTTAAAATATACATGTAATAAGTAATGATGATCCCAAAAATTCTAACAACGGATTAAAGAAAGGCAACTTCCGATGGTGAGTGAATGTACTTCTTAGCATCGATAAGGGTGTTGGTTTAGTACTAAGTAGCCTTTCATCCTTAATTAGAGGTATCGCCAGCTTTGAAGTCGTCTTGGATAGAGATTGTTTTATTACCAGTATAAGATTTTCTGGCACGAATCTTGATTTAGTGATTGTTTGGCTAAGCTTATAAGCTGGTCAAACTAGCTTATAAGTACTTTCGGCTTATTTAGGCATTTGATAAAGTTAAAAGTGCTTATAAGTTAAAAATAAGCCAAAAGTCATAAGCTAGTCATACCCAGATTATGAATTTTTAGCTTATAAGCAGTTTAAGTTTTACCAAGACTTTTACTAGTTTGTCCTTAAATATTCATTTTTAGAACAAAACTCCTAAATCGATACTCACTGCCTCAAGTATTCAACTTAACCATCACCACCACTAATTCCCCCCCCCCCCCCCCCCAAACCTCTTAAAGTTTGTAATTCTTATTATCTATTTAAGATAAGCAAATTCTCTATTCTTTTAAACTGTATGTAATAAATGAGGACATATTAAATGGTTGGTGTGTTGCTTTCTTAGTATTGTGGTGATGAAAACAATGTTGGTTTCTCTTCAAATAATTTGTCCTATTTAGAATTATTTGTTACCGAGAAACTTTTATTAATTTATTAGTAATTAGTATAACTTATGATTATATGCTTTTCATAATATAAATTATATTATAAAAATTATCTTATCTAAGACAATAGTATTTAAAATAAAATGATAAATAGAATATTTTCTATTTGAATCGATCTGGAATCTAAAATTTTGCAGAAATTACGCATTTATAAGTGTAAACAGTTCTAAGGTTATTTAAGTTATTTTTACATAAAAAAGAATATCAGCACCTTTTATCAAATACTGCAACAATTTATTATCAATTTCAACACTTGTACCCAAATACGTAATTGATTATTTATTAAATAAGTTTTAGTATTTAAAAGTGCTTTTCAGCACCTATTGCTTATCGGGATTTTTACCTAGCTAAACTATAATATAAACCTATTTACTAGCTTTATTTAGGTTCCTTATTAATTACTTAATATACCTATATTTACTAGTTTTATATAAAATCATAAAAAGGATAAAATGAAACATATCTTAAATATTGGGCATTAGTTACACATAATCTCCCTACATTTAAGATACTCTTCTTTTTCCAAAGAATTACAAAACATCATCTGTGTTTGTACTTACCCATAGTAAGAAACCCACTGATACCCAAAATCATCACGTCTCTTTCATACAAATCAACCAATATCTCTCTCTCCTCTCTCTCTCTCTCTCTCTCTCTCTCTCTCTCTCTCTCTCTCTCTCTCTCTCTCTCTCTCTCTCTCTCTCTCTCTCTCTCTCTCTCTCTCTCTCTCTCTCTCTCTCTCTCTCTCTCTCTCTCTCTCTCTCTCTCTCTCTCTCTCTCTCTCTCTCTCTCTCTCCCCCTCACACAAATCAAACTATTATCTCTATAAAATTGTAGCATCATATATTTTTCTGAATCAATTCCACCAACAACCATTAAAAAGCTTCACCTATTAATAAATCCATCAAGATTATCTCTAAAATTGTAGGTGGAGAGGTTTGCTATTGACATACCATTAAAAAGCTTCGAATATTTGAATTAGATATTCAAATTTTACGAATTTATGATTATTTTGGATTGGAGGTTCTTGAAAACGATTGAAAATATCGTTTAGAGTTTATATCTCAATTTTAAAGGAGATTCGTTAAGTTTATAGTTGGTTTTAGGTTAAATTTCTGATTGAAACTCGAGGAAGAAGAAGCTTCGAAATTGTATTACGATTGTATGATAAATATATCATAATTGTATTTAAGTTGTATTTGATACATCAATACATAAGATAATTCCGATGCGATACTAATACTATTAAATACAATATTGTATCACAATTTAAGTTCAAAGTTGGTTCTAGGTGGATATTTTAAATTGAAATTTTAAAAAAATGAACATCAAAGTTGTATCATAATCTAGAATTGTATCATAATTGTATCGCAATTTGTAACTAAAACAATATATAATACAATGCTAATACAAATATAATACGATATTGTATTTAAGATTTGAATCGATTTTAAGTTCTGTCATAATTGTATAGAGCTTTGTAACAATACTTTTGGGATTGTATCAAATTTGTATCTAAATAATGAGTAGTTGTGAGTTGATGACGAATTTCACAGTTTATATCACAGATATATGATAATTACTATAAGTTAGATATAATTGTGGTAAAAATATGATACAATTATGTTTTACGCATTGATATATCTGATACAAGTCAAATGAAATTATGGTACAATTATCATACAATTTCAGAATGTTTTTCATTTTTAGTGTTGTCCGTTCTCCCAACAAACGAACGATGTAATGAATGATTTAAAGCTATTGCCAATAGTGGAAGAGAGAAGATAGCGATTCTGGGGTAGATAATGGGATTTTGATTTAAAATAGGAGAGAGAAGAGGAAAGGGAAAAAAGAAAGGATCTAATTGAATCCCTTAATTGAAGATACTAATAATGAGATGAGAGACCACTACAACAAATGTGATATTTAGCTACAAAACTTTTAGCCACGACACAAAAATCGCCACTATTTATTCACTTTTCATGACGAAAATTATGCTTCGTGTTTAGATACAGAATCCGCATACTTTTAGTAACGAAACATAAAATTTTGTAGCAAAAATTTTGTCCACTAAAATTTCCCAGCAAAAAATAACTTGGCGCCATTATTTAAATAGCATTAGCCACGAATTTTATATAATTGGTGACATATTATTTTGTCACTAATGATGTATCCAACTGTGAGCATGTGATTTTTGCCCTGCTAAGTTGATTCCTACAGGACTCTCAAGTTTAGTATTTTTCTTTTAATGTTTGTTTTAGGATTTTATTGTAGGATTTAAATGTGTGTGCCGGTGTGTTTTCATTAATGCATGCTTAAAATCATTTAGGATTTAATTCTATGTTTTTGCTAAATATAATTGTTAATTAGGTTTATTTTTACAAAGATAAAATTCAAAAAATTATATAAGTAGTATTTCTGGCATTTTAATCATTTTGTTTAATTTTTATTTATTATTTGTTGCATTTTATTGTTTGTTACGTTAATTAGGAATTTTAAAATAGAGTTAGGAATTAAAAAAATACAAAAAGAGAGAAGAAAACAAAACAATATATATATATATATGATGTATATATATACATATATATGATATATATACATATATATATATATATATATATATACATATATATATATATATACATATATATATATATATATATGTATGTATATGTATAAGCACCCAGGCTGGCCAGTAGTCCAGACCATGAATTTGGCCCATAATTTGAATGCAATTGACCAGAGTCAGACTTGACCAAACCAAATGAAAACAAAGGGTAAAATAAACCTTAGGTTAGTTAATTAGGAAAGGAAATATGGGTATAGAGGGTATTTCAACCTAAAAGAATCCTGTAACAACCTCTAGAACATTCTAGTGAGGGGTTTAAGCATAATTTCTGCCTCAAACTTGAGGCACACGTCAGAAAACTAAGGACTGTTTAGGTAAAACTGAAATTTGAATAAGGAATCAAAAGGAAAACAAGGAAATTAGTGTTGCGCTAAGGCTTCAACTATAAAAAGGGGGCAATATGAATATTTGAAGAGGACTTTTTGACATTTTTTCGAGCAGAACTTTTCTAAAAAGCTTTGTAGTGAGTTAGAATATAAAATACATATTAGTCTTTATGCTACATTCTTCAGAAATCACTAGTGCTGTTCTATTCCTGTTAAATTTTGCTTGTCTCAAAAGTCTTCCTCAATTTTATGAGTGTTTACTGCTCGATCAACTGATGTGTGCTTGCTAGTTGCTTCAATTTTACTCATAGGCTTTCTTTTGTTGGCACTCCAGGTACAAATCCTCACTCAAAGTTGGAGTTATAGCCATGTACACTTGAATTTGTAGTTATTCATGAAGAAATTAACATTTTGTTTCAATACTTTTACAATGACTGTTAGTTAATCTAGTAATATTCTGGCATTGTAATGAACATTAATATGTACTAATTGTGGAGTAATGCCAAGACTGTGCTTTAAGTTCATTTAAATCCCAGTACATTTAGAAATAGTCTGTTCAGATTTGTTTAGTATATTGTGACTAGAGTAATAATTGAGGTTTGAAAACTGAGTTTGTATACTCCAACTGATGAGTATTATAAATTGTTTTGTTCAAATTTAAGGCTGAAATCCTATACAAAATCATCCTCATCATCTTCCTTGTAAAAAATATTTCTGATACATTTCATAGTAGTCATGTATATAGTTTTAATAATTAAGGAACAATTGAAAGAAGAATTGTTGTGACATACTTACGAGGGACTCATTCGTCCAAATGTACCTGGGACCATATAGAAGGCCTAGCAGGTGCCAATTGTAATGTAGCACTACACGTTCCTGGGCTGATTAAAAAGGAAGCCCAAAGCAGCCACGAATTAGGCCTAAAAAGCAAGTATTGATTGTCTCTTTCAGAATACATTACTCATGTATAAGTAGCTAGGATGTTTTAGATACAAGAATAATAGAAAACTTAAATGCTTTAGGACGTCCTTATAAAATAAAGCGAGCCTTGTTAACTAAATCAAGCACCACACGAGGTTCCTTAATTTAATAAAACACTTAGAAAATTGGAAGTGTCGATTAGCAAACTTTAGGGCCTCCCACGAATTTCAAAAGACGAAGTTGCTATAGGCGCGAACTTATTAATAAAATACCTTCCTAAATTCGGGTGCGCATTTATGTGACCCAAATCCAAATCTCAATGGAATTATAATATTTCTAAAATTGTGTGCGTATTTATGTGACGTGATTCGCGATGTGTTTTAATGACATTGTAAACTTCCTAATAATATATATTAAGAGCGGTTAATAATTTAAAATCAAATCATAGATCTGAACATGTACAACAAATCAAATTTTAGCCACTTACAATAGTATATGTGACCGTGCTAGAACCACGGGATCCGAGGGTGCCTAACACCTTCCCTCGGGTCAATAAAATTCCTTACTCAAGAATTTTCGGCTCGCAGACTCCAATTGGGCAGTCGGAATTTCCTCGATTTGGGATTTTAAATAAACCGGTGACTTGGGACACCAAAAGCCTAACCTATCCCAAGTGGTGACTCTTAAATAAATAAATAATCCCATTTAGAATAATGTCATTTTAATTGGAAGAACTCCTTTATACGTGTTATCCCCCGGGGTAATTGTGTAAGCTTAAAAGGAGGTGTGACAGCTCTGGCGACATTGATGGTGATGTAGAACCCAGAATCTCTGGTTCAGGGTTCAAGAATTCGAGCTTGCAATAACTGTTATTTTTGGCTTCTTCTGATTTGATTACATGTTCTGTGCTAAATGCCACATGCTTTACCGCTTTGATATTACCTGAACTGTACATATAAACTGCTACGAAACCCTTCACTTCTCACCTCCGGGGATGTGCTTACTGGTTGAGACTCCATATTCTGTTTGTGTTATACCCTGAGATAAGAAAGAGCCTTGGACAAGTTACAAAGCCACACGATCTTGCGGGTCCCCGGTACGTAGCACCCTCCTAGACTCGAGTTGTCCACTTGGGTGCACAGTCTAGACCCTATACCGAGGTTCTCAAATCAGTATAACAAAACCTCATGCCGGATCCCTAGTTGTAACGTTTATCTACATCCAGCATTTTGACTTAGGGGACTCAACACATGGGTTGGGTCCGTCTAGGATAGGTGCCCTGAAATAAAAGACCATCCTGATGCATTTTACGTGCTACTTGTGCATTTATTTGCCTTGGATTCGCATGTTGATCGTCTTGCAAACAAAGAGAATAAATTGAAGAAAATAGTCGTGCTGGGGTGATCACTTGTAAAACAATTGCTCAAAATAGCACCGAAATGCTGCCGGATTTAAAAAAAACAAAAACAATTTTTTTTTGGAGTTTTTCAATAATATTTGCGGGTTTTGATAAATTATTTTTGGCCAAGTCCAACCCTTTTTCAAAGTGTCAAAAACATATCCGAGTTTATTCACTTGTTTGAAATAACTCGGATGGTACCATTACTGCCAGTAATAGCTGAATGTTGCTACAGGGGACGCCGGAAGGCTCCTGAAAAACCTTCTCTCCGAAGTGTTGAAAGGCCGCATTTGCAAAGCCGGTCCTGATTTTTAAAATAAATTTTATAAAATGTCAGTTTTAATGTTTTGAGAATACTAATTCGCACTAATAAATGTGCAGAATGAGCACGATAATGAATAAAAATCCCTTGGAGTTGCAACTATGGTGGAATGATCTCGGGGAAGCAGGATAGAAAAAGGTCAACGCGCATCTGGGAGGCCTCACTGGTTTATTGAAAATTAACCCCAGGGGAGACATCATAAAGGCCTTAATCACCTTTTAGGACCCGGCCCACAATATCTTCCACTTCTCGGACTTTGAGCTAACCCCGACTTTATAGGAAATGACCGGATATATCGGGACCCATACAATCCCTTTGAGACATCAATACTTGATCACACCCAGAGCCCTCACTGTGCACAAATTTTTGGATTCCTTTAAAATTAGTAGAAATATTCAAAACCCCGACTTATCGGCTAGCTTCTACACCCTGCAATTTATATATCAGAGGTATGGCCACATTGGAGGATTCAACAACCCTGAAAATCTTATTTGTAGCAAGGGTAATCGGCTCAAGGTGGAGGAGAATCGATGTTTCGCATTGATGGTGTCTTTCTTAGGTCTATTAGTATTCCCGCGAAAGGACGGGAACATCGACATACGAATAGCGGGATTCTTTAGCACTTTGATGACCCAAGCTAAGAACACTCTCGCTCCAATGATCTTGTCCGACATCCTACGTGCTCTCACTGTCTTGCAAAGATGGGGGAGATTTCTTCGAGGGTTGTAACTTGTTGCTAAAAATATGGATGACTGAGCATATATGTCAGCGGCCTCGGTTCCTGAATTACGGGTCGCCAACCAAAAGCTGCATAGAAGAATTTGGCAACAGGGTCGACGGGTTTAAATTACCAGAGGGTGTCGCTGGATGGGTGTCGCATCTCCGGATCATCACTGCAGATCAAATAGAATGGACATTCGGTTGGCTCTCTTTGGACGAAGCTGTGTATATGCCCGCAACAGAACCACATTTTCTCTTGATGGTCCTTAGGAGCATCCAGCTTACGCCCCACATGGGGTCTTGAGACAACTCGGAAGATTCCAGATAGTGCCAAAAGACGAAGATCTTAGCATCCGGGTAGTCGAAATTGGGCCTGCTGGTCAGTTCCCCGAAGCAATGGTTCACAAAATCTGGAATGAATGCCAATATCTAACCGCTGACACTTGTGTACAGGATCCTCCCAGAGGTGAAGTGTCACCGGGATACCTCACCTGGTACAGGAGAGAAATTGAGTTTGAGATATCGCCCAAATGGCCTCACCTCCAAGAGTTCATTGGAACATCGCAAGAGCAATGAGATTGGTTAGCAAAAGAAAATAAATACCGGGCTACTATAGGAAGGCTGGAAAAGAAAATTCAAGAATTCCAATTTGAGAACAGTTTGCAAGCTGCAGCCAGCGAGGGGGAAAAGAAGGTATAAAGAAAACGAAGCCCTACGAGCCCAGATCCAGAAAATTAAGGCAGCCGCAGAAAATCCTCCGAGGAGTGCAAAAGATGAAAAGCTCATAGAGAACCTATGACGAAAAGTAACTGAATACGGGTTCGACCTGAATATGGTGGAGGGTGAACTGTCTAGAGCTCGGAAGAAATTAATTAAAGTGCAGAAGAAAGAGCCCGCATACTGGAGAAGTTAAAATAAGGAAGTGGAAATGAGAGCTGGTTTAAAACAGAGGGTCGTCACAGCTGAAAACAAAATGGCCAAACAAGCCAGGGATTTCAAAGCCGAAAGAGAGCATTGCTATGCTGTAATAGCAGGATTGGAAAGGTATTTGCGGTAGTTCCAAAAGCTAATTCAAGCAGATGAACGGACTTTAGAAGCACGGGCTGAACAAATAGGGCGTCTACTATAAGAAAAAGGGGTTATCAGGGAAAGAGTGCGGGCAGTTGCGGAATATATCACCACAAAATGCAACCAATGTGAAGACATGAAAAAATCTATATTCTTTGCTGCTGCCATGACGTTTGTCCATGAAGTAATGGAAGATCGTCACTACATCCATGGAAGTTTAGCATGCAAACCTACGGCAAGTCCGAACGATGCCCCGCAAGCCCCAAAAACATTTGAAGTTTTAATGTACTTATAAATGTGTATTTTTCTTGAAATAGTCTGTCTGTATGTCCTTCCGAGTCTTTAAGGTCATTGAGCCCCAGCTTGGTAGCTGCTTTTCATTTGGTTAGCCTTTGTAATAAAAGTTTATGTCTTTATAAAAATTGAAAATCCCAAAAATATTCTGTTGTGTACTTAACTTTTTTTCTATGAACTACACTCGGTCTGATTCATGCAAATTCATTATACGTAGGCAGTCTCTATAGGGTTCGACCATATTTTTTAAAAAGGGAAAGCTAAAAAGGGAACAAGAGGTAGGAAACAAAAGGAAATTTGAAATAAATGTCGGGATGACACATGCGACCATGGCAAGCATATAAAACATGTTAACTCCATAGATGTATCATATCCAAAGTGCGATTTCTTGTTTGTTATCTACCTCAACCTAACCGTTTGCACTCCTGTGTCCAGTCCAGGTGTTTTAAGAATAGTGATTGGTTTGCGGTAAGCTGGCTTCCCACGGATACTTCACGAGATCAAAAGGAAGCACAAAGATGTCTATCGAAATGACTCTACCAGCAGTCTCTATCCCAGAGAACAACCGAATTACAGTAATCCCAGCCTCTGAATCTGCAGCGGCTAAAGAGAACAGGATCATGCGGCTCCGAGTCATGGAGATGTGGGATGTCTGGACAAATGGGAAAGAACCTCCAAGTGCTATCCCCGGGTTTCCCGAGCTTTTCTCAAGGTCAGGGGGTACCTCCACCACCCCTATCAGTAACCCAAATATCCTCCTAGGGCAGCCCACCATGTCAACCAATTTTGTCAGAGCGCCCTCTCAGACCCGCCCTCCGATGTTTACATCCGGTCAAGTTCCTAATATTTTTACGGCCCCTCCATGCGCAGCCACCACACAACCTGCGGTACCAAGGCCCATGTTTGACCCCACAGCTTTTACCTTCCAAACTCCTAACTACCAAACCGAGACTCTCCCATACCCCACATACAACTACCCTCGGCCAGCGTACGAACTCACCCTGTGCCACACAAAACCTCTAAAACACCGAACAAGATGAAATCACAAGGAGAATGAAAAGTCTTGAAAGAGGTCTAAAAAACATGCAAGGATTAAGTGGGCAAAAGAGTGTATCTTACTCAAACCTATGCATGTTCCCACACGTACATCTTCCTTTGGGGTTTAAAATGCCGATCTTTGAAAAATACGATGGCCATGGAGACCCCATCGCTCATTTGAAAAGGTATTGCAATCAAAATACGTGGAGCCGGTGGCAAGGAAAAACTCTTGATGGCGCATTTTGGGGAGAGCTTAGTGGGCATTGCATCTTAATGGCACATAGACCAGGATATTACCCGATGGCACATCTGGGATGACCTCGCCCGGGACTATGTTAGAAACTTCCAGTACAACATTAACATCGCCCCGGATAGGAACTCCTTACCCAACTTGAAGAAGAAAACTTCAAAAAGCTTCAGAGAATATGTTTTTAACTGGCGCGAGCAAGGATCGAGAGTAAAGCAACCCATGGACGAGACGGAGATGGTCACCATCTTCCTACAAGTGCAAGAGGCAGATTATTTTCAAAATATGATGTCCGCAATGGGCAAACCTTTTGGAGAGGCGATTAAGATTGGGGAGATGGTAGAATGGTCACAAAATAGGGAGGATTATGAGTCAATCCGCCATAAGAACCTCCCAGGCCATACAAGGCGGGGCGGGAGGGATCCCAAGAAAAAAGAAGAAAGAGGAAGCATCCATGGCAGCCTCCGAGATGAGGAAACATCATGCTCATAGACATGCATTCTCAGAAAAGGCATCTCAACATTACTATCCTCACCAAGACATGCACTATGTCCCTCAACCCTATGCAGTTATGAAGGCTCAACCCTTTGCTCGACCACCACAGTAGAACAACAGAAACCAAGCCCCAAGAAATCAGCCTCATCAGAATCACTACAATCCCCGCCCTCCACAGAATAACTACCATCCCAAGGAACCACCCAGAAGACAGAACTTCACTCCAATAGGGGAATCTTATGCGAGCCTATTCCCGAAGTTGGTCCACATGGGTCTCCTGCAGCCCGTGCCCCTGAACAGACAAAACCCCGAATTACCTTCCTATCAAAGGGGCATACGTTGTGCTTACCACTCTGGGGCTGAAAGACATGACACCAAAAATTGCTGGACCCTAAAACAAGCAGTGAAAGACTTGATGGACCAGAAGAAGATATTATTGAGAGATGAAGAGGTCCCAAACGTAACTGATAACCCGTTGCCAGCTCACAATAACGGGCCGGTCATCGGAATGATCTGCGAGGACAAAGAATTTGACCCCGCCCTAAAAGCCATAATATCCAATGCCGAGGTAGACAGAAAACCAAAAGTTACCCCCAAAAAGTTTTAAGGAAACAAAATGAATGAAGCCAAATGCCTAGAAGCATAGAAGAAGCCTGAAATAAAAACTGAGACGACCCGACCAAGGAAACAATACTCTACATCCCACGAGGGCATCAAGGAAAACAGCCCACTTTGAGTCCCCCAAGAAGGTTCGAGCTGAATAAAACCATGTATGTACCTAAGAAAGCCTATGTGGTACTGGGATCAGTTAAACCACAGGTGCTGAATGAGCCCGTGGTAATCGGTCGCGCACCACAGAAGCCCATGAGAAACCCTTCGGCAGTCCCTTGGAATTACCAAGAAACCATAGTTACATACAAGGGCAAATAAATCCTCGGGGAAACTCAAAAAGGCCATCCCATAAAGAAATACCCAGATATGGAAGAGGTGAACGCTGCTACCAAACGGTGATTTCCACGTATGAAGCCAGTGAATGCTGAGGAGGCAGAAGCCTTCTTCCAAACAATGAAAATGCCAGAGTACGAACTGGTGGATGAGCTCCGAAAATCTCCTAATCAGGTCTCTTATTGTCACTCTTGATGAACTCCCCCGAGCACCAAAAGGCGTTGACCAAAACATTAAACGAAGTTTATGTACCGACCGGAACCTTCATGGAGCAATTAGAGAAGATGGCGGAGAGATTCTTTGCCATTAACCAGGTTACATTCAGTAAGAAGGACTAACCTCCGGATGGAGCTGCTCACAATAAAGCCTTACACCTTACCGTCAAGTGCGAGGGATATTATGTCAAAAGAGTGATGATCGACGGAGGTTCCGGAGTAGACATATGCCCACTTTCTACCTTGCAGAGAATGGAGATTGGGATAGAGAGTATCCGTCCTAACAACGTGTGTGTCCGAGCCTTCGATGGAATCAAGAGAGACACCATAGGCGAAATTGGCTTGGTGCTAACCATTGGTCCAGTCGACTTAGATGTAACATTTCAGGTGTTGGACATGGACACATCCTATAACTACCTCCTAGGAAGGCCGTGGATTCACGCAGCAGGGGAAGTGCCTTCAACCTTGCACCAAATGCTGAAATTTTAACATGAAATCCAGGAGATTGTAGTACATGGAGAGGACGAACAGCCAATTTACCGGGACCCCTCCGTCCCCTGTCTCGAAGCCAAGGAAGGGAGTGAGCACATAGTCTATCAAGCTTTTGAAATCGTAGTAGCCGATCAACATGAATAGGGCAAGCTACTCCCCCAACCTTTCCTGTTAAATGCTTCAATTATGGTGGCAAAGGAAATGACGCGCCAAGGTTTTAAGCTAGGAAAGGGACTTGGAAGATCCCTACAAGGCATAACCAAGCCGGCCACCTTGCCTACCGCAGAAAAGTTCTTTGGACTGGGCTTTCATCCAACATTAGAAGATAACACCTGGGCCAATCGCAGAAAGTGTAAGGAATGGGCCTTGCCACGACCCCCTACCCCACCTGTACAAGATGTCTTTAAAACCAAAGTACAGTGAGGAGGAGGAAGAAGAAACCTTCACGGCAGAAGAAGTTGATGAGATCTGCGGAGCCATGAGGGAGCTATTGTACAACGCCAACATGGTCCAGCTGGGAGAAGGTTCAAGTGCCGTTGAAGTGCTCTTTATGGGGCCAGATGCCAAGCTTCAAAAATGGAAGGCTACACCTTTCCCAATCAGGCAGGAGACCCGGTAGTCCCGCCTTGCTATCTCTTCCTACATCACGAGCTATTTCAGGGTGTAGCTTGGTTGTGTGTTTTTACTTAGCACTTTGTCCTTTAAATTTCAAATTGTATACCCTGTTATCTTACAAGTTCAAAGAAATGAAATCACTATTTCATCATTTGCGCTTCTTTGTCTTTCTCTGATTTTTTATCTTTCTTTTATTTTTCATCTTTTCTTTCAGTACCAATAATGCGGCTTTAAATAAAATGACATGCTCCCGGACTTCATGCCACGACCCAAACATGTTGCCCATCTGTGAAATAATGAACCAAGAACTGGAATACGATGAAAAAGAGGATTTTAGGGAAATCAATCGAGAGTTGGAACACTTTGAAAACAAACCTAAGACAAACTTAATCAATACCGAATCGGTTAACTTGGGCGATCCCAGTGAAATCAAAGAAACTAAAATAAGCATCCATGTGAATAAAGAAATACGGGATTCATTGGTTCAACTCCTTCTGGAATTCAAAGACGTATATGTGTGGTCTTACGATGACATGCCCGGTTTGAGTATGGATCTGGTGGTTCATATGTTTCCCACATACCCTGGATGCCCTCCTGTCCAACAAAAACAAAGAAAGTTCAAGCATGATGTCAGCGATAAAATCAAATAGGAGATCACAAAACAACTAGACGCGGGGTAATTCGAGCGGTTCGGTACACCACATGGCTGGCCAATGTGGTCCCGGTACCGAAGAAGGATGGAAAAACTCGAGTGTGTGTGGATTACAGATATTTAAACAAGGCGAGCCCCAAGGATAACTTCCCACTACCCAACATCCATATCATTGTCGATAACTCTGCCAATCATGAGATTTAATCCTTTGTAGACTGCTACGCAGAATATCACCAAGTGTTGATAGATGAGGAAGATGCTGAGAAAACCGCCTTTACCACACCTTGGGGAACCTATTGTTACAGAGTTATGCCTTTTGGATTGAAGAACGCTGGGGCAACATACATGAGGGCTATGACCACCATCTTCCACCACATGATGCATCGAGAAATAGAGATATATATGGATGATGTGATTATCAAATCAAAGACTCAGGGTGATCATGTAAAGGACTTGAGGAAGTTCTTCGAAAGGCTTCGCAAATACAATTTGAAATTAAATCAAACAAAGTGCGCATTTGGATTCCCTTTAGGAAAACTTATGGGGTTCATCGTCAGTTGAAGAGGCATCGAATTGGATCCAACCAAGATAAGATCCATTCGAGAGCTGCCTCCGCCAAGGACCAAAAACGATGTAATGAGTCTATTGGGAAGATTGAATTACATCAGCCAATTCATTGCCCAGTAGGCTTCAACATGTGAGCCCATATTCAAGCTATTGAAAAAGGATGCGGCAGTAAATGGACTGTTGAGTGCCAGGAAGCTTTTGATAGAATCAAACAATACTTGTCCAATCCACCAGTTTTGTTTCCGCCAGAATGAGCAAGGCCACTATTTCACTATCTAACAGTCTTGGAAGGCTCTTTTGGACGTATTCTATGGTAGCATGATGCCACAGGAAAGAAAGAGCAAGCCATTTATTATCTGAGCAAAAAGTTTACCAGTTATGAGGCCAAGTACACATTGTTAGAAAGAACTTGTTGCGCTTTGACGTGGGTGGCTTAGAAGTTAAGGCATTATCTGCAAGCTCATGCCACGTACCTCATAACTAGGCTGGATCCACAAAGGTACATATTCCAAAAACCAATGCCCATAGGGCGACTGGCCAAATGGAAAATCTTACTCACCGAGTTCGACATAGTTTATGTAACCCGTACGACAATGAAGGCTCAAGCATTGGCAGATCATCTGGCTGAAAACACCATTGATGACGAATATCAGCCTTTAAACACCTACTTCCCTGATGAAGAAGTGAATTCGTTGGAAGTAGCAGCTAGAGACACCCCCGTCTGGAAAATGTTCTTTGACGGAGTAGTAAACGCAAAAGGCGTAGGGATTGGGGTTAATATCACCCACAGATCAGCATTATCCAGCTACAGCCAGGCTCAAGTTCATCTGCACCAATAATACAGCTGAATATGAAGCTTGCATCAAGGGCTTGAACATGGCTATTAACTAAGATGTTGAAGAATTGCTAATCATGGGAGATTCCGATCTGATAATCCGACAGGCTCAATGAGAATGGGAGACAAGAGACATTAATCTCCTCCCATAAAGACAGCATGTGAAAGACCTCATCAAACGGTTCAGGTCGGTACAATTCAGGTACATTCCCAGTTGCCACAATGAGTTAGCAGACGCACTCGCAACCTTTGCCTCCATGTTACCTTACCCTGGAAATGCTTATGTTGATCATTTACAAATCCAAATCCAAGAAAGGCATTGGTATTGTAATGTAGCCTAAGCAGATTCTAGCACAACACCATGGTAATATGACATCAAGAGATTCATAAAAACACAAGAGTATCCCGAGCAAGCAACTGGGAGCAAAAGAAAACCATTCGACGGCATGCAAGCAATTTCTTTCTGAGCGGTGATACTTTGTATAAAAATACTCTAGATCTTAATTTGTTAAGATGTGTGGACATCGAGGAAGCCGGGAGAATTATGTACGAAGTACATGCGGGCGTGTGTGGGCCCCATATGAACGGCTATATACTACCAAAGAAGATACTCCGAGCTGGCTATTACTGGATGACCATGGAGAAAGACTGCTTCAGCTTCCTTCGAAAATGTCATCAATGCCAGGTGCACAGTGATTTGATCCATGCACCGCCCGAACTGCATCCTATGTCAGCACCCTGGCCATTTGCCGCCTGGGTTCATGGATGTCATTGGGCCGATTAAGCCAAAAGCCTCAAATGGACACAGATTCATATTGGTCGCCACTGATTACTTCACAAAATGGGTTAAGGCCATCACCTTTAAGTCTGTTACCAAGAAGGCAGTGGTGGATTTCGTGCATTCCAACATCATTTGTCATTTTGTGGTTCCCGCTACCATCATTACAGACAACGCGGCTAATCTAAACAGTCGGCTGATGGGAGAGATATGTGAATAGTTCAAGATACCACACAGAAACTCCACTCCTTACCGGCCCAAAGCTAATGGTGCAGTAGAAGCGGCTAACAAAAACATCAAGAAGATCTTGAGGAAAATGATTCAAAGGTCGAGACAATGGCACGAAAAGTTGCCTTTCACACTGATGGGATATCGTACCACAGTACCTACATCGATAGGAGCAACCCCCTATTTACTGGTCTATAAGAGGCTGGCATTAATTGATGAAAAAATGAATGGTTGTGGTGTGCCACGAGTAGTTGTACCAATAGAGAATGGCCCATGCTTACAAAAAGAAAGTACACCCTAGGAACTTCGAAGTCGGCCAGCTGGTATTGAGACGGATACTTCCTCATCATCAGGAAGCCAAAGGAAAATTCGCTCCAAACTGGAAAGGACCATTCATTATCAGAAAGATATTGCCTAAAGGAGCATTTTACATGGGTGACGTTGAAGAAGACGAGCCCGAGGCAGCGGTAAATGCATATGCGGTAAGAAGTGTTTAAGCTCCCTGCAGCCATAAACACTGTCAGTCCCTCGCAAACCCTTCGAACCTGTTACGTTTCTTTGATCACCCTCTTTGGGACCCGGAAATGCTGGACAAAAACAAACAAAAAATGAAAAATTAAAAAAAGAGAAAACAATAAATAAAAAATAATAATAATAAAAGAAGAAGAAGAAAAATACAAACAAATTAGTTTAGGAAAATTTCCTAAACTACATCTGACTTGATTCCGAAAGGATATGTAGGCAGCCTCTCCCTGAGGTTCAGTCATATCAAAATAAAAATCCCATTTACCCAAGAAAACCAAAACTAGGGCAGAAATGTATTGGTTCGGTTATAAATCTATCCAAATGGTTCCAAAGTTATAGATCCCCAGGGACGTGAAAAATACCTTTGTTCGGATTCGGCACCAATCAAATTTTTGAGAGAAGTAAAATGAAAGAGTCTTATCGGTGAAGACCTCCGGGCACCATAAGGCGACGGCGAGTAGAGAAAAACAAAATGAGAGAGTCCGTTTAGTGAAAACTCACAAAGAGCACTATCAGCGATGGGAGAAGAGAAATGAGAGAGGCCAATTGGCGAAAACACTAAAAGGGCGCCATCGGTCGAAAAGAGGAAATATTGCCATTCAAGTCCGAATAAGTTTCTTTGATCTTGAAAGAGTTGAAACCAGAAAGCATAAATGGATCTGGGCCGGGTATTCAGTCCAAGAAGCATGTTGTCGTCGTTTAAAGCCGATTCACACTTCCAGATAAGTCCCCTCTATTCACTCTCTAAAATCCATGCTTCACTCCTTTCCACTTTAATTTTGGTGTCCTGACCATTCTTTAAGAAAGGTAGCAGAGCTGCTCTCACGGGTTTCTCCTGGCAAGAACTGAGGGAATGCCCGGCATCGTCAAGTGCGCTTGGCCAATCCCGGCTTATCATGATGGCTAACGCCTCGAAAGCACGAAAATAAAGAGGGGTAGCCAAAGTTAAAAAGCCCACAAAGGTAAAGCCAAAGTGGAAGGTGTTAAACCAAGCAGGACGTTGGTTCTTATCAAAAGCCCGAAGGCAAACCTGAAATCAAATCGGGACGAACTCATAACAAAGGCCCAGAAGACAAAAACCAACCAAAATGAGGACCCCTTGGCCAATTAACGAAGCAAGGATTGAAATTTAAGGGTTTGTTCTTGGATACAAAGGAAGCTGAAAACAAGCGTGACAAGGCCACAAAACCTATCACTGTTCAAACTAACAGTTTGTTTTGTTTCTGAACTAAAATATACACAAGTGCAATCTAGAAAAAACAGAAGGAACACAAAACACAACCAAAGAAATGGCACAAGGACCAAGAATGGTGTTGTAGCAACAACAAAAGGGAAGCTTTCTTTTTATTTTCCTGCAAAACTTGTAAATAAGCATAATAACATGGGATTCCAATCCTTAGCCTCCCCTTGTGCAACTTGTGGGTTTCCTCGGCATGACCCTAGGATTGTATGCCACCCTCTCAAGCATAGACCAAGAAGTCTCCTTCCTTCACCCCCCGGCATAACCCGAGAAGTTCCTCTTCACATCCCCACCATAACCTGAGGATATCTTTCCTACACTCTCTACTCCCCAGCGTAATCTAAAAGTTAACGCTCCCCTATCCTTAGCATAACCTGAAGGTTTTCCTTTCCCCTCTACCCCCTGCATAGTCAAAAGGATCTCTCTGTTCCTTCACTTCCTAGCAAATCCTCCTAGCATAACCTAGGAATTCTCTTGCAATCCCGGCATTATCCGCGGATTGCCTTGCATAACCCAGGAATTTTCATTCATCTGGCATAACCCGCGGATTTCCTTGGCATAACCTAGGAATTTTCATTCATCCTGGCATAACCCGTGAATTTTCCTAGCATAACCCAGGAATTTTCATTCGTCCCGGCATTACCCACGGATTTTCCTAGTATAACATAGGAATACTCTTTCAATCCCGGCATAACCGGCGGGTTCCCTAGCATAACCCCGGAATTTTCATTCATCCCTGCATAACCCGCAGATCCCCCTGGCATAACTCAGGAACTCTCTATTCATCCCGACATAACCCGTGGATTCCCTAGCATAACCTAGGAATTTTCCATTCATCCCGGCATAGCCCGTGGATCTCCCTAGAATAACCTAGGAACGCTCTTTCATCCCCAGGCATAACCCAAGAACTCTCTATTCATCCCGGCATAACCCGTGGATTCCCTAGCATAACCTAGAAATTTTCTATTCATCCCGGCATAACTCGCGGATTTTCCTAGCATAACCTTGGAATTCTCCTTTAGTCCCAGCATAACCCGCGGATTTCCCTAGCATAACCTAGGGATTCTCTTTCAATCCCGGCATGACCCGTGGATCCCCTGGCATAACCCAGGAATTCTCTTTCACCCCGGCATAACCCGTGGATCCCCTGGCATAACCAAGAAATTTCTTCATAACCCATGGCTCTCTTTCCATCCCTAGCAGGGACCTTTTTATTCCTATCCCGGCATAACCTGTGGATCCTCCTCTTATCCCCAGCAGGGACCCTGTCTCCTTCCCTCGGATTTGGGTTCCAAATAACTCACGAAATTTTCCCAGTGTAAACTGTGGCAGAAAATTTCGTTCGTTTGTTTGTGTTGGTGTCCGAGAAGGTTTCACCTTAAGGCACAAGATTCAAGATGACCGAAAGCATGAGTCTCAATCCAGAATGAAGGAAAAGAAGAAAAGAACAAAAAGAAGTGAATTCACAATGATGAATCGGATAGAGATGCAGACTGCTCAAAATTGAAATGGAGTCACAAACTCCGCATGTACCGCTTTCTTTCAAAAACTGAAGAATAAACCAGCGGTTGCAGCTAATAGGCATCAAGATTCAGATCAAGGTCTACAGCAAAATCAGATAAGATTCAAGATCGAGATCCTAAAGATTTATATATAAGAAGCTTGTATGTCGTAGTTGACAAGCCTAGCTAGTTTAGCTTTTGTTTTTCTTTTGTGTAATAAAGAGTTGATAAGAAGTAGCAGCAGCAACAGTAGTGAAATCACAGCCCATGATAGTCCCAGCTACCGAAACTTCCAGAACTACACTTACCCGATTCCTTTATTGTCAGAGATATGTAGGCAACCTTTGAAGCAAGGTTCAGTCAAAAAACTTTAAAAATGCTTCACACGGAGTATTCAAACAGACGAAAATCGCTCATGTCTGCTTACTTGTCTTTGCACGAAAACTCTTCGTGTTCCCGCGCAAAGAGGGGCAGCTGTGAGCATGTGCTTTTTGCCCTGCTAAGTCGACTCCTACAGGACTCTCAAGTTTAGGATTTTTCTTTTAATATTTGTTTTAAGATTTTATTGTAGCATTTAATTGCGTGTGCAAGTGTGTTTTCATTAATGCATGCTTAAAATCATTTAGGATTTAATTCTACGTTTTTGCTAAAAATAATTGTTAATTAGGTTTATTTTTACAAATATAAAATTCAAAAAATATATAAGTAGTATTTCTGGCATTTTAATCATTTAGTTTAATTTTTATTTATTATTTGTTGCATTTTATTGTTTGTTAGGTTAATTAGGAATTTAAAATAGAGTTAGGAATTAAAAAAAAGAGAAGAAAACAAAACAAAAAATATATATATGTATAACCACCCAGGCTGGCCACAATTGGGCCAGACCTGGGTGGCGCAAACCCTTTAAACCTATAAAAACGCCCCATGCCCAGCCCAAAATAAGTCCACGACCCAGTCCACACATAATCGCCCCAAAATGACACTGTTTCAAGGACAAGCCATCATAGCCATTGATCTTAAGGCATCCAACGGCCTAGGATCATTCCGAAAACCCCCATAAATATGTCCAAACCTCTCTAAAAACTCAGAGACAAAACTTCACCTTCCTCATACAAAACACGCCGGTTGTAACACCTCCCCGTCTCCGCCCTATGACCAACGTTGACCACCCAGCAACCACCCTAACGCCGCCGCCGTAAATCGCCTCACGACGGCGGACGGTCACCAAACTGCCCCAAATTTACACCACAAGACCACCAAGATCCCTTCTTCCCCGTTCTGCGATTAGCTTCCCTCGAACAACTCTCTATCGTCTCGATTATTCGAAATAAGACTCGCCGGAACCACCGTCTCCGGCGACCAAACCCCAAACCTGTCCAAAACAACACCCTTGAAACACCTCATCCCCATCTTTCCAACCATCCATATCACACCCTTCGAATCCAAATGAAACGACTCGAATATTTAATTAAAATTTACCCTAAAACCTACACCTCACCGCAACCCGGCCAAGCTGGCCTCAGATGATCCTCTTCCATCCCTCACTCCAACCATACCATCCACGACCCTCAAACCTAACTAGCTACCAAGTAAACTCAAATCTGAGACCTTACTTGGTCTCAGAATCAAACCCCCCCCCCCGAACCCTTTGTCCTTCTTCAAATACTCAAGGCAGAAGGCCTTAGAGGTTAAAAAACCTCCCAAAAGAGGTCAGAAACTCATGGAATTTGAAGTTTCTGGTTAGAATTGCATGCACAAAAGCTAAGTCCCCTATGCCCTATTTATTGTCAGTGCTTGCATCTTGTGTATATTTCCTACCTCAATTACTTTGTTCTTCTTTGAATTTCATTTATTATATGTATTTTTCATCTTAGAGTGTTCATTCCTGTTTGTTATTCTTCAGCTACCTCTAGTTTTGTTGATATTCTGAGTAGTATGATCTTGAGTTCATTCTTAGGTTTGTTTGATCATCTCTAAAAGTCCTGAAATAATCATTTTTGTCTGCTTCATACCATACTTGAAATTTTGGGTAGGTTTCTTTTAGAATCTTATACTTATCATATTTCTTGCCTAATTTGCATTTGCTGAGGCTAAGTTTGTGTGAATATTGTTAAGTTATGATATTGGTCTTGTTCTCATATAGCCTGAGTATTTAATCTCCTTTCTTGCTTCTACGTTTTACTGAGTTTTGTAATTGGATTACTTTTGTAAGTCCTGCATTAGTTGATTGGTTTCTTTTCCTGGTCGTTTTTGATCCATTGGTTTTTTACATAAAATGCATGAACATTCATATGATCCGGAAGTTAGGATAATTGTTACTGAATAGGCCACATTAAGATATCTGTTAATTAATTCCTAAACTTTTCAATTAAGGCTGTAGTCCAGACCATGAATTTGGCCCATAATTTGAATGGAATTGACCAGGGTCAGACTTGACCAAACCAGATAAAAACCAAGGGTAAAAAAAGTCTTAGGTTAGTTAATTAGGAAAGGAAACAGGGCTATAGAGGGTATTTGAACCTAAAAGAATCTTGTAAAAACCCCTAGAACATTCTAGTGAGGGGTTTAAGCATAATTTATCCCTCAAACTTGAGGCACAAGTCAGAAAACTAAGGACTATTTAGGTAAAACTAAAATTTGAATAAGGGACCAAAAGGAAAACAAGGAAATGAGTGTTGTCATAAGGCTTCAACTATAAAAAAAGGGGCAATCTGAACATTTGAAGAGGACTTTTTGACATTTCTTCGAGCATAATTTTTCTAAAAGCTTTGTAGTGAGTTATAATATAAAATACATATTAGTCTTTCTGCTACATTCTTCAGAAATCACTAGTGATGTTCTATTCCTGTTAAATTTTGCTTGTCTCAAAAGTCTTCCTCAGTTTTCTGGGTGTTTACTAGTCGATCGGCTGTTGTGTGCTTGCTAGTTGCTTAAATTTTACTCATAGGCTTCCTTTTGTTGACACTCCAGGTACAAATCCTCACTCAAAGTTGGAGTTATAGCCATGTACACTTGAATTTGTAGCTGTTCATGAAGAAATTAACATTCTGTTTTAATACTTGTACAACGACTGTTAGTTATTCTAGTAATATTCTGGCATTCTAATGAACATTGATATGTACTAATTGTGGACTGATGCCAGGAATGTGCTTTAAATTCGTTTAAATCCCAGTACATTTAGAAATAGTTTGTTCAGATTTGTTTAGTATATTGTAACTAGAGTTATAATTGAGGTTTGAAAACTGAGTTTGTATACTCCAACTGATGAGTATTATAAATTGTTTTGTTCAAATTTAAGGCTGAAATCCGATACAAAATCATCCTCATCATCTTCCTTGTAAAAAATATTTCTGATACATTTCATAGTAGTCATGTATATAGTTTTAATAATTAAGGCACAGTTGAAAGAAGAATTGTTGTGACTTACTTACGATGGACTCATTCGTCTAAATGTCCTTGGGCCCAATTAGAAGGCCCAGCAGCTGCCAATTGTAATGTAGCACTACACGTTCCTGGGCTGATTGAAAAGGAAGCCCAAAGCAGCCACGAATGAGGCCTAAAAAGCAAGTATTGATTGTCTTTTTCAGAATACATTACTCATGTATAAATAGCTAGGATATTGTAGATACCAGGATAATAGAAAACTTAAATGCTTTAGGACATCCTTATATAATAAAGCGAGCCTTGTTAACTAAATCAAGCACCAAGCGAGGTTCCTTAATTTAATAAAATACTTAGAAAATTAGAAGTGTCGATTATCAAACTTCACGGCCTCCCACGAATTTCAAAAGACGTCAGTTCTATAGGCGCGAACTTATTAATGAAATACCTTCCTAAATTCGGGTGCACATTTGTATGACCCAAATCCAAATCTCAATGGAGTTAGAATATGTCTATAATTGAGTGCGCATTTATAGGACGTGATTCGCAATGTGTTTTGATGACATTGTGAACTTCCTAAAGATATATATTAAAAGCGGTTAATAATTTAAAATCGAATCATAGGTCCGAACATGTATAACAAATCAGATTTTCTCCACTTATAATAATTTAAGCGACCGTGCTAGAACCAAGGGATCCGAGGGTTCCTAATACCTTCCCTCGGGTCAACAGAATTCCTTATTCAAGAATTTTCGGTCCGCAGACTCCAATTGGACAGTCGAAATTTCCTCGATTTGGAATTTTAAATAAAGCGGTGACTTGGGACACCAAAAATCAAACCTATCCCAAGTGGCGACTCTTAAATAAATAAATAATCCCATTTCGAATAATGTCATTTTAATTGGAAAAACTCTTTTATACGTGTTATCCCTCGGGGTAGCCGTAAGCCAAACGGAGGTGTGACACCAATTTGTGACAAATCATAATTTGTCTTAAAATTGGTAAAACTTTGGACACAAAAACATTTCGTCACAAAAAATATGTTATTAAAATAGTGACAAAATAAATTTTGTAGTTAAACATGGTAAACTTTAGCTACAAAAGTTTCTAATTTATTATGACATTAGTTTTGGTCACTAATAGTACAGACAATTAGTGACAATTATTTAATTGTCTCTGTTTAACCTACAATTTAGTCACAACAAAATTTTGGTCACGAAAAATATGATTTTTAAATGGCTACAACTTGAATTTTGTAGTTGAATAGTACAATTATTGGCGACAAAAAAGATTCATAGTAAAAAACTAAAAGATATAATTTTGTTCAAATATGATACAAAAAGTTACTTTAGGACTAATTAACCATATGATTGAAGCACCCATCTTGATAAATGATCAAGTTCAATAAACTTGAATCCCATTTTATAAAGTTCTATTATGAAGTCTATATGACCTACAAATGAAAGAAATAAAATTAAAGCCACACTCATTTTGATTCAATTGTCATATCTTTTTTATAAAATCATAAAACCATATTAAAATTAAATAGAACTCAAGGAACACTTGCTGCTACAAAATTTCATATTGTTTAGATCAGAACATTTTATGTATGGACTTATATCTATAACATAATCCGAGCATATGGATTCCAACATAAAATAAATGAAATGCCTAAAAACATCACGATACTCTAAATAAAAAAGTTAAAAATTAAGTTGTCAAAACTGTCAAATGTCTCAACAAGCCTTTAAATACTTTATCGTATACATGGCTAATAAAAGGCATCTGAGCATAAGAGTTTACAAGATCCACTACAACAGTTAGAACTAATAAGAGTCATATGCCTATTTCTAAGCTGTATTATAACAAAATAAGATAGAGAACAAGAATTTCAATAATGTTGTCTCATTTGGCAGAGAAGCATCTTCCATCTCTTTTCTGCAAATGTCACCTTCTTTTTCTTTTTCCCTGGCCTGACAATAAATTATCATGTGGCAGACCATATTATTCACCAATAAGAATCTCAGAGAAGTAAATATCCTTACATACAACACCACAAATAACTGATTTAACATAAATGTAGTAGTATACTTATCAAAATTTTGCGAAGATTCTTTCTAACTAGTGATGACTGAAGCAACATGCAGATGCTAACAACACTTATTGTAATACTGAATGTGATGCTAGAATTGACGAGAACAAAGTATTAGTAAAGGATTTTAAAATTATTTCTAGAGTTTCTAGTAATTAAGTTTATGAATGCTACTGATGGTAATATGAGTTCACTACAAGGATTTGCAGTATGTATTATTCCTAAATTGTAGATTTTTCCACATTTTTTATCTTGATATGTGGCTGGATTTGTAACTTAGGAGCTAATTTAAACCATTTTATCTCTTTGCCATATGTGATTTGAATAAAAAGTGGAAGTTGAGTTATGGTTTATTGTCACAGATTGATAGAAGGTACATATATTATCATCAGATGCAAATAGTGGTCTCACCATTTGATGTGGTAGCTGGAGATGGAGCAGCCAAGACATACACAACTTTTGCTCTCCAGACAATTTCCGGTCACTTTCGTTGCTTGCGTGATGCAATCTGCAATCAGATTCGAGTATCACAAAGAAGTCTTGAAGAGAAGAAAGTAATAGTAAAGAATAGCAATAATTGTTCTTATTCACTTGGTGTTTCACAGAACGCGATTGTTAAAGTTGGTAAGTCTAAACAATCTATGCAAAATATGAACTTAAAATAGCTAAATAAAATGTTCACAAACAGCAAAAGGGGAAAGAAAGAGTACACCTTGCCAGTATGTTTTGGCTTCCCTAAGAATCTAAACTTGGTTTGACAACTAGGACAAAGAAAAGAGAGCACAGCTCTATAAAATCAACTAGTTGGAAATAACATTATTCATTTGAACTTCTAGGAATAGTGGCTTCACAGTTAGTAGATTAAGTGTTTTCTTAAACAGTGAGCAAATATCATTCAAGTGAGAACTTTAGATCAACTGTAGAGTTTAAATTTCATATGAATCAGTTCAAGAATCGCAAACCTTTTGGTGAACTATTTGCAACCATAATCCTTATAAATTGCATCTATAGAGAAATTAGTACACAATTGTATACATTCTTTATATGCTACAACCGTTTTTCTTTTGCTTAAATGATAACTGCTAATTCAACTATCTACAGTCTTTTACAATCCAAAGGCAGGTAAGAAACCACAAACTTTGAAGAAGAAGAAGAACCGTAAGTTATGAGAAAGTGTCATACTATGGGAATTGAATACAAAGGAGTCGTGTTAGCCTCTTTGGGAATTTCACTTACAAATACTAACTTTGTAAATACATAAGAAATAAGAAATTCGGTGAAATTCGCAAAATGAGGTGATCAAGGTAGTTATAATATAATTGAATAAGATGTAATAACTTTGAATCCACAAATATCTTATTTAATTTTTATTTGTATGTGAAATAGAATTCACATAAATAATTATTTGCATTGGAGTCATCTTAGCCTCTTTGGAAATTTCATATTTTGTCATAACTAATTTACATCCACAAACATCTTTTCGGAGATAAACAGTTTGGTGAAATTTCTAAAGTGGGTGATCAAAGTAGTCATAACAAAATTGAATAAGATGTCACTTTACATCCACAAACATCTTATTTAACTTTCATATTTTTCATCTGTCTTTCAATAGATCAACAGCTTGTATACATTTGTTCCAGTGGTATTCGTAAATTTAATCTTGAATAATATTAGACTCTTTTTTTTCAACCAAATAATGAAACTGAATTGAGCAAATGTACAATAAGAAATGATATATTCACAAACTTAAATGAATAAAAACAATTAAAAATTCATACATATGAAAAAAAAAATAGAGAAGTTCTAGATGGCAGATAAGAAAAATGCCAAGCACAATCTGTGAAGACGCATTCTACAAAGAAGGTCCATAGATCAAGATACACAATTTGTTCAATTTTAGACAACAAACTTAATAAAACTTTAAGTTCAATTAATGAGAAAAGAAGAAAGGAAATATTGAGTTTAAAGGTATCATACAGTCATTCATTTGTCAAACTTATCAAATGTTTATATTATTTACAGTATAGGAAATGAAGATGCTCTATTAGATAATATGACAACATGATAAAGAAAATAGTTTCTGTTACTTTACATAAGTCATGACAGGAATTGAAATACCATCAAATATGATTAGTGGCTTTCATAAAGTCCATAAGCTTCATATAAGATATCAATGACTCTCGATTATAATTCACTAAAACATGATGAAAACAAATATATCTAAATCATAAAGAATCCTTTTTTCCCAATTTGTCATGTTTCTGTTTGAGGCATGACCAAATAATAATATAAATTAAAGCAATTGTATGGTCACGACTTCCATGATAGTAGAGAGATATGATTTTATTTACACATTGACGATCGGATACATCCTACAGATGGACAATCAACTTCCATTGCATTTTAGAAATTATTATATTCTTGATGAAGTCATCATGAATAGCCATATTTTCAATGACTCTAGGTTACAATTCACTAAAACATGATAGAAACAAAAATATCTAAATTAAGTAATCCCTTCCCTAGTTTATCCTCAAAGTGTCTGAGGCAAGACCACATAATAATATAAATTGAAGAATCATATAAGATATCAATGACTCTCGGTTATAATTCACTAAAACATGATGAAAACAAATATATCTAAATTACACACAGTCCTTTTTCCCCAGTTTATAATGTTTCTGTCTGAGGCATGACCAAATAATAACATAAATTAAAGCAATTGTGTAGTTACGATTTCCATGACAGTAGAGAGATATGATTTTGTTTAAAAAAATATAGATATATCAAAAGCATGACATTCTTTATCACCACAAGGTTTTTAGACATATTGAGCTTTTGGTGACTTACTTGACTCACTTATCTAATATGCTCAAAAACCTAGAGAAATGTTGTATGCTATGAGTGCAGCCCATTTTAGATGTTACTTTGCAATCTTGTTATTCTTAACCATGAAGTAGTAGAAATCACTAGACAGGACCATCCCCTATTCTTGAGAAAGAAATAAGGAAAGAGGCATGAAAAAGAAGTCGAAAAAATAAATACAACTTGTATCCATAGACATAACCTGAAAGAGACACTACTCATAAATTAAAGATATATCACAGAGTGCTTCTGAGTTACAAAAAATTGCAGCAAACAAATGGACAGAGAAGAAGAATAAACAGAATTACTTGCATGAACAGCCACAATATTAAAACATCTTGACCTAAAGTGAAGCGTAATATATAGCAATTCAGAAAAAACTGAGAAACTAAAAGAATAAGCGAAATATTATTTTCTAGTTTGCCCATATCTTATTATTCTACTAATTTTCACTCAAAAGCATAAATTATTTTCAGTAGGTACCTGAGATCAACATAAAGCAGTAGATATTCTAGTACTGATTTGCTACTCAATAATTTCCTATCCAGGAACCAGACCTCATACTTATTTCACTAATCAAATAGAGGTTCACTTCTAAGAAAAACTCTTAAGTTGACCTCTAATCCAAAGATGCAGAAATTCTTTAAAGTTTTTCTTGAATTGCCACAAATGGACTAACTGAAAATATGAACCCTATATTGAAGCAGAACAAGCCTGATAATTAGTTTCACAAACTCAACTTATCTATTTGTTAGCAAGTTTAGAAAACAAAAGGACAGAGAGACCTAGGCAGATATTACCTCAAGACATCTATAAATGGCCTAATTATCTAAAACCTCTCATTCACCCTATCGCCAACATAATATATTAAAAAAAGATGCATACTCAGCAGGTTACTGACCTTACTATTATGAGGTTACATCAAAAACCGATGTCATCATCATCATTTGTAATATCGACTTCATTGTCATTAGTACTATTATTACCTTCATTCCCCTCATTCTCCTCATGATCACTAATATACTCTACTATCGTATCATCCTCTTTGTAAGAATTTTCTTCATCATAACCAACTTCATGTTCCTCCAATTCAATTACAGCTGCATCTAGGGTAACCGAATCTTCATCATCTCTATGTAATTGACTCAACATATTATCTGTATCATTGACGATTGAATTACTTTCAACTGAAACAACTTGATATACTTCAACATTTGTTTCGGCATTACCTGTCTCTGAATTTTGCATCTCTGGAACATCATATAAGTGTCTATCTTGAAATTTTAGGACAATTTGCCAATTTTCTTCACATTTCGGATCATCAATATAAAATAATTGCCTTGCTTGAGTAGCTAGTACAAAAGAATCATGTTCATACCAAAATCTATTAACATTGATGCTCGTAAAATTTTTATCTTTTTTCATCCCCGTCTTCTTGCGAAAATCAAACCACTTGCATTTAAATAGCAGAATTGAATTTCCATTAAGATACTCTAACTCAATCATGTCAGTTATAATACCATAAAAATCAATCACCTTATTTTTGTGATAGCCTTCAACAACTACCGCAATTTTGACTTTTACGTAGTTCATCGCGTCTTTGAATATGATACCTAACACCATTTACAGTAGACCCATTATATGTTCTTTTACGCACATCAAGTCCTATTGCCAAAGGATATAATTGATTGATAGACAATGGCTTTTTCTTATTATATAATTGCATAATCTACAATGAAAAAATTATTATTTTTAATTGGTGAAAAGGAAAACAAATTAGAATTTAAACACATTAAGATGATTCTTATTTTAAAAAGTTACTTACTTTTATTTTGAACCATAAAGGAAATTGTTCTCTATGTTTCTCTTCTATATTCGCAGCAGCTTGCTTCATCAACTCTTCTTTATGCTCCAGGTATGCAAAATAAATTACTTATAAATTGTTTAAAACAAAAACTTAGCAATAGAGAGAAAAATAACATACTGAAGAAAAGGTTCTACTTCTTCGCAATTATTCAAGACATACCACCGAGCCATATCAAAATCTTTCTTTGGTATCGTATCATAGTTTCCATCTCTGAATGGTCTAACACTCTTTGAGAATATGCCCAGAACAACTTCATCTTTATTACTAGATCCATCATCACTTTGATCTTCACGATTAAATCTAGTTTCGATGCCAGTAAGATACATAGAGCAAAATGTCAAACATTCATCAATAAGATAGCCTTCTGCAATAGATTCTTCTGGTCGTGCCTTGTTGCACAAAAATCTTTCAATTTTATACATCCAACGATATTGTGCTGGTCCACCATACATAGCCTCCCATGGTAAATGCACAGCCAAATGTACCATAACATCAAAGAAAGCAGGTGGAAAGATCATCTCAAGCTTACACAATATTAAATATCCTTTTCTAGTTGTTCTAAGTCAACTTTTCTCAAAGTATTGCAACATAATCGTTGAAAGAAATCGCCCAACTCAATCGATGCTGAAGAGACATTTTTATTTACAAATCCACGAATAGCTATAGACAACAGTCGTTGTAACAAAACATGATGGTCATGACTTTTGAGTCCAGTTATCTTATCATCATCCTCGTTTACACGCCGTGAGATATTTGAAGCGTAACCATTAGGAAATTTAACTGATTTTAAAAATTTATAGAACTATTTTTTTTCACTTTTTGACATATTATAACAAGCAGCTGACATTGTATAATTAGAACCATTATCTTATGACCATAGTTCTTTTCTTATGTTCATATCCTTAAGATCTTGTCTTGCTTTATATGTGTCCTTAGTTTTCCCTTCAATATTCAGTATTGTCCCCAAAATATTCTTGCAAATGTTCTTTTCTATATGCATGATATCTAAATTGTGTCGCAACTTCAAGCTCTTCCAATATGCAACTCAAATAAAATACTTCTCTTCACCCAATTCAACTCTTAAGGAAGACGTTTTCTTTTCTAATTATTTGGGTGTTTTCGTGGTCTATAAGTACTAAGAAAATCTAATTGTTGTAAGACATCATCTCCTGAGAGCTCTTTTGGTTTCAATTTTTTTTCTATCTTAACGTCAAATTGTTTGCTTCTTCTTCATGTGTGCTTAGGGTCAAGATACCGGCGATGATCTATGTAACAAATTTTACTTCTTAATTTGTGTGAAGGTGCATCTTTATTGCAAGTAGGATATGCCATGTATCCCCTAGTACTCCATCCAGATAAATTACCTAATCCATAAGAAATAATATATGCGCACATTAGTTTATATTCCTAAACTATACAAAAATTACTTACAAATAGTATACTAGTAAAACTTATACAAAATCTTCTATTTAACAATTACTTAGACATCTTGGACAGTAAGGAGTTTAAAAACTCACCATAAGCTGGAAAATCATTTATGGTCCATATAACAGCAGCATACATCTTGAAGGACTCCCTTGTTGATACATCAAATGAATCTACACCTTCACTCCATAATTCATTCAATTCATCAACCAAATGACGCAAATAAACATCAATATCCTTTCCTGGTGCTTGAGGACCACGAATAAGCAATGACATTAACATAAATGGATCCTTGGAGGAAGATTATAAGGAACTAGAATGACAGGCCACATACTATAAGTTGTGCTCATGTTACCAAATGGATTAAAACCATCGGTTGCAAGGCCGAGTCTAATATTCCGAGGTTCTTGGGAAAACCATTGATGATTCTTGTCAAATTCTTTCCGCTCTTCAGAATCAGCAGGATGCCTTAATACATTTGGCTCATCAAGACGTTTTTTTATGCCACCTCATGTCCTCACTTGTTTTTCTTGACATAAATAACCTTTGAAGTCTCGGCTTTAATGGAAAATATTGCAAGACTTTATGAGGAATCTTTTTATCCTTTCCATTATTAATTTTCCACCTCGAAGTACCACAATGTGGACACTTTTGTCTATCTTTAAGCTCACCCCAATAAAGCACACAATCATATTTGCAAGCATGGATAGAAATGTATCCTAATCCCAAACCTTGTAGCTGGTTTCTAGCATAATAATATGACTTAGGAAGTGTCTCACCATTTGGAAGTGCCTCCCGTAGTAACTCTAGCAACATATCAAATGATTTATTACTCCTATGATTATACACTTTCAAGTGTAACAACTTTACAAGGAATGAAAGCTTTAAGAATTTCTGACATCCCAGGTATAATTCATGTTCAGCTTCTTCCAACAATTTGTCAAACTTTTTGGATTCCTTCTCACGCATATTACCACATAAGTTAATACCAGTTGTTTTCTCCTCCGAAAAATTGGCAAATGATCTTCCACTAGTAACTTCTAACATAGCGTTAATTCCATCATCGTTGTCATGTTCTTCATTTTCATCTTCGTCTTCGTCTGTGTCTTCGTTGTAAATTGCTTCATCTTTATCTCTTCTTTGTGATTGTTCCCCATGGTATATCCATTGCACGTAACTTCCCGTAATTCCTTTTATCAACAAGTGGTCATACACTACTTCTTGTGTTTGAAAATCGATATTTAAACATTCTTGGCATGGACATCGAACTTTAGAATTTCGATCAAAGTTTGATCGAACGAGTTGCATAAAAGATTGAACACCCTCAATATATTTTTTAGAGAACTAACTTTCACGACCCTAGTTCACCAATAGCGAACCTGACATGACGACACCCAGTCTTCGCGACTAGGTAAACCTGACACATTGCTGAAATTCAACAGTCTGTGTGGAAACAATAATTTAAAACATAAATAACATAAGATAACGTATGGAGTGCCGCCTGGCACATACATGTCAACTCAATATAACATAAGAACCTCCAAGACCCGAAAACCCACGGGCAACACAGGCTAAGAGTAAAGTATAACACATGGCTCTAACATCTAGAAGTGTCTACAACGAGAAAATACATGGATAAACTACTAGCTAAAGGTAGAGTAGAGGGAGACTCTTCGGCTCTGCGGACGCGGCAGATGCATACCTCAGATCTCCAAGTATATCTCATAATCACTGATAGAGCGCCGAACCAGATGTACCTGGATCTGCACAACAAAAGTGTGCAAAAAAGTAGATGAGTACACCACAGCGGTACTCAGTAAGTGCCAAGTCTAACCTCGATGGACTAGTGACGAGGAAGGTCGAGGCCCTATTGAGAGGAATATAAGAAATAATGTAAAACTAAATAATAGAAGATAACGCAATAAAACTGAATATCTAACAAGACCGTAATAAAAAAATAGAGCGGCTACAAATACAAACTACAAACACAAAGCAATTCACTCAACAGTCAGGATCTCCACATGGAGCTCCGAGAATTGAACCCGCAGTCCACCTTATCAATATCTGAGGATCCCCAAGAATCGAACCCATAGTCCTTCATACCAGTACCAGAGGATCTCCGGGAATTGAACCCACATTCCTTTATACCAATAACATAGGATCTCCGTGAATTGAACTCGCAGTCCTTTATATCAATATCAAAGGATCTTCCAGGAATTGAACCCGTAGTCTGTCATGCCAGAATCCGAGGATATCCCGGGAATTTAACCCGTAGTCTGACATACCAATAACAGGGGGATCTCTCAGGAATTGAACCCGTAGTCGTGTACTCATGCTACTTTTCTGCACACTTTTGTTGTGCAGATCCAGGTATATCTGGTTTGGCGGCTATTAGTGGTTAGGAGCTATACTCGGAGATCTGAGGTATGCATCTTCCGCGTCCGCAGAGCCAAATAGTCTCCATCTACTCTACCCTAAGCTAGTAGTTTAATCCATGTATTTTCTCGTTGTAGACACTTCTGGATGTTAGAGTCATGTGTTATACTTTACTCTTAGCATGTGTTTCCCGTGGGTTTTCGCGTCTTGGAGGTTTTTATGTTATATTGAGTTGACATGTATGTGCCAGGCGGCACTCCATACATTATCTTACATCATTTATGTTTTAGATTATTGTTTCCGCACAGACTGTTGAATTTCCGCAATGTGTCAGGTTTACCTAGTCGCGAAGACTGGGTACCGTCATGACAGGTTCACGATTGGTGAAATAGGGTCGTGACAAGTTGGTATCATAGTTCTAGGTTCATAGGAGTCACGGGACACATGCCGGTTATTCAGAGTCTCCCTGATCGGTAGGGAGACGTCTGTACTTATCTACGGGAGGCTATGTAACTATTTAGGAAAAATCTTCACTTCATTTGAATTCTTGTCGTGCTATGTTCTTGACCTCGATTCTAAACTATTATTTTCCTATTCTCTCACGGATGGTGAGGACACCCACGACCCGAGATGATCAGACACCCGCACCCCCTCCTGCAGCCGCTAGAGGCAGGGGTCGGGGCAGGGGTCGTGGACGTGCGCGGGGTGCAGCCAGAGCATCTTCACGAGCAGTCGCTGAGGTGCCACCAGCAGACCCAGACAGGACTCACGCACCATAGACGCCCACAACCACTACTACTCCAGCTGTTCAGGAGGCATTGGCGCAGTTTATGAGTATGTATACCACTCTGTCGTAGGCCGGGCTACTTCCACTTCCTGCAGCTATGTCCTAGGTCGGGGGAGGAGCCCAGACTCCCGCATCCCACACCCTAGAATAGAGGGTGCATATGGGACCGATTCCAAGTATTATTTTGGTTAGTAGCATAGAGGCATCGGTTCTATTCGATCCAGGCTCTACTTATTCTTATGTGTCATCTTATTTTGCTCCGTATTTGGGTATAGCCCGAGAGGCCTTGAGCTCTCATGTTTATGTTTTCACTCCCGTGGGAGATTCTCTTGTTGTGGACCGTGTGTATTGGTCGTGTTTGGTTACTATTCGTGTTTTTGAGACCAGGGCAGATCTTTTATTACTTGATATGGTCGATTTTGATATTATCTTGGGCATGGACTGGTTGTCGCCCCATTATTCTATTCTTGATTGTTACTCTAAGACCGTGACGTTGGCTATGCCAGGTATCCCTTGTATTGAGTGGAGTGGTACTTTTGATCACACTCCCAGTAGAGTTATATCTTTTCTTAAGGCTCAGGGTATTGTTGAGAAGGGGTATGCTACGTATTTAGCCTACGTGAGAGATGTCAGTGCTGATACCCCTTCTGTTGACATTGTCCCAGTAGTACGGGATTTTCTCAATGTATTCCCAGCTGATCTTCCGGGTATGCTGCCCGATTGGGACATTGATTTTGGTATTGATTTGTTGCCGAGCACTCAGCCCATATCTATTCCTCCTTACCGCATGGCTCCTCCTGAGTTGAAGGAGTTGAAGGATCAGTTGCAGGATTTGCTTGATAAGGGTTTTATTCGACCCAGTGTTTCACCATGGGGTGCTTCGGTATTGTTCGTGAAGAAAAAGGATGGTTCTATGCGCATGTGTATCGATTATCGTCGGTTGAACAAAGTTACAGTGAAGAACCGATATCCTTTGCCTCGTATTGATGATCTATTTGACCAGCTTCAGGTTGCACAGGTGTTTTCTAAGATTGATTTGTGCTCAGGCTATCACCAGCTAAATATTCGGGAACCTGATATCCCGAAGACTGCTTTCAGAACTCGGTATGGTCATTATGAGTTCCTTGTCATGTCATTTAGGCTGACCAACACCCCAGCAGCTTTTATGCAGTTGATGCACACTGTATTCAAGCGCTATCTCGACTCATTTGTCATTGTTTCAATAGATGATATTCTTGTATACTCCCAGTGCCGGGAAGATCATGAGCAGCAGCTGAGGGTAGTTCTTCAGACCCTGAGAGAAAAGAAATTATATGCAAAGTTTTCAAAATATGAGTTTTGGTTGAGTTCCGTGGCATTTCTAGGCACGTGGTATCGAGTGAGGGCATTCGGGTAGATCCGAAAAAGGTGGAAGCCGTGCAGAGTTGGCCCAGGCCCTCCTCATCTACAGAGATCCACAGTTTCCTTGGCCTGGCAGGGTATTACCGCCGTTTTGTGGAAGGGTTCTCGTCGATTGCAGCTCCTATGACTAGATTGACCCAGAATGGTGATCCTATTCAGTGGTCGGACGAGTGTGAGGCGAGCTTCCAAATGCTCAAGACGGCTTTGACTTCAGCCCCTATTCTGATTTTGCCTACTGGTTCGGGGTCCTATACGATTTATTGTGATTCCTCGCGAGTTGGACTTAGAAAGGTCTTGATGCAGGACGGTAGGGTGATTACCTACGCGTCCAGGCAGTTGAAGGTGCATGAAAAGAATTATCATGTCCATGATCTTGAGTTAGCTGCCATTGTTCACGCCTTGAAGATCTGGCGTCACTATTTGTATGGTGTTACTTGTGAGATTTATACTGATCATCGGAGTTTGCAGAACTTGTTCAAACAGAAGGATCTGAACTTACGCCAGAGGAGATGGTTGGAGCTACTGAAGGATTTTGATATTACTATTCTTTATCACCCGGGCAAGGCCAATGTGGTAGCCGATGCCTTGAGTCGCCGGGCGGAGAGTTTGGGGAGTTTGGCATATCTACCAGCTTCAGAGAGACCTATGGCGATGGATGTTCAGGCCTTAGCCAGTCAGTTCGTGAGATTGGACCTTTCGGAGCCCAGTCGGGTCCTAGCCTGTGTGGTTTCTCGATCTTCATTAATTGATCATATCAGGGAGCGACAGTATGATGATCCTCATCTGCTTTTCCTCAGTGACACGGTTCACCATGGCGATGCTAGGGATGTGACAATTGGAGATGACGGGGTATTGAGGATGTAGGGTCATATTCGTATTCGAGCTCGCGGTATTCCATCCATCCGGGTGACGCAAAGATGTATCAGGATCTAATGCAGCATTACTGGTGGAGGCGGATAAAGAAGAACATTGGAGAGTTTGTGGCTAGATGCCTCAGTTGTTAGCAAGTAAAGGCTGAGCATCAGAGACCGGGAGGGTTACTCCAGCAGATGGAGATTCCGAACTGGAAATGGGAGAATATCACCATGGATTTTGTGACTGACCTCCCTCTGACGGCGAGGAAGTTTGATTCTATTTGGGTTGTCCTGGATCGGCTGACCAAGTCCGCTCATTTTATTCTAGTGTGCACTTCTTACTCCGCGGAGCGGTTAGTGAGGATTTATATCAGGGAGATTGTCTGCCTGCATGGCATTCTAGTTTCTATCATCTCAGACAGGGGTTCAATGTTTACATCACAGTTCTGGAGAGCCGTCCAGCATGAGTTGGGTACTCGGGTGACCATGAGCACAGCCTTTCACCCTCAGAAGGACGAACAGTCCGAGCGCACTATTCAGATTCTTGAGGATATGCTTCGTGCGTGCGCGATTGAGTTTAGATGGTCTTGGGATTAGTTCTTGTCATTGGCGGAGTTTGCATACAACAACAGTTATCAGTCCAGTATTCAGATGGCGCCTTATGAGGCCTTATACGTTAGGAGATGCAGATCCCCGATGGGTTGGTTCGAACCGAGCGAGGCCAGGTTATTGGGCACTGATTTGGTTCAGGATGCGGTAGAGAAGGTTGAGGTGATTCAGGATAGACTCCGTGCGCCTCAGTCCAGACAGAAGAGTTATGCGGACCGGAAGGTTCGTGATGTGTCATTTATGGTTGGTGAGCGGGTTTTGCTTTGGGTCTCGCCTATGAAAGGTGTCATGAGGTTTGGAAAGAAAGGAAAGTTGAGCCCGAGGTACAGTGGTCCATTTGAGATTTTGAGGACAGTTGGAAATGTTGCTTATGAGCTCGCTTTACCTCCCAGTTTGACCGGGGTTCATCCAGTATTTCATGTTTTGATGCTTCGGAGGTATCATGGTGACCCTTCTCACGTGTTGGAGTTCACTTCAGTCCAGTTGGAAAATGACTTGTCCTATATTGAGGAGCCAGTGGCAATATTGGATAGACAGGTTCGAAAGCTCAGGTCAAAGGATATAGCTTCATTAAAGGTGCAGTGGCGGGGTCAGCCGGCCAAGGAGGCGACTTGGGAGACCGAGCGGGATTGCGCAGCCGATACCCTCATCTTTTTGCTACTTCAGGTATGTTCCCTATGCTCGTTCGAGGACGAATGAATGTTTAAGTGTGGGAGTATGTGACGACCCGGCTGGTCGTCTTTGGAATTTATGCCTCGTTTCCCCATTTTCTGCTTTCCAATAAGTTCATTTCTGCTATTTTGGTTTGCCGGGATGTTCGGTAATAGAATTCGGAGTGTTTTGGGACACTAAGTCCCTAAATGAGAGCTTAAGTGTTGGAAAATGGTCCATAATCAGAACAGTGTCAAGACGACCTCGGAATGGAAAATCGATGGTTCCGTTAGCTCCGTTTAGGTGATTTCAGGGTGGGGAGCGTGTTCAGAATGTATTTTGGATGTCTGAAGCTCAATTAGGCTATGAGTGCCGAAAGTTAGAAATTTGAAGTTCCGGTCTGATAGTGAATTTTTGATCCGAGGGTCGAAATAGAATTTTCACTATCGGACCGGAACTTCAAATTTCTAACTTTCGGCATTCATAGCCTAATTGAGCTTCGGACATCCAAAATACATTCCAAACACGCTCCTCACCCCGAAATCACCTAACGGAGCCAACGGAACCATCAGTTTTCCATTCCGAGGTCGTCCCAAAATACTCCAAATTCTATTACCGAACAGCCTGACAAACCAAAATAGCAGAAATGAACTTAGGGGAAGCAGAAAATGGATAAACGGTGCATATATTCCAAAGACGACCAGCCGGGTCGTCACACTTTTGTTCATGCATCCAACCTTTATCCATGATCAACTGCACAAACATATCGACAAAGCAAGCTAAGTCAGTCATGCGGTTATAATTGAGTTTTAACTAGCTCCTTCGTAGTAAAATAATTGTTATTGTTTCTCACTTCCTCCGTTAACAAAATCTTTTAATATAATGTTGATTTTGAGTTCCTCTTCAAATTTTTCTATTGCAAAAGGTAAATGATTAGTTAGAAACATAGGGTAATAAGGAAGAATAGAAAGCACAGAACCTTACTATGAAGTAAGAAAGGAAGAAAATTAATTAAAACACGATTGGTTTAGCAATTAATGTCTGTTCAAGTACGGTTCAGAGAGGAAACCTTTTTCATGTGTCCAGAATTAAGGTTGGACCCATTTTTATCTTTGTTTTCCCCCTAAAAGTTTAACTAACAATGATGAATGCAACATATTAAATTAGTTATCATCGAGCTAACATGGTAGAACTAATTTCAACCTTAGCTTAAAAGAATTGCAAATCTGCGTGAATTATTAACCTTCTATTATATAATGCAATAATATGTAACTGAGAGATATAAGTTTTCATAATTAAGCAGAACACCGCATATTCTTGGCATTAAAGCAACACCAACGAAAAAAAAATTCTTAATTAAAAGAACCGCAACAATTACTTATTACAAGTAGGAATAAGAACATGTACACAAATCATTTCTGGACATAGTTCACTGTTTATTAGATATCTTGTCTAAAGTCTAATTAAAACACGAAAACTATAGAAGATTTACGAAGGAATTAGGATCATGTAATAGGAATGTGTACATTATGATGAAACAAGTTTAATTGAATAACGAAACATGATCATAAACTCTTCTGGACAAAGGGACTACAAAAGAAAATTAAGAAAAAGGAGACTAATATATGAACGGAAAACCATTTTTGAGTCCAAATTTCTCTAGCTTTTCCCCTGAGAAGACTAATAAAGTAATTCCTTTTGCCCATAGCAAGCGATGGGTGTCACACCTTCTTTTTGACACTACAACCCCGGCGAAGGGCGTAGACAAGGGAGTTTTTCCAACATAAGGACAATCGAAACGGGATTCACTTATTTATTAATTTCAAAGTCGCTACTTGGGATAATTTATGGTGTCCCAAGTCACTAATTTAAATCCCGAATCGAGGAAAATTTGACTCTGTAATGCAGTCTGCGAGCTAGAAATCCGGGTAAGAAATTTTATTTACCCGGAGAAGGTGTTAGGCATTCCCAAGTTCCATGGTTCTAGCACGGTCGCTCAGCTGTTATATTCGGCGTAATTATCTGATTTTAATACATTTTGTACCTATTTGCAAATTTTTAACTTTTTATTTAAGAAGATTGCAATGTTGTTAAAATGCATCTTGAACCACGTCCTATAAATGCACCCGTAATTCGCAAAACATTTTATCTAACGTTGAGATTTAGATTGGGTCATATAAATGCGCACCCGAATTTAGCAAGGTAAATTATTTAGCTAGCGCGCCTAAGGCAATTGCGTGTTTTCAAATTTGCAAAGGCAATGGAATTCGCTAAATGGCATGCCTCGAGGTCTAAGGATCAAAAAAAGATTAATTAAGCGAGGGCAGTGCAATTATCATTTTTGTTTGGCACGGCGCACCTCAATTCTAATTTTAGAGAAAACTCAAGCTAAGCTTCGAGGGCCATTAACTATATCTTATTTGACATGGCACACCTCAAATCTACTCATTCTAAAAAAATTTGCAACTTTGTGTTTGTGTTACTCATAATTTAATCATAATTCATAACATAACAAATCCAATTTATATTTGTTACTCTCGAACAACTTCAAATTCAACAAAATGCTTTACTAAATAGAATTCAACCTGGTTAAAACTATCTTCAGCAGTTTTACTTCTTATTGCTCATAATTTAATCATAACAAAGCGAAACCAATTAAATTCAGTGTATGAAGGGCGAAAATCACGTGCTCACAATAGAAACAGAAGTGTGGAGTTACAGGCAGGACCTAAATTGAGAGCATCCAAAATTAGGTAGGGCTACATAATTACGGAGACACAACCAAACAATTAAAAGAAGTTTAACCATAGTAGTGAATTCTTGAGCACCTCCTGGCATGATGATTCTTATGCATGCATAATAGTTTGGTTTCTAACTTTATGATACCTCCTTAGCTTCTTTTTTTGTAGAGAAGTAGGTGCTTTCCCTTTACATACATCATTAGTGATATTATTATACGTTATCAATTCTTTTGGAGGAGGAATTTGATGACTTATGGAAGTCCAACTAGTTTATGTTTCAATTGAAGCACTGTGCATATTTAATGAGGCTGCATACTTAAACACTAGCACATATATTTACACTAACTGCTAGGGGGAACTTATCGAAATCTACCTGTGAGCACTAATTTAAGCGAAATTTCTTAGGGCATAGCAAGCAATAGGAACAGAAGTGGAGATCACAGGCTGGACTTACACAGAGAGCAGCTAAACTTACAGTAACTCAAACTAGATTGGTGGAAAAAAATCATATTTCGTGCAAACATGCATGATAGAGTTTTCAGCTCAAATCCAAAACAAAAAGTACAAATTCCTACTAAGTGTACTAAACATTGACTATCCAATATAGAATTCTGAAATAGTCACAAGGAAAAATGCAAACCTCAACTCTCTACTATACACAACTTTCTTTCTCCATATGATCTTCCAAAAACACAATCAAACAATTACAAAAACCATACGAAAGTCACTACAAACATCCTGATGCAAACTGCTCCTTCATGTCTAGAATAGCTAATTAGAACTAATAGTTAGCTAATTATATTGGATAAGCATTAGTAATGAATAGTTAGCTAAATAAATTGAGCCTCTATATATACACCATTGTATAACACTTGGGAGTATCAATCAATGAATGAAATCCTATTTCTCACTTCTCTCTGTTCCATTTCCTCTTCTTCTCTCTATTCTCTAATCTCCCTTTCCCCTTATAATGCTTTTCTTAGTGAAGGTATTCCCCTTATTCCGATGATATTTGTATGTACACTAATTTACTAAAATTTAGTGGAATATATGACTTCCTAATTTATCGTTTTCCTCTGAATCCGAGCCAAGTTAAGAAAATAGGTACCAATCTATCCACATACAAAAAATCAAACTTCAATTGATGCTTATGACAAATCAATTCATAAATCAAAACTCAATATTCAGATGTTAAGAATTAAATAGAGAGAAGATGTCAGCGTTAGAAATAAAAGATGAGAATTTACCAGAGTGGTCTGATAGCGACGAAGGGGAGGACTAAGAGCAATGAGATGCAGCGTGAGGCGAGGGCTGTAGCGACAATTATTTTTTCTGAAAAAGAGGACGAGAAGAGATGTTTGAGGGCTTGCCGTGACGATTCCTTGTTTGACAAAAAGAGTGATTAAAAGATTTTTTTTATAAAAATAAAGGAAAAATTGTAATCCAAAACCCAAACATATTGGAACTCCAATTAAGTTTATGGTATCAAAGTTTGAAAAAGAAAAATTAATCAATTATGCTCAACTTGCTCATATGCGAAAAAGTGAAGAAATATATATATATATATATGTGTGTGAAAACATATAAATCCTAATTACAATAATATTTGTTTATTCATTCATGTTATACATACACAAAACTTGATTGTTCAATTTGATTCAATTTTTACCTAACAAGCAACTAAATCAACTACGCCAATTTTGTGTTAATTTTTTATTTGATCTTTTAATTTCCTCTATTTCACATGATATTCTAGTTTAATCAATTCAAGTTATTATAGTAAAGAAATAAATTTATTTGTGACTAGATCTATTCCGCTACAATTTTTGTTACAAGTGCAAATAATGCAATAATGTTAAAGTTAATATGAGATAAAAGTTAACCATACTTAATTTTTAGATAAATAAATAATAATAATTTCTTAAATGCTATTATCAAACTACACATTTTATCTCCCTAACAAAATAATTAATAAGCTTCATCAATTGTGTAATTTAAATTAGTATTCCTTCAAGATTAAATGCATAATTACTTTCAAATTTGACATATAACTTGAGACATGAAGATTAGGGGTGGGTGTTCAGATTGGATATGAAAATTTTGATTTGGTTTTCAGATTGAAGAAATGATAGTCCAACTCTAATCCATATAAAGTCGGATTGGATCGATTCTTTAAGTTCAGTGTAACGACACGACCGGTCGTTTTGAGATCTAGCGCGTCGTTCGACAGTTTGAAGCCATGAACAAATTCACTTCAGGTACTATGACTCGTGCGCGTGGTCGTAATTGGAATTCGGGAAGTTTGGAGTCAATTTGGAAAGAGAACTCTCATTTCGGAAGCTTTAAGTTGGAAGAATTGGCTAAGTTGTGATTTTTGAATAAACGACCTTGAAATCGGGATTTGAAGGTTCCAACAGGTTCGTATTATGATTTGGGCCTTAAGGGAATGTCCATATTGGGTTTTGGATGATTTGGGCCTCAAACTCGACAGCACACGCAAACTATAATACATATTACAAAGTTGATCGGGACCTTAAGTTGCTGAACGGAGCATTAATTCTTAAAACGATATATCAGATCATTATATCTTCACCGTAATCATCTGAATACATTATTCAATTAATGAAATCATTATCAACCAAAATTCACTGAGACTTTAATATCACTGATAAGAAGTAGCAATAATAAAATCATATCCAACTAGAAAGTACTCTTATTAGGGGTGTGTATCGGTCAGTTCAGTTCGGTTGTGAATTAATGCTATCGGCTCGATATATCAGTTATTGGTTTATAAAACTGATAATCGAACCGATAAGATAGTGGTTATGTGGTATCGATTAATCAATTGTCGATCATTGCGATTTACCCGATAAGATGACTTAATTTAGAGAAAAAGATATAGCGTACAACACTAATTAATCTTATAAACTTGATTCTTTCACTTTTGTTCTAAATAGTGAACAAAAGTTTTGTGGATATTGGGGGATCAATCAGCATAATATACTGAACACTAGGAATATTGAGGACCATAAATACAACAGTTGCTTTCCTACCAAGAATTAAGAGTTTTTGTCAAGTCTGCTTATCCGAACAGAGTAGAAACAACACAAATAGTAGCAATTACAGCTTTAAAATTAAGAAGTTCAAACATAGTATTGGGTAAAAATAAAATTTTGATAAAATTTATTGGGTTATCGGTTCTTCATCTTCTTTAGCCGAGGGTTAATTGGGAATAGTCTCCTTACTCTGACGGCTAAGGCTGCGTACATCCTACCCTTCCGGACCCACTTGGTGGATTATACTAGGTAGTTGTTATTGTTATTGTTATTCTTATTGGGTTATTGATTAAATCATTAATAAAATGGAGCAAACCGAGACCCAAACCGATAACCCAATAGTAAATTAACACAAAATCGTTAAAGACATTTTACCCAGTAATCCGATACCGATAATCCAATAAATTTATTTCGGATCGGGCTATTGTTACCCAATATATGCCCATAATAACTTTGTAATTAATATTAAGTATATTAAAATCTAATGGGTGGGGTATAGGATGTAGTACTATTGGCATATGGATAATGTACTAAAAATATATAATGTATAAAAATATCGGATTTCAAGATTTTCCAAATTATGCCCACCCCTAATAAAGTCCAATGGAAAATGAAGATACAAATTTGGGCTATCTATTTCCTACAAAATTTTCAAATAAAAAAATTCACTGTTGCGATGTCCAATTAAATAATATGCAGTACTATGGTTAGTTATTTAAGTTACTCTTAATTTTACCAATGAGTTGAGCTTTTATCATTCATTTGTTATAGATTATGAGCGTCAAGCTTATTAGGAAACTCAACGCATCAATTGGTTTGATTTTATCGATTGTTTTAATTTTTCTATCAGTTTATTAATAAAAGACGTGAAATACATTATTAAACACATATTATAGCAATTATATTGAATTACTTATTAAGAAAAGTTGTTAATTCTCAAGATATGTTTATGATAATTGAATAATGATGAATTATTTAAGGACTCAATTAAACTAAAAAAGTTATTTTTAACATGGAATAAATTGTACAAACCAAAAATGAATATAAACTTTACTATAAGTGCAAAAATTAGTCTACGAACCAAGAGCGCAAAAAATAATCTGTAATGTCAAATTTTACATAGTTAATTCTAAATAGGTATTTATATAATCAATATGGTTCGAACTTCTCGATTAATTTTTTTCTTAAAAACCAAATAATTCAATTTTATTATTTTTAAAACTAAAAATCAAAATCAAATCAAATAAAGAATGTTGATTTTTTTCTCCAATTTGATCCCTTTTATGTTTGGTTCAATTTCTCGTGACACCCTTTGTTTAAAATTTTATTTTATACCAAGATAGTTAAATTAATTTTTGAAATAAATCATTTGAATATTGTATTTTTTTTTGGTAATTAAATTTTTTTATTAATCACCAAAGATAAGTCTTTACAAAGCTATAGTCCAGCTAACACAGCTGACTATCACTTAAGTAGCTCATATCCTACTTCTATACTATGCCTCTATGTCTAATTATAGGGAAGCTGTTGAAGTTGTAAGCTAAACTCGCTAGGACTTCTAACATGACAAATGTAGGCAGTGTTTCTAAGCAATTGCCCAACAGGAGTTGAAACATTAGTAAACATCCTGGAATTCCTTTCTAGCCAGATACTATAACACATTTCTGCAATGATCAATTTAAAGTTGCGAGCTCGAACAGTCCTTCCTTTAGCCTTGGCAATAAATCCATTGTATAAACTGATCCTAATTATGAAAACTAGGTTGAGTTACTCCAATCCAACTCATAACATGATGTCTCAGTATAGAGGTGAAAGGACACAAACAGAAGAGATGATCTCTGGACTCAGCACTTTGTTGACATAATATGCACAAGCTGTCAATGGTTGGACTCCACTGTCTCAATCGATCTTTGGTAGGCAACCTATCTTGCAGTATTAACCAAAGATTAAACACTGCCTTAGGCCTTGCTGGATTATGCATAGTTAAATTTCTCCAAATGACTCTTGGCAGCTGACCAATTTGATGAAGATAGAGCTTCTTGACAGACCAATCTGTTTGGGACACTAGCTGCATTTGACTCAATGTAACAGTGGCTTCAACAATCTTCCTAACCATCCAGCTAGCTTGGTTAGGAATTTTGATGGCATGAAGCTGCTGTTGCTTAATGTAAATAGCATGAATCCATTTAACCCATAAAACATCCTTCTTGTGGGCTAAGTCCCATCCCAGCTTAGCAATAGCAGCCCTATCCCATAGCATCAAGTTCATGATATTAAGCCCTCCAGCAGATTTAGGTAAACACATTCTATCCCAAGCCACATAAGCCTTCTTTGATATATTGGCAGTACCTGTCCAAATATAAGATCTGCAAATTGCATCTAACATCTTTAATATCTTTGAAGGAATGATAAAGATTTGTGCCCAATAAGATTGTATACCAAAAGTAACTGTTTGAACTAGTTGGATTCTGCCTGCATAGGACAACTTCCTGGCAGTCCAAGAAGTTATCTTAGCAGTAACTTTATCCACCAAAGGCTGCCACTGCAATAAAGCCATCTTCCTTGTAGATAAAGGAATTCCCAAGTACTTAAATGGTAATTCTCCAGATGCAAAACCAAGCTGTGTCAGAATATGTTGTTGGATATCAGCAGGGACACCACCAAAATATACAGAACTGCTTAGGTTAGCTTTCATACCAGATGCCTCAGTGAACTGAGTGATATATTTGAACATAGTGCACACAGACAGATAGTCACCTTTAGCAAATAATAATAGATCATCTGCAAAACTAAGATGAGTAACACCCATTTTTTTGCAACCAGGATGAAATGAAAAGTCAGAATTCTTTTTAAGTTCACATAGAGACCTGCTAAGATATTCCATCACTATGGTAAACAAGAATGGGGACATGGATCACCTTGTCTCAAACCTTTGGCTGGTTGGAAAGGTTCAGTAGTTTCACCATTAACCATGACTGTGTAGCTCACAGTTTGAACACATTCCATGATCCATCTGATAAACTTACATGGGAAATTTAGAGATTCCATCACCTGCTGTAAGAAAATCCACTCAACAGAATCATATGCTTTTTGTAAGTTAATCTTTATCATACATCTATGAGATATATGAGCCCTTGTATAATGTTTAATCAATTCATGTGCAAGGATGACATTGTCAGCAATCCTCCTTCCAGGAATAAAGCCTGCCTGGGTCTCACATATGATACTTGCAATGCACTTCTGCAATCTATTGGCCAAAATCTTGGAGATGATTTTATACAAGACTGAACAGCAAGCTATTGGTCTACATTCCTTAGCTGATTTTGGATTAGCAACTTTGGGAATTAAGGTAAGGGAGGCACAGTTAGCTGGTTTATACATACAACTGGTCTGAAAGAAGTTTTTGACAGCCAATGAGATCTTCTTACCAGTGATATTCCATGTCTGCTTGAAGAAAACAGCATTATATCCATCAATGCCTGGAGCTTTGTGATCACCTATAGCCTTTAAGCTATCAACAATTTCTTCCACAGTAACATCAGCAATTAACTGCAACTGCTGCCTATGAGAGAGTTTAGGACCATTATCCATATAGGATCTGTTAATTGCTGGCAAAGAGTCAGATGATGTTCCCATCAAAGATTTGTACAAATGCTTGACTTCCTCTCTGATTGCATCTGGATTAGTGATTCTTGTACCTCCTGCTGTAACTAGTTCTGTAATATGCTTGTATTGGTTCCTTTCTTTCATTAAAGCAGTAAAGTATTTGTTGTTTGAATCTCCTAATTGAATCCATCTAGCCCTGGATTTCTGTTGTAGTATACTCTCTTCTATCAGTGACCATTTCTCTAATTTCAATATCAGATCCTTTTCTTTAGTCTGTAACTCATCAGTATAATGCAACCCCATCTGATTTTGAATGCTTGCCAATTCCACCCTGCTATCTTCAATTCTTTGTGTAATGTTCTTAAATTCTCTAACATTTAAAGACTTAAGAACAGGTTTGAGTGTTTTGAGATTATGCCATATTTCCTTGAGAGTATCTGGACCATTTGACTTCCAGCTTTTCCTGACAATGCATTGAAAATCTTTATGAGTAGCCCATACATTGTAAAATCTGAAAGGAGCTTTCCTGAGCCTACAATCTTCATAAACAGTAAGAACCATGGTATTATGATCAGATATTAAGGGAGGTCCATATACAGTTTGTACATGACTCCACTTAATCATCCATTCATAATTACCAAAAATTCTATCCAATCTACTACACACTCGATCAGAACCAGTTTGTTTATTAGACCATGTGTAAAAAGACCCTTTCCAAGGCAATTCTGATAATTCTGCAGCTTGCAAACACTGAGTGAAATCCTGAATTTCAGCCTGTGTGACCTGATTACAAGATTGCCTGTCAGTAATAGACAACACAGCATTGAAGTCCCCTGCAACCAACCAAGGTTCATTTATGCCAAGAGCAAGATTCTGAAGCTGCTGCCGTAATACCCTTCTTTGATCTAAAGCATTACATCCATATACTATAGTAAGTATACAAACCAGCTCCCCTGCAAGAGTAAGAACTTTACAGTGAATAAATTGATCTCCCTCTTGAATACCAGTGATATTAATCTTCTGCTCATCCCATAGAATCCAGATTCTGCCTCTTGAAGAGTCCCTGTAGTTAGCTAACAACTTCCAGCCAGGTAATAATGTATTAGCTATTCTCCCTGCATTTTGCTCTTTAACCTTTGTCTCTACTATACTAACAATACTAAACTTATTTTGTTTAAAATATTCCTTAGCCTCCTTTTGTTTGTATCTCTTATTTACACCTCTAATATTCCATACTAACAGCTTCATTTAGTATAACTAGGTCCTCCTTTTTCAGGAGGATTTCCAAGTTTTCCATCTGACATGCTGTGGAATCTGTTGTTCAACACCACAGGTGATAAAGGGGGGAAATTAGTTATATTAAACACTGGTTGGACCTGCTTCCCATTGTCTTCCTTCACCACTCCAATATCTTCACTATGAACAACTACTCTACTAGTGGATATCTTCTGCTCTGGGAGAGTTTGCTGGTTCATAGGTTCTTGATCTTGATCATTATTCTCATTCACCACTTTTGGTCTCCATTGTTGAACAACTTTAGGCTTGTTGACAGGTTGAGATTTGGGCATTACTAAACAATTGTGTCCAACTTTAAGGCACTTTTCACAAAACACAGGTTTCCAGTCATATGTCACTTCTTGAAAGAATCTATTACCATTTGGATCAATGAGTTCAATCTCATTTGGTAACATTTTGGAAACATTAACCTCAATAAGCATGCGTGCAAAGGAAATCCTGGACTGTTTAGTAGTGCATTCATCAGCAAATAAAGGCTTCCCAAGGACACTAGCTATCCTACTAAGGGACCTAATCCCCCAGCAAGACATGGGAAGGTTAGGAAATTTAACCCACAAAGGGATTTCATTTGGGAACTCAGCTGTGAAATCAAAATCAACAGACCATTGTTTCAGAATCATAGGTCTATTAGCAATAGTGTATGGTCCAGCACACATTACTTCTTTAGCATCATCTATGGACAGAAATTTGGCTACATAATAGCCCTCCTCATGATAGTATAATTCTGGTTCAGGAACATGAGACCAGTGCATATTAATAAATCGTTTCATTGCATTAAACCCTGGCCCATTCCCAAATACAAAGATTACTAAAGCACTCTTCCATTTTTCCTCTTCCTCCTCCACTTCCTCCTTCATCAGTTGGCCTACAGGCTTGCCATCCAGCATAACTGGTGGGATATACTCCAATGCCATACCATTCGATGAAAATCCATTTTTCTGAAATAAATTTGCCCAAACCTTTGGTGCTTCCTTAACCTCCTTGGGTGGATCTGCCTCTAATGGTTGTTTAGGACTCTGCATGGGAGCTTCCAGAGATGGGGATGCTACCAAATGCTCTGCTTGTATAGAACTCACCTCCGATTGTGCCAATGAAACCGTATTTGATGGTACAGTACTCAATGTAACAGTACCCAATGGAACAGTAGCAGACTTTGAGTTGTTATCACCCTTATCGTTTATTGAAGTCATGGAATCTCCAGATGCCTTCAAATCCTTAGTTATTGAAGTCATGGAATCTCCAGATGCCTTCAAATCTGTAGTATTATGAGCAACATTAGCAGAGGGATTCACTAATGTTGGGGGGTTAGTGTTCGCATAGATTGGGACTAGAACTTTCTTTGGTCTACCTCTTCCTCTTGCCATTACAATCTCAGTGTATGTTAACTTACATACACAAAGAAGACAGGGAAGAAGGCGATGGATCAGCAAGGAAGATGAAGAAATTCTAGAGAAAAGTCAGAGCTTCTCTCTCTAGAATTCTTTTCATTATTTTGAATATTGTATTACTGTAGTAAATATTTGATATAACTTATTTATAACATAAAGTCATCCAAAATTGGGATATGTACTAAAATAAAGTTTCATTTTAGTATTATTCCCACAAGGTAAAGTTTCTTTTTACTATTTTTTAAGAAGTTGGTTGTATATTTTTACATAAGTTGGCTGATATTTTTGAATTAGTGGGAGAGAGATAAAGTTAGGGTTAGAAGAAAATTGGGGCAAAGCACTTCTCCACTTTCTTCCTCGGCATAACTCTTCAGCCTCGTCCATACCCACCAAATAGAATTCCACATTACTCTTTAGTATCGTCCGTACCCACCAAATAGAATTCCACATTACTCTTTAGTATCGTACGTACCCACCAAATAGAATTTCACAACATTGTAAAATGGAGAAAGAAACCGTCTTTTGGCGCTGGTTTTTGGGATTTTGGGCTCCAAATAAATTTCAGGATAAGCACTATATATATGAGAAAAATAACTGGAGAAATACATCGCAAAGTGAAGAAAAAAGTCTGAATAGGTATTTATCATTTCACCTACTCTATGTTTGAATAAGATTCAATAGATTATAACTCGCCATAATCATATATCCAATTATTAATTCATTAATTATTTGTGGAATAGACATTGATATACTTTTATTTTGTTTCATATGATCAATCTAGATGAGAATAAACCAATTAGAAGATTTTGAAACAGAAACTCGTTAATTTACTGTGTATACTAGTTTTAACTTTATTGTGTATATTTATTGTTTTTCATGGTGTACTGAAGGGGAAATATTAGATGTTTTCATAGTAGGCATCTATTTTGTGTATATATTGACTTTTCCTGTCAGGTTTTGAGAGAAGAGTGGATGGATTGTGGAAATATGGTATTAAAGCTTCTGTTTGAGTCAAATCATGCTTCTTGGTGGCCCTCAGGAATTTGTTTGATAGGCTATTGGCACTTTAACTTAGATGAACTAAACCAAAGTGTTTTAAGGTGAATATTCTGTAGGGTAATTTATATTTTTGTTAAAACCAGAAATATTTCTTCAAGGCTCAATCTTTGTCAGACACACAGCTTCTTTTAAATCTGCTGCATTTCTTTTTTTATATTTTTTTTATTTTTTAAGCAATCCACTAGGCGATGTGCCTAGGGCTAGTTTTTATTTATATAAAGACTAAAAAACGAAATACATTGTCAGTAGGTCTTATGCTATGAAAGTCATAGAATTTGATAAGTACATTCCCTCTATTACCAAACTTAAGCAATGAGCTCGACTTTGGTATCACGTAGCATGTCTAATGTTGCATAAAGACTAGCCGTTTATTGCCATCGTATGCCTCTGAATCTGCACATATATCACTGTTATTGTGCTGCTGATTATGTTTTACCTTCCTTGATGTTGTGCTCCCTTTGGTTGTTTCTATCTTGTTGCATACCATGTACAATTGAACCCATGATCCACCTGCTTCAGTATTGCTGTCCGTAAATGTCCTCTCCTCTCTACTCTTCCTTCATTTCTACTAGTGATTCTTGATACATTTCTCATCTAACTTTCTTCCTGCTGTGTCCATATGCATTTTGGAGTTGATATGTAGGCCCAAATAGAATCGATATTGCATGCTGGGTGCATGCCAAAGTACCATGTTACTTGTCATTTCCCTAACTGGTCCATTGTAGTGTTTTGGATCTCAATCTCGTGATTGGTTCTTATATTTCCAGCTTTGTCTTTAGCTTCATATAGTTCGTCAGTTATTGTAGATAGGTACTGCATTCGGAAAATCCATAACACAGTCCTGTTACTCATCCAAGAAGTACAACTAGCATCCTGAAAACCTGCATCCTCTTCTATGTTGTTTTTGCCTTCCACTTCGAATGTTACAACCAGATGTCTTTTTGAGGTCCTTGTGTGAAGAAAAGGATAATACCTGGTACAGACCTGCAGCATTAATATTTCAAACCATCTGAACTTGTTGCTGTCCGTAATCTTGGTGATTACCCATTGTTGCAGAAGGATCCTACACCTAGATCTCATGCTTGTGCATGCCCATTTTTCTTCTTCAAGGGAATGAGCACATAGTGCTAATACCAACCACTGAAGTTGTAATAGGGTGCAAGGCATGAGTACACTAACATTTCCTGGAAAAAAGAACACAGGGTTAGTGAAAATAATTGTCCATATCATCTCCTCCCAAAGGATTTGATGATATTGATAGGAGTTGTCCAGTTCCCTCACTAAAACCCCTGCTATAACTTGTAAGACCTTTGGTATAAGTTTTTGAATTTTTTTAATATAATGGAAAAATAATGGATATGTTGATAGTTCCCATACTATCTTTAGTTTTGATATATCTTCAGAATTATATATCGCTGCCCGAGTAAGTCTAAAGTCTCATCTCTTGCTTTGTCTTGCCGGTCAATGTGCAGTGCTAGAAGAATAATAGTCACAGATAGCGATGTCTGAGTTGTTTCTTGTTCAGCATTCATCAATTATTTCTTCAAATATGATCTTCTCTCTTCCAGTAGTATCATGATTAGCTTTCGAAAGCATTCCAAGATAATCTGTTGTAATTTTGTCTATATTGCTTACCATTGCACACACACTGTTTTCTTGATTATCTTTGTGAAAAGTTGCTGGATTTTTATTTCAACTTTCATAGTTGAAAAACTTCCATTTATGCGATATAACTTTTTGAAAACCTAGTTTACGTGCCTTCAAATTAGAAAAATTTATGCATAAATAGATCTTTTGTATGTTATACTAATCGCTTAACTCGGCTAGTGATGCTCCAATAGTTCAATAAATTTTAATTTTAGGAGATGACGACAGTAAACTCTTATTAGGAAATGATATGCATCAGGCTTTCTAGATTGATGATTTATGTTCTTTTTGAGTTTTTCTTTAGTTATTTCTAACTTTTGGTTTGTTAAACTAATAGATTTTACATCTAATGAATATACTAAAATCATATAATATTTTTGGTAGAATTCTACAAATCAATGGCACCGGGCGGACGTGTCTCTAGACAAACCACAATTACAGGTGCTTCTACTCAGGCAAGCCGATCATCTGATCCATCAAACAATAATAATCCTACTGCTAATACAGGTAATGCGTAGCTTTTATTATATTGACTAGGAGTGTATCTATTAATTATTGTTTGTTCTCCTTTTTTTCTGATGCGTATTGCTCATTGTTGTCAGTGTACTGTTTTTTTGTTGTTTATTCTTATGAATCCTTTTTTTGGCCTGTTCTATGCATTCCATATTGCTTTTCTATATGCAGCAAGTATATCCTGCACTTCTAATTCAGACTTTTGGTAGTACTATTTTTATTGAACCTTTGCTGTAAAATAAAAGTAATTTCTTATGGTCGGGTCAATTCCATTGCAATTCGAAGGTATATTGGGGATTTTCATTTATGTGAAAGTCATTATCTAATAAATTACATTGCACTCATTCTTTCTTATTGGTTTTAGCAAATACTAAGGGTAGCCAAGAACTTCACACTTATTGCAATACTTTTCTTGATTTATCTTTATAAAACAAACGGATTGTGTTTAAAAGAGGGGATGTAAACAAAGTTTCTGATTGTCGCCCAATAAGAAGTTTCAACAAATTATTACTTTCCTAGACGGGAAAGAAATAGCAATCTTTATATTCCAGCATCTATAATTATTTTGTGTTTAAGTTGGAACCAAATATATTAACATTTGAAACATTCATTAATGTTAAACTTGAAACAATAGAGTTTTCAACTGCAGGATTACTTATGCTTTGTTTTGTTATTGTGTTTTGTCTTGTCTGGGTTCCTTACTTTATCTTTGTTTTCCAATGCAGCTCTTCATTCTGTCCTATGCGCCGAGGGTCGCTTGGAAGCAGCCTCTCTGCCCTTTTGGGTAGGGGTAAGGCTGTCTACATATTACCTTCCCCAGACCCCACCTGGTGGGAGTATATTGGGTAGTTGTTGTTGTTGTTGTTGTTGAAACAATAGAGTTTTCATTTATAGCATAGCAATTAATTAATATATATACACACACACACACATGGTTACCATATAAGAATTTTAGCAAGTATTTTGAACTGATTTTTACTTTCTAAAATCAGATGATTCAACTAGAATTAGGAAAGGTCGTGGAAGGACAATGGGAAAAGGTCTTGAGAAAATGAAGAAGTCTATAGGGAGAAAGATGGTTATAGACATCCCAGTTGGTAAAGGAAGGCCAGTTAAGGCAATTCCATCAGCAAAGCTATCAAATGAGTTAGGAATTATTGCTCGCAACTTTCTTTCCCTTCCAAACAAGTGGAAGGAACTCAAAAGAGAGGATAAGGATGCAGCATTAATTAGATGTCATGTAAGGATTCTATATTTTGATAAATTTTATTACATTATGAATATCCTAGTTTTTAATCTTTTACCAGCAAAGGAAATTTGATTTTTTTGTAAGTGTCTTCAAAAATTCTCATTTTGCAGGAAAAGTTTGAAATTAACTTGGACGAGCATTATACCAAAGATAGCTGTGAGGATATTTTTAAAAATAGAAGCCGACAATGGCGCTACAAATTAAAAAAGCTATTTGAAAGTGCAAGCTCCGAAGAAGAGGCTTGTAAAATTGAAGTACCAGAGTTGACCCCAGAAAATTGGAACAGGCTCTGTGACATGTGGGCGAATCCAGAGCATAAGGTAATTTCTATTCATATTTGTCTCGTTATATCTTTTTCTGGCAAACAACATTCACGATTTCTCAAAGAAAAATGTAATTTAAGTTATTTAACATACGAACAAGCAAAATGCATATAAGATATTTTCAGTAACTTGTTTTTCTCTACTTTGTAGCTGCAACATTCATTCATGGATGATATGGCTTAGATTGATATGAGTAGACCCTTACAGAAGATACAAATAAGAGTAGAAAATAAACTGGAAGTAAAAAAGAGAAAAAAGGATCCTTTAAACGCCTCTGAAAAATGCAACCTTTGGGAAGAGTTTGATGTGGTTCGTTAGTATCTGTCAACTGTTTTATGCTAACATCTGAAAACTTATAATGCGAAATGATAATAAGTTTTAGCATCATATTTTGTTTCATTATAATTTTATTTACTTATATTTATATATTCTTTGTAGAGACAATGCGAGATAAACAAGGTCAATCGAACTAAGCTGAAATCTAATCATTTCATGGGGTCAAGAGCTTTTGTAGCTGCTCGTGCTGAAATAGTAAGTTATACACTATTTTTACTTTTTTGTAACTTTTCCAATCTCTATGCTTGGTAGGTGGAGACTGAAATCTCAAGGGACATTTCAATATTTAAAAAGTGAAAAAAGAAAAAACTTGCAAATACTTTAAGTATTGCCATTTTTCATTCATAATTCAAATCAAGTTAGTTTCTTGTTGCTGTTGTGAAAGTTCTCTTATTGCAGTTACTGAGTATTCTAGAGCTTGTTTGGCCCATTTATTGTTGTCGAGGCTCTGTTTGTGACTCGTTATTGGATTTCTAGTTTTCTTATATGGCCTTTCGTGAACAGGTTAGCTTCTTTTGCTTTGTTGATATCCGGTTTACTCTTGTGAGGATCATCTATCTTGTTGGCTCTGAACTCAAATTTGCGCTGGGGTCAATCACTTCTTTAACCACATGTTTCAATGTTAATGTAGTTTATGAGTGTTTTAATAACTTAACTTAGCACTTAAAACTAGACATATAACTTGGTTAAATATTAGACCTTTCATGCTCTTAAATAGTAAATTATTAGAACTTGACTGTTAAGCTCATATGATGTTTTGGTGTAAACTAGAACTTGTAAATGATGCTGAAATCTTGTTAGATCTCATTTCTTAATTTGCAGCCCCAACGTTAGTGCTGATACTCAATAAAACGTACCTTTTCTAAGAAAAAAAAAGTAGAACACTTGATTCTCATCAGATATTCCATCAACTATACTTTTATATTTGAAGATTAATGTATCCATTTATTAAGTTAGTGTTGTTAAAACCGACCGCGTCCTCGCAGCGAGAAGCGATGCGAAGCGAGGCATCTGGCGCTTCTCTGATCTGAAGCGTATCGGGTACACAAAAGCGATCGCTTTACCTGAAAAAGCGAGAAGCGAGGAAGCGAACAAAGGGACAGAAGCGAGCGCTTCTTTTTATAGCTGGGCTGCCAACGTCAGTTAATTAAAAAAGAGCTCTTTTTTTAATTAAAAAAGAGCTCTTCTTCTTTTCGGTTCTTCTTTTCCTCATTCTCCTCTTCTTCTTCTTCTTCATTTTCTTACACCGTTTCAGTGATAAACTGCGGTGAAATGCTGCCCATTTTTCATTTCAGTTACACTGCCATTTTTTGGCTTACTTACTGCCATTTTTTCATATCATTTATTCTAGTTGTCTATGCAGTATTTCTTTTAAATTTTTTTTAAAATACCGCTTCACTTCAAAAAAGTGAGCGCTTAGCTTCTCGCTTCTCGCCTTAAGCAAAAAGGGGTTTATCGCTTTTCCTCGCTTCACGCTCTTCACAACACTGGATTTAGTTAATATCTGATATCTTCTCATACGGAAGGCATATCTTCTATGTAAACCAGTTGTTTTATTTTATTTATTTTTGAGTTGTTCGAACTTGGAAAGCATTCTGTGTCAGTTCTTCCTCTTCCTTTTTATTTGCCTTTTGTTTGCTTGAGTTCTATGATCCCTACCTACATTAGAAAGTTAGATATGTAGGATGAGAATTGCTAAAATGGGAGAAACTTATCATTTGTATAAATAACAGAGAACCTGCATAAAGTTTAATACTTGACTCTCTGAAACTAACCTTGCCTCATATGTGTAAATATTTTCACAACCAGACACCAAACCTATTCATAAATAAGAAGTTTTAATATGTTTGTATATGTTATACAGTCATCTAGATACCATGCCCTCCAATTTCCCATGTAAGAAAGTCGCGCTTCTATTAATGTCAACGAAGATTGAATCACTGCTCTTTTTCCTTCTGTCTCGTTTAAGTTGTCGACAATATGAAATGACCTAGAGAGGCTGTATTTAGGATGTTTGATTGAACTCTTTTTGTATTAAGAATAGCTTAGATAGTTAGATGCGTGTTTAGGGTCTTTGGTGGATTTACATATTCGACTTTAGATCAATGTTTGGACCATGGGAATATGAGAAAGGGTCCCCAAGAATAAAGAGGAGTCTGCCGTGAAAAATTGAAGCCTATTTAGTTATTTTTAAGTTTGATATGTAATTTATAGTGAACAAAGTCGTGGTGAATTGGTAATTGAGAGGTAGGGAAGTTTCTGTGCAACTTGTTTCTTTCGTATCTCTTTACTTTTCTTTAAATATTTGGCAGCATCCTTTAGTTAAACTTTAATTGTCAAATATTGAAAACCAGTTCTATGTTTGCGTCATGTATTCTACAACAACTGTTAGCAGTAGTATTTTTAAGGCTCTTAAAATATATTGAGCTTTCTGATATAAAACATTTATGTGTTTCCTTTCTCTGAGTTTATTTTTGTATAAAAGGACAATCAGCATATAAAAATTACGTTTGGTTGTTAGTTGGGAAGCCATAACTACTCTTCGTTAAATGTCTAATATTGCTTGTCTTATCAATTTTTGACTTTGTAATGTTCTGTATCAAGAAACTCTCAAAAATGGCTGCCTTGATAGGAGTTGGTATAGGTAAAAAGCTTTGTTCCACATGCATTCATTACTTTTTGTTGAGCTTGTAATCTAATCATGTCAATGTGGTTGAGGTTCAATCACCCTACACATTCATTACTAAGATGATATTTTAGTAATATTTCATATTATTTTCATACTGTGTAGGGTGTGAAGGAACATGAAGGAGTAGAGCCAAATAGGATTGAGCTCTACAAAATCACCCATTATTCGAGTGAAAAGGAATGGTCATCTCTAGACGCTGAGACTAACTATGTAAGTACTATTTAAGTAACATGTCACATGTATTCATTCTATCTTATAATTAATTTAACTGATGTATTATTTTATGTAGAACAAAATTGAGAGATTTGAGAGCTCAGTCTATTTCTGAAGAGAATCCAATGACTATTGATGAAATTGTTGATGATGTACTTGGTACAAGGTCGGGATATATTAAAGGCCTAGGTTATGGTCCAAAGCCAAATACAACTACAGCAACAAAAAGAAGGACAACAGAATTAGAGGATGCTCGTAGGAGGGCAAAAGAGGATGCTGCTACTGTCCAACATGGTTTACAAGAACGTTTGAATGTAGCTGTAACTAAGGTAGCAGATCAACGGATACAGATACAAACATTAACTTCTGAGTTGGGCACTTGAATGGCACGCCAAAAGGAAATATTAAGCGAAATGAAGCGTCATTTTATTGGCTCATCACCATCAAGGTTAGAAGTACTACATATTTAAATAATAAATTCAATTATAATTCTTTTTTTAGCAAAATCCACTAGGCAGTGTGCCTAGGGCTATTTTATAAATATCTAAAAATAAAAGCCAACATGTTTGGAGGTCTTACAAACTGTAACAAATAAACTTTGCAAGCTACTACTATCCTAAAATTATACTGAAATCTAGCATTATTACATATGCTAAGTATTAGCCTTTGAAGCCTTTTGAACCAATGTGCATGCATTTTGCATCCATATCCACTTTTGACTTGTACGATCATATCCATTGTGATTGTTTTGGCTTGTTGATTCCCTTTTTGCTTCTGTAGAAAAACTTTATTTGCCCAGATGATATGTATGTTTTCCCATGATTGTCTGCATTTCATGAATTTACCTGTAGTAGGCCACTCTTCATATTTGAGTCCTGCTTGCTGTGGTCTATTTTCTTTGCAGCCAATCTCTATTTCATCTTCTTGTATTTTTGTTGCCTGAATTCCTTCCTGGTATGTCCTGCTAGTATTTTGTATTACACTTATGCTCCACTTTGAATTCATTGAGTCTGAAATTCCTGTCCAATCTGGCATATGTCCACTGTTTCTGCTGCATTTTTCATCTTCTTGTTGTGATCTCCATTTGGTAGTTGGTGACCTTAGTGAGTTGATTATCATTCATATACATGTTTGCTCATGTGATTTGTACTTCCTGTGCATTAGTAATACCAGTTTATCTTGCACTGTCAATCCCAGTTTATCTTGTACTGTCAATGTGTCTATGCATTTGCCTCATATTGTTGCTCCTTCAAGGGAATGAGTACAAAGTACTAATACCACCCTTTGAAGTTTTAGCAAATAGGAGGAAATGATTTCTGACTTCTCTTCTTCATCAAATACCATATATCGTAACTGCTGATCACCATCTCCTCCTCTTGGATTTGATGATCTGCAATTGAATATCCTGCTTTTTGTATCCTTGCCTGACCCCCTGTATGAGTTGATTTATTTTTTGGTTGAAGGTATGAAACACCCCCACCAAAACATTGCTCTTGTATGCTTTAGAAAGTCTCTTTGCTTGCTTGCATCTGAAATCATTACTACATAATATCCTCACATGCATATTAGTCCTACAGAGATTGGTTATTAGACTAGTATAATTTCTCCAATCTTCCATGCTTGTGCTCATTTCTGCTATTCTATCTAGGGAATGAGCACAATGTGCTAATACCACCCTTGAATAGTTTAGCAAAAGATGAGGCATGAATACAATAATTTTTCCTGCAAAAAAGAACACACTGTTAGTTAAAAGCATCAGTACTATGATCATCTCCCAAGGGATTTGATCACAGCACTTTCTGCTGACTTTGTGCGCAGCTTGATCTCCATATTTCTTGACAAATTCTAGTCTGCTTGAAGCCCATTTCTTTTAAACATTCTGAGCTTCTCTTCTGCATTTTGATTTGTTTTGCCACTTCTTTCATGTGACAGTCTTGTTTCTCTCCTACTGTGTCCATTTCTTGCCATTTTGAACTGCATTATAATTCTTTTAGCATCTAAGTTCGAATGTTTTTTTTAATGATACGGCGAAGATTGAGCTCCACCAGATTTTTAACTTTAGGTACACTAAACTTCACACTATTTAATTTTTTTCTCATTTTTATTTATTTGTATCTCAATTCATTTATTTGTTTCACCAATTAAACTCTACGTCTAACAAGTTGTAGTCTATACCAATTATATTTTAATTATACCATGATACCATAAATTATTAACTTAAATCTTAATTTTTTCTCTATCTTTTATACAGGTATATGAAGCTAACTATTGGATCAAGACTAATTGCAAGTGAAGTGTCACTGCATTCCTCCACTTCTTAGTCATAGTTTAGGAGTAATAATTCTCAGTTAGACTTTTATGTTGGATATATTCACTTTATTTACGCTTCTTTTAATTTAAGGAGCTTTTATTTTAATATTGGTTTTATGATCAATGGTGAATGTTTTTGTTACCTTTGATTGTTTTTGTTTTTCTGTTATTACCTTAATTGTTTTATTATGTTATTTCAAATTCGTATAACGACGATTTAAAACAAATACAGATATAAACGTCATCACACATTTGTTATTAGTGACAAAATAGTTCACTTTTGTATAGTTTTTAGGAATATCACATTTTCATCACGAAACAAATTAAGTTCATCATAAATTTACTATATTTAGTGACAAAAATAATTTATGTCCCAAAATGATCTTTTTATTTATTACGAATTAACTTTCTATTTTCTGACAATTGTAGTTGTCACTAATTATCATAACTTATAGTGACAACTTTGTTTTGTCGAATGAAATATTTTTTTAGTGACGAGATGATATTTAGGGACGAAATATTTTTTTGTAGATAAAAGGTAGTCTTTAGTGACAAATTTACGGGTTTTCAACTACGAAACACACAGTTTTAGAGACATTTGACATCAACTAATTTTTTTAGAGACGAGGTAGTTTCGTCGACATTAATGCACTTTTTAGTGACGAAATCATACTATTAAGTACGATTTTTTGGTACTTTTTATGACAAATAAATCCGTCATAAATATTACGTATTTAGGGACGAAAAAGAATTTCGTATTTAATATTTTATTATATGGCGACGAAACACAAAGTTACCTTTATATGTTATTAGTGACGGTGTTTTAGAGACGAAAGATTGAAAAAAGAAAATTTCACAGAAAATCTTTGCTGATAAAAAGTGAATCATAGGCGACAAAATAATTCATCATTAATAATCAAAATTGTTCTAGTGGACTTTTAAGGAGAAATCTACATAATTTGTTAGAAAAATCGAGATACTTACTAAAAATTACAAAACATAGAGAATATTGGTAAATAGATTTCTAATATAATATAGCTAGATAAAAATTCCATACTTATTAACTACTTTAAATCAGCCACTAATGTTAATCGATGCAAACGGGCTTTTAATCGATGCCCAGTATAGTTACCAAACCAAAACTAACATCAAGTCCATGTTAGGGATATAGTAGATATGCCCTAGATCCAATATAATATTTGATAACTTGAACATATTTTTGTGAATGTCATTTGATATAAAATATATGGCATTTGATATTCTTTTATCATTATTATCAATTGTTTGATTATTTTGATAAGGTCCTCGATTAAATTTTGAGATTTGTCATCGTGATAGAGATCATGATAATGAGAGCAAAGTCTTTTACAATTTAATCTAAATTTGTTCTTGATCGTAGGATTATTAATTTGGACATTAGTAATCCGGTTAAATCAATATTTATGTGTCTTTATCAGATAAAGATTAGTTGATCTCATTAACTAAATCACATAGATAGATGATGCATATAGAGATATGATCATTGAAACAACTCATTGGATAATTCCTAATGGTTAGAATTAACATAAACTGTCAATAGGATATTTTCTTGAAGAATGTGATGTAACTGTTTCCTTTGACTTGAGATCGTCATAGTAATTGACAAGTTATTTATCGTGCTTTGATACTAGACACCTATGGCCCTAGGGCGATAGTTGAAAGGATATTGGGTACGATTAAATACTTGTAGAATTAGTGATTGATCAAGACGGAATCTGTCAACTCTTGGTAATGAGTTTAAGCTCCATGTTGTCATGAATTATAAACGACCAAACTAAGACCTTGGCCATGGCAATTGAATGAAAGAAGAAATGAGTTTCTTAGGTCATTCAATGGTCAATTATATTTGACGTGAACACATAGTTGATCTCCTATTAGGATTTGACAGTTGAACCATATCCTAGGGTGATCCAGAGCTATAAGGACAGAAGGAATTACTACATTATTTTTCTACTGGTTCTTGAGAGTAAATTGTATACTTCATGCTATCCCGTCGTTAAGGAGTGTTGCTAGACGCCACTCTTGATTAGTATATTGATATGATCAATTTACTACCTGTTTAGTATTGAACCTATGGGGTCGCATACTAACGAGTGTTCTGATCTTTGCTAAAGGATTAATTAACTTATTATTTGATAATTAAATTAAAGAATTTAATTGGTCAAATAAATAAAGTTATTAGTCCAAATGAAATATTATTATACTCTTTGCTAGCACAGAGATTATAATTAATATTGTGAACAAATTGAAATTTCTATTTGGATAGAAAATAAATTATTTTTCTTGGTTGAAATATATATGAGATATATATAATATGAATTAATATTGATTTATATAAAAGTTATATATATATATATATATATATATATATATATATATATATATATATATATATATATATATAATATTAATTAATTTGCCAATTTGGAATTGGGTAGGAAAAGTCCATAAAAGGACGTGTGAATTGAATCCAACAATAAGTTGGATTGAGCATAACTCCAACATTAAGTTGGATGGTTCGGCAGTCACATTAGTTCGATTATGATTTATTTTTGGAATCCACGATTAAAGAAGGAAGTGGAAATTTGGAATTTTGATCCAAAAATTCTCGGTATACAAAGAAAGGAAAATTCGAAATTTCATACAAAATTTTCTATAAGTTTATTTTTGGAATAAACTTTTACCCTAGGAAAATTATTACCTCAACCAAATAGGAAAAAGGTTTGTAGGTGATGCTATATAAAGAGTGATGGAGAAAATTTGCAAAGTTCTTTTTTGTTCTTTCGATTTTAATCTTTTTCTTGAGAAGAAAAACCTTACTTTGTGAAAGTGAGAGTGTAATACAAATCCAAGAGAGAAAAATACAATTACAAGAAAAGTGTTTCTTGTTCTTCTAATTTGAGTTGAGATTTTTGAGAAAATTTCAACATAATATTCTTCGTTCAATTTGTTCGCGGGTTTCATTGATCAAAGAGTTGATAGCAGGGATCGGTCTCGGTGTGGATACGCATAGAGTCTTCGCACTATCGAAGAAATTTGAAAAGAAACTCTCTTCACCAGGTACGTCTTAGATCCGATCTTTGACACGTAAATAAATTTTAAACATGAAAAAATCTACCTAGGATTGTTATTGTCTTCCGCTGCGTGTTACGAACACCCTATACGCAATCCAACAGTGGTATCAGAGCCGTGGTTTATTGTGTCTAAAATTTATTTACAAAATATTTTAATATTATATTTGAAGAATTCAAACCATAATAGATGTACCTTGTGCAATAGTCAAATCGTTTGAATGTTGATATTATTTTATTGTGGATAAAATATGCATTCATGTAACTATTGAGATCGTTCATAACTTGAATATGAAATTTTGTATTAGATACAACTGGAATATATAATAGGTTACATGATTCTATTGTTATTTTAATTGTTATTAGTTCATGAGATGTTAATTAATAATAATATTCTAGCATGAATTCTTTTTATGTGATATATAAGATAAATATGTTAGAGGATGTTGAATTGTGTTTTATGCCATGTGCTTGTCCATTACATAATTTAAAATTATTTATTACATATGTTGTAAATTAATTTAGGACTAAGCATGTAGACAACTTGAATTAAATTCACATGCTATAAAAGATTTGATCTTGGTGTTATTAAAAAAAATTATTTTTGTAACAATTCCCTCTTACTAAAATTTGAGTTCTTAAATAATAAAATATAAGATATTTTATTATAGAGCTATCCATCAAGGTAATTAATTTTACTTATTTCTTGTTTATAAGGAGCGGCCTGACTACAAGGAGACTTATAGTTCGAGAATATGTTAAAATTATTTATTGCATTAGATGTATGGATTGAAAGAATTATTCAATTTTACACTAGACGCCTGGACTACCCGGGGGAGTATAAAATTTAATAAGTTCTTTGCTATCATGATGGTTGAACTCAACTATGCCAATAGGATCGACCTGACTACCAGGGGACTATTTGACATAGAGCTATTTAAGAAAATTGTATGGGGATACAATTGGTAAGAGTACCTACCTTTAAAATATATGTGAGAAACGACTTGTTTTCCAAGGGGCTCATACATATTGTTAAAGGATTCCTTTACTCCACTAAAAGAAATAAAGATTTTGTAAACTATAATGAGGGTAAATAGTTTAAAATAATTAGTGGAAATATCATTTAGATAAAAGTCAATGTCTTTATGATATATGCAAATATGTTCTTATATTACTGCTTTTTCTTTTCTATATTTTAGATTTCTCAATATGTGTTATATCACTGTGTGAAATACTTGAGACCAACAAATTGGTAGGACCAAACTTTGATGACTGGTATAGAAATTTGAGAATTGTTCTCATGCATGAAAAGCTTATGGATATGATCGATAAGCCTGCAAAGATAATCCCTCCAGAGACTGATGTTCAAGGCAACATGGTTTATCATAAATAATTGGAAGAAAAACTGCAGGGAGTATCTTGCAACTCTAAAGGACAAGAAATAAGGTGAGACATTAATGAAAAAAGTTTTCAAGGTTTCTTTAGCTACTACTCATTCTTCACTGTGGGTATTAGATATTGGCAGTGGTTATAACATTTGCAATATGTTGCAAGGGTTCAAGATAAGTAGAAAGTTGAAGAAAGGAGAAATTAATCTACAAGTTGGAAATGTTGCAAAAGTTGCGGCCGTAGCTGTAGGATCAATTTCTTTAATAATACCTACGGGCAAAGTACTTATGTTGGATGATTGTTATTATGTTCTTAAATTTGTTTCGAACACAATTTCAGCTTCTATGTTAGACAAATGTGGTTTTCGCATTAATATAGGCAATGGTATTTGCTCTATTTATAATAGTGATAATTTATATGTGAATGGCTATCTCCAACATGATGTTTATGTCTTACCTAGTGTGAATGCTAATTCGATTATGCATGTTTCAAGTCTTAAGAGGAAAAGAGATGATCATGTAAATCAAACACACCTTTGGCATTGTAGGCTTGGTCATATTGGAGAGAAAAGAATTAACAAGTTGTACAAGGAAGTGTACCTTAACAAGTATGATTTTGAATCATATCCAACTTGTGAATCTTGTCTCAAAGGAAACATGACCAAATCTCCATTTAATGGAAGTGGAAAAAGAGCTTCTGAATTATTGGGACTAATTCATACAGATGTTTGTGTGCCCATGAAAATTCAAGCTAGAGGTGGATATTCTTACTTCATCACCTTCACTGATGATATGTCAAGATATGGATTTGTGTATCTTATGAAACATAAGTCTGAATCTTTTGAAATATTCAAAAGGTTCCGCAGTGAAGTTGAGAAGCAGACTGGTAAAAGTATCAAAGTATTAAGGTCTGATAGAGGTGGAGAATATTTTAGTAAAGATTTTACGAGATATCTCAAAGAGAATGAGATTCTCTCACAGTGGACACCTCCAGGAACACCACAACACTATGGTGTGTCTGAAAGGAGAAATAGAACCTTATTAGATATGGTGAGATCTATGATGGGGTTCACTGATCTTCCAATAAATTTATGGGGATATGCTTTGGAAGCAGCAACATACTTACTTAATAAAGTTCCCACTAAGTCAGTCTCTACAACACCATATGAGATATGGAAAGGATGTAAGCCTAACCTTAAACATATTAGGGTTTGGGGTTCCAGCTTATGTTAAGAGACTACAGTCTGATAAACTTGACTCAAGATCTGATAAGTGTAGGTTCATTGGGTATCCGAAGGAAACAAGGGGATATTATTTCTATCACCCTTCTGACCATAAAGTGTTTGTGGCTAGAGGAGCAACCTTTTGGAAAGGGAGTTCCATTTGGAAGGAAATTTAATGGGGAGATAGAACTTGATAAAGATCAAGAAACTAATGAGTCAACACAATATGAAGATCATGAGACCCAAGTTGAAGAACCTTTATTGGATGTTTTGAAGTTACCAAGGAAATTGCCATCTTCAACGGTTGAAGTTCAAGAACTAAATGAAGTTCAAGAACAGGTTAATGAACCAGTTCCAAACCAAATTGAGCAACAACGAAATCCAACACAAGGTGAACAGGTTGTACAAGTACCTCTTCGAAGGTCTACACGAGAACGTCATGTACCAACTAGATTAAATTTATTGGTACAAAATGATTTATCAAATGAGGTTGATCATTATGATGATGACCCTAAGACCTATGAAGAGGCTATACAAAGCTCTGATTATGAGAAGTGGCAAAAGGCCATGGAATCCGAAATGGAATCCATGAAGGAAAATAACGTATGGACTTTAGTTGAACCTTCAAAGGATATAAAACCTATAGGTTATAAATGGGTTTTTAACAAAAAGATTGGAGCAGACAAAAAGGTGGAGACCTACAAAGCACGTCTTGTTGCCAAGGGATATCGTAAGAAAGAAGGAGTCGACTATGACGAGACTTTCCCTCCTGTGGCAATGCTCAAATCTATTCGGATTTTGCTTGTTATAGCAGTATACTATGATTATGAAATATGGCAAATAGATGTGAAAACTGCTTTCCTTAATGGTGAGCTAGAAGAGGATGTGTACATGACACAACCTGAAGGTTTCATATCTTCGTCTGATCATAATAGAATTTGTAAGATACAAAGATCTATTTATGGATTAAAGCAAGCTTCTCAAAGTTGGAATATTCGATTTAACAAAATAATTGAAAAGTTCAATTTTGTTAGATGCGAAGAAGAACCTTGTGTGTACAAAAAGGTTAGTGGGAGCACAATTATATTTTTAGTGTTGTATGTTGATGATATATTGCTCATAGGGAATGGCGTACCGGCATTGCAAAATACCAAGATTGGGCTATCTGAACAGTTTTCCATGAAAGACTTGGGAGAAGCAGCTTATATATTATGAATAAAGATCTATAGAGATAGATCTAGGAAGCTGCTTGAACTTTCCCAGTCTTTGTACATTGATACTATCTTAAAGAGGTATAACATGGAAAATTCCAAAATAGGCTATCTACCGATAGGCACTGGAATTTCTCTCAGTAGGGAGGATTGTCCTAAAACACCTGAAGAGAGAGAACACATGAGTAGGATCCCATACGCTAGTGCAGTGGGAGCTATCATGTATACCATGACATGTACACGTCCTGATGTGGCTTATGCACTTGGAGTGACTAGCCGATATCAGGCAAATCCTGGTGAGGAACATTGGAAGGTGGTGAAGACCATTCTTAAGTACTTAAGAAGGACTAAAGACCAATTCCTCATCTATAAGGATTCTGAGTTGAAACTAGAAGGTTATACTGATGCAAGTTTCTCTTCACATAGGGATGATAGCAAATCTATTTCTGGTTATGTATTAACCTTAAATAGTGGTGCAGTGAGATGGAAAAGTTTCAAACAAGCTACAGTAGCTGATTCAGTGACTGAAGCAGAATATATAGCAGCTAGTGAAGTTGCTAAGGAAGCTGTATGGATGAAAAAGTTCTTAATTGAACTTGGTGTGGTTCCTTCAATGGAAGGTTCGGTTCCATTGTTGTGTGATGATACTGGAGCCATTGCTCAAGCAAAAGAACCAAAATCACACCAAAAGTCCAAACACGTTCTGCGAAGGTATCACTTGATAAGAGAAATCATTGAATGTGGAGACGTCAAGATTCAAAAGGTTGATGGAAAGGAAAATGATGCAGACCCATTCACTAAAGCGCTTGGCACAAAGAAGTTTGACAAGCATAAGTGGAAATTGGGGATGAAGTACAAGAGCGATTAGCTCTAGTGCAAGTGGGAGATTGTTAGGGATATAGTAGATATGCCCTAGATCCAATATCATATTTGATAACTTGAACATATTTTTGTGAATGCCATTTGATATAAAATATATGGCATTTGATATTCTTTTATCATTATTATCAATTGTTTGATTATTTTGATAAGGTCCTTGATTAAATTTTGAGATTTGTCATCGTGATAGAGATCATGATAATGAGAGCAAAGTCTTTTACAATTTAATCTAAATTTGTTCTTGATCGTAGGATTATTAATTTGGACATTAGTAATCCGGTTAGATCAATATTTATGTGATCGTCTTTAATTAGATGATCTCATTAGCTAAATCACATAGATAGATGATGCATATAGAGATATGATCATTGAACCGACTCATTGGATAATTCGTAATGGTTAGAATTACCATAAACTGTCAATAGGATATTTTCTTGAAGAATGTGATGTAACTGTTTCCTTTGACTTGAGATCGTCATAGTAATTGACAAGTTATTTATTGTGTTTTGATACTAGACACCTATGACCCTAGGGCGATAGTTGAAAGGATATTGGGTACGATTAAATACTTGTAGAATTAGTGATTGATCAAGACGGAATCTTTCAACTCTTGGTAATGAGTTTAAGCTCCATGTTGTCATGAATTATAAACGACCAAACTAAGACCTTGGCCAGGGCAATTGAATGAAAGAAGAAATGAGTTTCTTAGGTCATTCAATGGTTGATTATATTTGAAGTGAACACATAGTTGATCGCCTATTAGGATTTGACAGTTGAACCATATCCTAGGGTGATCCAGAGCTATAAGGACAGAAGGAATTACTACATTATTCTTCTACTGGTTCTTGAGAGTAAATTGTATACTTCATGCTATCCGGTCGTTAAGGAGTGTTGCTAGTCGCCACCCTTGATTAGTATACTGATATGATCAATTTACTACCGGTTTAGTACTGAACCTATGGGGTCGCACACTAACGAGTGTTCTGATCTTTGCTAAAGGATTAATTAACTTATTATTTGATAATTAAATTAAATAATTTAATTAGTCAAATAAATAAAGTTATTAGTCCAAATGAAATATTATTATACTCTTTGCTAGCACAGAGATTATAATTAATATTGTGAACAAATTGAAGTTTCTATTTGAATAGAAAATAAATTATTTTTCTTGGTTGAAATATATATGAGATATATATAATATGAATTAATATTGATTTATATAAAAGTTATATATATAATATTAATTAATTTGCCAATATGGAATTGGGTAGGAAAAGTCCATAAAAGGACGTGTGAATTGAATCCAACAATAAGTTGGATTGAGCATAACTCCAACATTAAGTTGGATGGTTCGGCAGTCACATTAATTCGATTATGATTTATTTTTGGAATCCACGATTAAAGAAGGAAGTGGAAATTTGAAATTTTGATCCAAAAATTTTCGGTAAATAAAGAAAGGAAAATTCGAAATTTCATACAAAATTTTCCATAAGTTATTTTTGTAATAAACTTTTACTTAGAAAAATTATTACCTTAACCAAATAGGAAAAAAGTTTGTAGGTGATGCTATATAAAGGGTGATGGAGAAAATTTGCAAAGTTCTTTTTTGTTCTTTCGATTTTAATCTTTTTCTTGAGAAGAAAAACCTTACTTTATGAAAGTGAGAGTGTAATACAAATTCAAGAGAGAAAAATACAATTACAAGAAAAGTGTTTCTTGTTCTTCTAATTTGAGTTGAGATTTTTGAGAAAATTTCAACACAATATTCTTCGTTTAATTTGTTCGCGCGTTTCATTGATCAAAGAGTTGATAGCAAGGATCAGTCTCGGTGTGGATACGCATAGAGTCTTCGCACTATCGAAGAAATTTTGAAAAGAAACTCTTTTCACCAGGTACGTCTTAGATCCGATCTTTGACACGTAAATAAATTTTAAACATGAAAAAATCTACCTAAGATTGTTATTATTTTCCGCTGCGTGTTACGAACACCCTATACCCAATCGTATAGTGCACTAATGTTATATCGTGAATTTGACTCGGAAAGACATCCTTGTCAGTAAAGCGTTAGTTGGAATTTATTTTTAGGGTTTGGTGTGGGAGGGCGAGGAGTTAGTGAACAGACAAGAAAAGGACGTTCAAAGGTAGTCGCTGTCCAAATCCATGTGAATATTACGTATTAAGAGAGGTAATAACCTAATTGGGCAGCGAAATTCGCACAGATGCATATTTAGACACACAAGCAAAGTGATGCATGCATGTATTCTTTGGATCTTTCTTCTCGTTAGAAACAACAAAATTGACAGTGACAAAAAAGCTGCAGTTTTATTTCGATTCATCAGTTGTGCTTCTATCTTTGTGACTGATTTGACAATTTAACTTGTAGAGCACCTATCTTTTTCACAGAAAGTGAAAACGGTATAATAGATCTTTCTTGCTCATACTTAAGCTTCTTTATTTATTTATTTCCAAAAGTTAATCTAATTAACCTGTATTTTCCTAATAACTGATATTCTTAATTGCATCCCCTAAAAAGACATCAAATGTAATGTTTGAACCAGTCTTGAAGTGAATGAACTAGAAACAGCTACAATTGAATATAGATATTCTAATTCCAAACTTTGAGAAAAATCTGAGGTATAGATAAATTGGCACTTTCTTGGTTTGTTGAGATGCAATAGATTATAATAAGATATTGAGAGACCACAATAATTTGTGCAAAGATCTATAGGATCTTAACCTACAATTTAATTAAGAAGCAATTTGCAGAAATGAAGAATCTATTCCCTACTTTATTACATGACTGAGAAGGTGCATAACAAACTGTACAGAACATGGGAAGGTGTTGTTCAAAGGAAGAAGAAGCTTGTTATACTTGTCTTAGTTATTCCGTCCATTAGGTTTCAACTTGACAAATAAACATTTAAATAATGTATATGAACAGTGGAATTGGGTTGTGCACTTATAAACTTTTATTTTGATTCGTTAATTTATTTGTATGCACGACTCCACCTTGAATGGCCTTAGAAGTTTAATTAACTCTATCGGATCAGCTCCTGATACGTTAGTTCTTAATTACATAAATTCCTACTATTCTATCCAAAACTGAAATATAATATTATCCAGAATATATAAAATAAAATAAATCAATTTCAATTTATCTCTATTTTGGTTTGAGCAATACATATATACCAGTTTTGTCAAAGAACTTGTTTAATTTTGTTATGGTAAGTAGAGAGTTAATGGGCTACTTGGCGCAACACTGCTGTATCTATTTGTGGTAAGCTTCTAACACGTTGATGTCCAAGAATTGAGACAAAAGGGTTGTTGTAATAGGAAATTAAGATAAGGGCATAGAAAACTATATTTATGATGATTGCAGGCTGTCATATTCGAAATTTTCAATTTCTTGACAAATAACTGCACGTATGGGTACTCCAACCTTTCTCCAAAAAAGTTAATAAACTGCTGGACGGAGAAATTCAATTAATTGCAAAGCATGTTTCTTTCCTCATTAAGAACATTAACAGGAAATAGTTTTTTAATATCAATTTGTTTGGGGTCTCGAGACTAAAAGGGTTTGATTTCTGATGATGTATTTATCGTCGAGTGGGATTAAAATTTGAATTTAAGTTATATTTATGGACATTGTCTATAATTTTCTTGTTTTTCCTTAGTAACCTCCTTTTCGTCAAAGTTGGGGCTTTATGTTTCTTCTTATTCGAGACCAGTAAAAGGAGAAGTGGAAACTTTACTTTTGCTTCCAATCTTTAAAGTTAAGATAAATGTCCTAATTAGGAAAGTGTTTTGGTCAAATTGCAAACGAATCGTACATTTGGTTGCACTCTCTAAATTATGGTTTTCTGTCCCATGGGGCTATTGAGTCTCAGGTAGCTTCACTTTTTATGTAAATTAGTCTTATGATATTTACGCGTTGCACGTATATTTTAAATTAGTAAGTACTAAGTGTGTATCTCATGCCAAAATATATAATTTTTTTAAAAAATATATAAGATTATATAATATAATATAAATTTCTGAAAATTATAGAATGTTGATCCTATTTAGGAAAGGTGTGTTATTGTGATTTTTTGCGTTGTCTACAATTGGTACACTTACTTTCTCTCTCTGTCTCTACCTCTCCCTTTCTCTATTCTCCTTTATAGTCTTAACTAATTTTTTGCTATTTTATTTAATAACTGTGAGTATAATTTTTAAATACTGTGCAAAAAAAATCCGATGAAGAGAAGCAAACTATTTGAGTAGAAATTGAAATGTTTTCTAATTGTTTATTAAATATTATTTTATTGAACAATTTAGTCTCTACAACAAGTGGTTGAAAGGAAATACCGCTCTATGATCCTCAAATAAACAAAGTCATCCAAACCATAGAATTAAAGTACAAAACTTTATCCAAGAACTAAAAGTAGAATAGATAGAAATAACATAATTAAACAAGACAATTAAAAATTTACCGTAATGCTATCTCCTAGTACTCCTAATAACGTGACAGTTTTCGGTGACCAATCATGAAACATGTTGAATACATTGTTTAAAACAGACTGTCAAAATATTGCAAAAGTCAATAATTTGAAAATTTAAGAAATATTAAGAAGAATTTAAAATTAATTTTTGAGTGAAAGAGTATATATTAGTTTATCCAAAACATGAGCTCTTTTTATGAAGCTATTAATGTTGGAAAAATTACTTAAATGTTAAAACTATATGGTAAAATAGATTATAAAAGTAAAAGAATACTGGATATATGAAAGAGTAAAAGGAAATTACAGTCAGTGTACAGCTTTCTTACATAATCAGGTAATATTGACCTGCTATAATAGATTACCAATTTTTTCCTTTTCTAAAATTTAAACCTGATTTTTTTCGTTTTCCTTTATCTCTCCCTTAAAACACGGTTTCTCAATTCTTCAAAGTTGCATAGGAATCTTTACATCACAATGTTTTATGTACGTCACCATATTCGGTCTGCAATAATACAATGTGGATCTACTAATACACTTAATAAGAAATGAAATTTAATTCAGGCCACCGAATAGATTTTCCGTCGTCTTTTTTGTTTTGTTTTTTTTTTCGATTTTCTTAATTACCAAACCAAATCAATGATGTTGAATTTTTAAATTTATTAATCAAACCAAACCGATAAAATCAGGCTTTCATTTTTTTGGGTTTTCATATTTTTTTTCCCTATAAAGTATGTAACTTGTATTCAAAATATATTTTTAATCCTGATAGGATACAATTATATAATGTATTTTCTAGAAAATAACGTAACAATACGAGATGAGTGATAGTATTGTACTAAAACATTCAATAACAAAGATAATAAAATCACATGAAGAAAATATTACCCACTAATTAATAAACCATAATAAAATTAACATAATCTAAAAATACCATATAGGTCACGCTAAAATAAGTACAGCTAATAAATACTATTCATTATACAACTAAGCAATAAAGAAAAAGGTAAACTAGGTTATGCATTTTCATTATAACTAATACAAAACTAAAAAATAGATATCCAACACTATTGTCAATTCTAGTGTTGAATTGAACTTCCTCTATTAGCATTAGAATTGATTTGATTATTTGGCTTACTATCTTTATGGGATAAAAAATTTATTGGACCATTCAAGAATGTAAAGTCCAAACTTTAAATAATGCGTTTAGTGATTAAATTTTGAACAAGTTTAAGAAATATTTATAAATTATATTATAATAAATATTATATGTGTAAAATATTTGTAAAAATGTTTAAATATAATGTCGGGTTAGAATTTGATTTTGATTTGACTTTTTCTTGTTAAAAATAAACTAATTATGGTATGTGTTTTTTTTCTAACACCAACTCAAATTAAATCAAATTATAATTAAAATTTTTTTTCCGATTTAATTCAAATTATCAATTTAGTATGATTTATTGATTTTCTCGGTACAACGATAATGTGAAGTACTATTTTCACTTGAGTACCCACATCATTCAAAGGGAATATCAGCTGGTTTATTCGTATGTGTTTTCATGGGAGTGAATAGTAGTTAGTGAAATAAGACCAGCAGAAGAATTTTAAATCTAAATTTTGTCCATATATAAATGTTTTTGCTTATTTTAAATTATTATATGAATCGTAATAAAAAATATGCTTAGAAACTTGTTTGCAATAAATTTTTGGCATATGAAAAATAAACCACAATCATAAAATAAGAGAAAAATATTTCATTAATTAATTATGAATATAATTTTGTTTCTCCCTTGATTCTTTTCTCTTGATTATCTCCGTAATTTGAGGGCAGAAACATGATATTTTTTGAAGGGATATATTTGATCTCCAGGTTCTTGAACTATTTGATTCTCAAGGAATATCTAGTCATATTTTGATCTCTTTGTGAATATCCTAAGAATTTAAGAAATTTTCGAGATGCCTACTCAAAGGAATATGTATCCTTTTATAGATGTGTGAGTTAAGGTTCAGGTAGAGTAATCTCTAGGCCTCCCTAATAGATTCCTAGAATTTTAAGAGTCTTGTAGTATCTTAAATTTAGGATTTAACTTTGATCCGTTAAAATTTCGATGTCTACAAAACTATACTCCCTCCGGTCCAAAATAAGTAATTTTTTGACATTTTTCTTGTGGTCCAAAATAAGTGATTTTTTCAGATTTCAAAAATGAATTAATTATTTTTTCATATATTGTACTTGGAGTAAATAATATTCGAATATGTGTTATGACTGTTTAGATGAAGTAGTAAATGTTAATATGGTCAATTTTATAACTAATTAATGCTAAAAGTGAATTCTTAATCTGTGTAAAAACATCCAAAAAAATCACTTATTTTGGATCGAAAAAAGTAACTAATAACGGGACAGATGATGACGAATCATTCGTTTTCTTCAAAAACAAATGTCTTATGTCAAATGGATATCTCCATCCATAAAAAGTTTTATTGGTTGAAGCTGGCTTTCACCGTATGCTAAGTCTTTTCGGCACAATTGAGGCAAACCAGCTAATCGGCCAGACTCTAAGCGAGTAATTAAAACGTAATTAGACAACATTTGACTTCCTTGTAGGCTAGCTTGACTAATTTAGCTATAGCTGGTCTCAATTTAAAGGCTAGTACGGTAGTACCATTAGGCAATGAGAGGTACAATCATATTAAAGTGACGAACAATAAGTGGTAGTTGTCTATATATTAGTATCTATATTATATTAAAAGGAAAGTAGTTTGTAATGTAGTTAAGCCATGTAGCAAGCTAAAATGAAGTCATTTGACAATTTTAAGATAATATAAAAAATTTGAATTATAAATGGGAAAATATTCAATGAAGTAGTAATCCAAGATTTTTTGTAAATTGAATTTCATTCTTTAATAAATCAAAGCCAAATATTTTAAAATTTATATATATATGTTCACTTTTGGAACATGTTGGACGTTTGATTTTGTGTAGTTTACTTATGGTAGGAATTATTTTTTAAGAAAGATTTAATTAAATAAATATTTTGTATCTTATATCTATCTATAATTATATTAAAGAAAATAGACTAAAAAGGTTCATAAAATAACCAAAGCCAAATATTATAAAATTTAAACCAAAAACATAGGCTTTTGACAACCTGTTGGACGTCCAAAATATTTTGTTAGTATCTTTAATTCAATAATGGTAGATATTTTTTTTGAGAAAGAATCAATTAATATAATTCTAATTACCTTACGCATTAATGTTAAGTTGAAATAATAATTCTAAATTTAGTACAAGCTTTATATTTGACCTTATTTGCGAACAATATACATTTATATAAGTATCATTTAGAAATGATCGGTATTACTTTTAAAAAAAAATAACTAAATATAACATTTTTGTATCTAAATAAATATTTTATATCTTACATCTATATTATATTAAAGAAAATAAATGAAAAAAAATCATAAAATTATCAAAGCCAAATATTTTAAAATTTAAACAAAAAATGTTCATTTTTAAGAACATGTTGAACGTTACATTTTGTGTATAGTTTACTTATGGTAGAAATTATTTTTTAGAGAAGACTTAATTACCGTGAAGCTTCAATGTGTGTTAATTTCTGTTAGCCCTAAGTATAAGCAAAATACTTAATCATGTAAATCTCTTAAAGCTATGTTACACTCTCAATTATTTTTAATGTTCATGTTATTTTACATTGCTAGAAAGACTTCTTTTACTTTTTTCATTATATAAATATGTCCCAAATATTTTCTTTATCATCTTCTTAGTGGAACATTATGTCGGAATTATCTATTGTTTGTTACAATTATAGGTTTTTATTGAACAATAGTTGCATTGATATACTTTTTAAATCTTTTGCTGGATATGATTGATCATGTAGTTATTGTGCGTAAGTTGTGGTTGAAGGCTTTTCTATTTTTGTTGTTAAGATATATGTTTTGACTGGAATATTATTCTATTTGTAACAGACCACTATGAGGGGTTGGAGGACGTGTGATGTGGATTTTCAACCGTACTTTGTGCTTGATGACTTGTGAGAGTCGTTTAGAGAATGGAGTGCATATGGAACTGGAGTTCCAATTGTATTGAATGAAGGTGATAGTGTAGTTCAATATTTATGTACCATATTCGTTCCTTGATTATCATTTATATACAGATTAAAACGTAGAGTATTCATGAACTTGTTCACGATATCACAAATATTTAAGTTATTGAAATACATGAAGCTCAGATCAACTAGGAATTCTCATGTAACATTTAAATTCCCATTGGCAGCATTTGCATCTCCCATGGCTTTAGCGGTAGCATAAACCCAATTTGGTACTATTTTAGTTTCATAATTATTATTGGGAATATTTAGGCTTTGTAAGTAATGATTATTTGTTTTTACATGAAGTACCGATACACAGTAGTTGTGGCGTTAATGCAAAATTGTGTCTACTACTCTTGGTTAGATTATCAGCACTCAGTTAGGGGAAATGGTTGTAGTGATATACTTTTCCCATTATATAAAGATGCCCTAAATAATTTCCTTATTACCTTATTATTTGCTTAGTGGAACATTATGTCAGGATTCTCAATGTGCTATTGTACAAGCTCCTCGTTTTGATACTGGCTTGAAAAAGTTCTTTTTTGATGGTGTTCTGCTATTTGATTTTGTTCTCAAACCTTCTTACTGATATTTTGCTGCTAACATGAGTATTTTATATATAGTATAACTTGAATCAAAAGTATATTCATTAAAAAGAATCCACCATTTTGTATGTGAATATGCATGCGGAACCCTTTTTTACCTCGAGCAAAAGAAAAACAAAATGGAAATAAATAAATTTAAAAAGTGAGATTGCAATTAGAATCTAAAATATTTTGCTTTGGAAATCCGATAGCTCTAAAATGTTTTTATTTCCATGAAATACACGATAACGACATTGATAGCTTGATAATTATGTCAGTGTCTTTAAATGAGGAAGGATTGCTCATTACATGCAACACTAACTATTAATCCAATTATGAAGATTTAAAAAACGATTACACTTAAAGTTGCTGGAGGGCAATGTTGGAAACACGTTTTCAAAGCATTATACTAAAACGTGTGTTCATATGTGTAGGTTTTGGTGAATGGCAAACGATGCGCAAATTGAAATATGACGAAGTTCAAGTACAAGCGCACAATTGATATATAACGAGATTCAAGCACAAGACCAAGTTTTATAGTTTTACATGAGTCGTTCTTAACTGTGATCTTGATCCGACAACTTGACTCATGACATGGCTTCTCTCGTAAAATTACTTTTACAAAATCATACATATTTAATTTAATGCTAAATGATTTTAAATCAGGCATATTTACTTTAGTCAAAATGATTTTTAAACATGCCTCAAAAATCTGGACTAAGATAATCGATTATGTACTTATGATAATCGATTATGTTAAGCCAAGACTGCATGACAATCAATTGTGTTAAGGCAGTGAGCATCAGGTTTTTCAAACCTGCATGACAATCAATTGTGAACCTTATGACAATCGATTGTGATGAGGCAGTGTCCATCAGAGTTTTTCAACGCTCAAAATAATCGATTGTGAAGTTAATGACAATCGATTGTGATGAGGCAGTGTCCATCAAAGTTTTTCAACGCTCAAAATAATCAATTGTGAAGTTAATGACAATCGATTGTGAAGAGACAGTGTCCATCAGATTTTTCAAAGTCACAAAATAATCGATTGTGAACATATGACAATCGATTGTGTTGAGACAGTGTCTTCCAGACTTTTTCAAAGTTATTAAACAATTGATTGTGAGTATATAACAATCGATTGTCACGAGGCAGTGTCTAAATTGATTTTTCAAGACTGATATATAATCGATTGTTAACTTAGTATAATCGATTGTATAACTAACCGTTGCCAAAATATTTTCAAATACCGTCAGGTAATCGATTGTCGATTTTGTACAATCGATTGTTGAAATTAAAATCTGGAAAAGATTTTTTGAACGTTGCTGAATAATCGATTGTTGATTTTGTACAATCGATTGTTGAAACTAAAATCTGAAAAGGATTTTTTGAACGTTGCTGAATAATCGATTATTGATTTTGTATAATCGATTGTTTTACGTAAAATCTGGAAATGATTTTTTGAACGTTGCCAATAATTAATTGTTGATCTTGGATAATCGATTGTTATGTGTAAAATCTGGGATTGATTTTTGGAACGATTGGCAAACAATCGATTGTGGATTCTTGACAATCGATTGTCACAGAGTAAAATCAGCAGTTCTTAATTGGCAATTAGGATACGGTAATGCCAAGTTTTTCAACTATAAATACAGCTTAAATTCAGTCTTTTGAGGACACAATAACACATAACAACTGATCATTCAATTGCTAAAGCTTGCATACTCTATTGCTTATTATTTTATATTTATTACATAAGTTTTTGAGAGCCAAAATATTGTTCAAAGTTGTTGTGATCTTGAGCGTATTCTTTTACTCATCTCTACTCATTAAGGAGTGTCTTGTTTGAGTGCTTAGTGTATTGTACACTTGAAGAGAATTGTTATTCTCTTGTTGTAAGAAGGAACTTGTGTTTCCTTGGTTGAAGTCTTGGATGTTGTATCTCCGAGCAAAGGTGTTGAGGCTTGTGTCCTCAAGTTGTAAAAGTTTGTTAAGCACCCGGAAGCTTGACAAGTTAGTGAAAATCTCGAGAGAGTCACTCGGGGACTGGACTAGCCACGGGTTGTGGTGAACCAGAATACTTCGGTGTGTTCTTTCTTATTTATCGCACTTATTTATTTCCTGCAAATTTTAAATTCCGCAAGTTTACGCTAATTTTTATTATAACGCTATTCACCCCCCCTCTAGCGTTAAGCGTATTATCTAACAATTGATATCAGAGCCCAATTCTCTGAAGACTTAATCGTTTGAGAGAAACATCCATGGCTTCTACTCGTGATTCTTTTGCAGGAATAGGTGAAGGTCACTTTAACTTGTTGCCGCCAATATTTGATGGAAGCAATTACACATATTGGAAAGATCGGATGAGAATTTTCATCACAGCCAACAACTTTTATCTATGGCAAATCATCAAGCATGGTGAACAGATGACGACAAAAGTTAAGAAAGCCAAGGTAAGTGAATACAACACTAAGGCAATAAATATGTTGTATATCGGCTTGAATCAGGAAGATTATCAGAAAATTTCCCACTACAAATCTGCCAAAGAAATGTGGGATAAGCTTGAGGAAATGTATGAAAGCACACCTCAAAAATCGGACAGCTCATGTGGTGAATCGACTGGCCGATGTCTCATGGCAAACGAAGAAGAAGAGGTAAGTACGTCCAACTCTCACTCACTTGAATAAATGCAGAATGCTTATAATAAATTATATAGTGAGTTTGTTAATGCTTCCAAGACCATTAAAGATTTGCAGAAAACTCTTTCATTGCAAGAAACAGATTTTCAAAAACAACTCTCATTGAAAGAAAAGGATTTGGAAAAACTGATTTTAGAAAATGAGAAGTTGAAAGAGGAAAACAATTTTTTCGGAAAGAGAAGCGCCGACAAGCCCGAAAGTTCTATTAAAAATTGTACTTCTTGCATGCATCTCAAAAATGAGGTAGATAGACTTAAGGGCACCTTAGATAAGTTTAATTCTTCTCACAAAAATTTGAATGAGGTTCTTGTTAATTTGAAGTCAACCAAGCATGGCACAGGTTTTAAGAATAAGCCTAAAGAAAAGGTTGAAGCCAAACCACAACCACCTAAGGCTCAACCTAGGATTAATAAAACAAATGCTCATCCTAGAAATAGCAATCCTAGAACCAATATGCATGCTAGACCAAATACTAGAAGGAATGTTGAACATTTTAGGAGACCTAGAAACGACTTTCCACCTAGAAATAACTACCCTAGAAATGATGCATATTCTAGGCCAAACACTAGAAGGAATTTTGAACCTTTTAGAACACCTAGAAATGACTTCCAACCTAGAAATAATTATTCTAGAAATGCTGTACATCCTAGAACAAATAGTAGGAGAAATGATTTTCATGAAATGCGCAATAGTCATAGTGTTGAAAATAGAGTAAACAATTTTCGTCCGTCCAATTACTATGAACCTAGAAGGATGCATAATCCTAACGTGACCTGTCATTATTGTAGACGAATTGGTCATATTGCTCCTGCTTGTTTTACACGACATAGACATATCACTCAATTGCATCACTATGATATGCCTAACCCCCAAGGACCTAAAATGGCGTGGGTACCAAAAGATCATTAATCTCTTTTGCAGGTGTGCTTGAAGGCTACAATATTGTAGTAGATGCACCAAGCACAATACCTTATCGCATCAAGGGGGAATTTCGGTTAGTTATCCTTTTTGACAAAAACCGAATTGATAATATATGCAAGCAACCGATATTAACATATGTGTTGTTAATTTGGCCTTATATTGTTAAAAATTTTGATGTGCTTAATCATAATAGTTGATATGTGTTGAGATATCCTTGTTAATAATTAATATTAATTATCCTGGATGCATATGTTGAAAATTCGTTGTTAAACAACAATTGGTATATTAGCTTGCTTCTAATAAAAACATTTCATTTATGATTTGATAACTGTTATTTGTGGTTTAAATAAATGTTAGTATATATCAGAAAAATAAATTATTTCCTCTGGTGTGTATTAACTGTTAGCATATTTTTGGCAAAAACTTTTTACTCATGCTTTTGATAAATGCTATTTTTGGTTTGAAAAATAATTGATATATTCCTGAAATAAATGATTCATAAAAGAATTTTTATTAAAAATCGACTCTTGATGAATGTATCTTTTGGCCTGAATAATGGTCGGTATATTCGACTTTTGGTTGACTTGTTATATATTAATGTTTGATTTTTTTTAATATGTTTTCTAAAAATAACATTTAGTATCACTGTTAATAAAATAACATTTGATACATTTGTTATGTTTGCCAACAAATAATTTTATCACTATTTTATAACAATTGGTATATCTATGGTTTGTTGGTATGTTTTGATAAACTTCTCGTTAAGGAGGAATAAATTGCATGAATTTTATCTTGAAGACATTATTGTTGTATTTCAAAACAACTTTCCATATTGGTAATATCATTCTTCAAAATTATGTTGATAACTTTTATGCTATTAATATTTTGCATTCCAAAACATGTTGAAAATGATATTGTATTATTTTTTGAGCAACTAATGAGTTTTATGCAAGGAGTCTCTAAAATTTCATTTGAGATGTCCATAATGACAAGCGAATTTTCCTCTCGGAGCTGCAAGTTAAGCAAATGAAAGTGGAACTTTCACTTGTCAAACTAACTATTGCAAGAAATTGCTGAATCAATATTGAAAAGAGCAACACCAAAGCAATGATCACCTCAATGAATTTATAAGACCATCGTGCCAGAAAAGTGAAAGGTAAGAAGAACAATACCAAGAACTACAGAGGTATGATCGTTCCTTACTTTACCTTATTGCCAGTAGACTTGATATAATATTTAGCGTTTATTGATGTGCTAAATACAAATCATGTCCAAATGAAGTGTCTAATGCGGGTAAGCGTTGATCTAAATGCATACTTTCTAGGTTGCTTTTATATATTGAATATTACTGACTTGAGCGTCGGAGACGCGTATTTCCTTTTGCAGGTATCGCCCTAAAGGTAGGGGGAATTATAAAGAAATGGCATAGAACAATCGATTGTTACAGCAAATAATCGATTATTTTACTGTGCAGAAAATCGATTAGCAAGTATCACTAATCGATTATTTATGGTTCATGCTTATTATGCAGTTTTGTTTAACAATCGATTTTTTAATTGTTTAATAGATTACCGTCTCAGCCATTTAGTACTGCTTTTCTAAGACAATCGATTGTTTCATATATATAATCGATTATTTTCCGAGTCAGAAAATCACCGTGCACACTATGTCACAACAATCGATTACCATAATTTGACAATCGATTATTTCATGTCAGTAATTCAAAAATTTGTTACCGTTTGGTCCTGAAATCGATTTGTGTCAGTTCCGAGATTCAGTCAAATCCTCATAACAATCGATTATTTCATTCCAATAATCGATTGTCTAACGGTCAGTGCAATTTATTTTTACCGTTTCTGACCGTTTTGGCTTTCAATTTTCTGCAGATTTTCACCATCAATGAAAAGCCACTATCCCCATTATAAATAGGCACCTCATATATTCATTTCATTCACTCAAGCATCAATTTTAGCTCTCAAACTATCAAAACTCTTTTAAGTTTTCTTGCAAAGCTCATTACCTCCTATTAAAAATGTCGGGCCGTCACTCTAAACGTTCCCGTTCAGCTAGGCATGGTGCATCCTCCTCTGCTGCCCCACCTCCTCCAAATTACCCTTATCAAGATGGGTCCATTTTACAATTTAATTCTGACACCGAGCTTACTCGGTTTTTGACAAAATTTGAAAAGCGCGACATTTTTCCTCCCCGCTTTTCAACAAGCAAGTATCTTGAATCATACGCCCCTGCTGCCAACATGCTCAAAGAATGTCAACTTCTTGACTTTTTATACCTTACTTACCCTTATATTAATCCTCCATTGATTCAAGCGTTTTATTCAAACCTTCATGAGGATGATGATGGTGAGCTTGTGACAAATATTAATGGTGTTCAAATTCTTTTATACGATGAAAAACTTCATTCCATTGCCCGTCTTCCTCGAAGTGGCGAAAACATTACTCGCTACATTAGAGAGTCCGGCGCCTTATTTGATGAAAAAGCTCTCCTAAACCAAATAGGTATTACATCTTATGATCCTAATCTATCCACTCGGCGTCCTACTATCACGGGAATGCTTCCCGAGTATCGTTTGATTTTCTATTTCATCACCCGAGTCCTCAAACCTCGGAAGCATAATCACACCACTCTTTCCCAAGAAGACGCTAAGCTCATGCATGCAATTATAACCGGAGCTCACATCAATTGGTGTAAGTTCGTCAAGATTCACATGCGTGACGCCATCGGAGATGATAGACCTCTTCCCTATGCTCTCCTTATTATGAATCTTCTTGAAACTTGCGGATTCAACACTTCCATCGGTCCTCTCAAAAATAGCACCAAGAAGTGGAAAATTTCAGAATCCTCCTTTCCCCATGACGGAGATCATGTAGCTCCTACTCCTCTTCCAACTCGTCGGTCACGTCAGCCTCAAGAACCTACTCTTCAATCCATTTCCGACCAAATTGCTTCATTGACCACCTCTGTCGGTCAATTGACACATGAGATCCATGGATATTTTGACCATGTTCATTATCCATATGCCGGTCTTGTTCCCTTTGAAGCAGTGCCGGACGATGAGGCGGGAAATGATGATGAATAATTTCTTTATTTGTCTTTCCATTGTTCTATGTTTGTATTGTTCCCATTATGTACCCGTTTTATTTTCAATAAATAAACAAGTTTTTTAATCCTTGCTATCTTATCACATTTTTTTTGCTAATGGCAAAAGGGGGAAGATAACGGGTATGCACTCTCAATACTTATCGGCATAAATTGAGGGGGAATTCATATATTGAGGGGAACAAATTGCATATCCATATACTTGTTGCATATCTTTACTTGTCTTGAATCGTCATTATGAATTGTTCAATTTGCATATCCCGCTTAAAGTTTGCCATTATCAAAAAGGGGGAAATTGTTGGAAACACGTTCTCAAAGCATTATACTAAAACGTGTGTTCATATGTGTAGGTTTTGATGAATGACAAACGATGCGCAAATTGAAATATGATGAAGTTCAAGTACAAGCGCACAATTGATATATAACGAGATTCAAGCACGAGACCAAGTTTTATAGTTTTACATGAGTCGTTCTTAACTGTGATCTTGATCCGACAACTTGACTCATGACATGGCTTCTCTCGTAAAATTATTTTTACAAAATCATGCATATTTAATTTAATGCTAAATGATTTTAAATCAGGCATATTTACTTTAGTCAAAATAATTTTTAAACATGCCTCAAAAATCTGGACTAAGATAATCGATTATGTACTTATGATAATCGATTATGTTAAGCCAAGACTGCATGACAATCGATTGTGAACTAATGACAATCGATTGTGTTAAGGCAGTGAGCATCAGGTTTTTCAAACCTGCATGACAATCGATTGTGAACCTTATGACAATCGATTGTGATGAGGCAGTGTCCATCAAAGTTTTTCAACGCTCAAAATAATCGATTGTGAAGATAATGACAATCGATTGTGATGAGGCAGTGTCCATCAAAGTTTTTCAACGCTCAAAATAATCGATTGTGAAGTTAATGACAATCGATTGTGAAGAGACAGTGTCCATCAGATTTTTCAAAGTCACAAAATAATCGATTGTGAACATATGACAATCGATTGTGTTGAGACAGTGTCTTCCAGACTTTTCTAAAGTTATTAAATAATCGATTGTGAGTATATAACAATCGATTGTCACGAGGCAGTGTCTAAATTGATTTTTCAAGACTGATATATAATCGATTGTTAACTTAGTATAATCGATTGTATAACTAACCGTTGCCAAAATATTTTCAAATACCGTCAGGTAATCGATTGTTAATTTTGTACAATCGATTGTTGAAATTAAAATCTGGAAAAGATTTTTTGAACGTTGCTGAATAATCGATTGTTGATTTTGTACAATCGATTGTTGAAATTAAAATCTGAAAAGGATTTTTTGAACGTTGCTGAATAATCGATTATTAATTTTGTATAATCGATTGTTTTACGTAAAATCTGGAAATGATTTTTTGAACGTTGCCAATAATCGATTGTTGATCTTGGATAATCGATTGTTATGCGTAAAATTTGGGATTGATTTTTGGAACGATTGGCAAACAATCGATTGTGGATTCTTGACAATCGATTGTCACAGAGTAAAATCAGCAGTTCTTAATTGGCAATTAGGCAACGGTAATGCCAAGTTTTTCAACTATAAATACAGCTTAAATTTAGTCTTTTGAGGACACAATAACACATAACAACTGATCATTCAATTGCTAAGGCTTGCATACTCTATTGCTTATTATTTTATATTCATTACATAAGTTTTTGAGAGCCAAAATATTGTTCAAAGTTGTTGTGATCTTGAGCGTATTCTTTTACTCATCTCTACTCATTAAGGAGTGTCTTGTTTGAGTGCTTAGTGTATTGTACACTTGAAGAGAATTGTTATTCTCTTGTTGTAAGAAGGAACTTGTGTTTCCTTGGTTGAAGTCTTGGAGTGTTGTATCTCCGAGCAAAGGTGTTGAGGCTTGTGTCCTCAAGTTGTAAAGGTTTGTTAAGCACCCGGAAGCTTGACAAGTTAGTGGAAATCTCGAGAGAGTCTCTCGGGGACTGGACTAGCCACGGGTTGTGGTGAACCAGAATACTTCGGTGTGTTCTTTCTTATTTATCGCACTTATTTATTTCCTGCAAATTTTAAATTCCGCAAGTTTACGCTAATTTTTATTATAACGCTATTCACCCCCCCTCTAGCGTTAAGCGTATTATCTAACAGGCAATGCTTCAAAAGTACCATCCGCGCACTGCGCGGGTTCTAATACTAGTATAATTAATTTGGAAAACCTACTTAGAATATAAAATAATAACATGTTCTAATAAAAATAACGTAAAATAATATTGCCCATCTGATTTATTTGCTTTAATACTAGGATAGTTTTGTTTCAGTTTTGATAGCCAGTTGAGGTATGAACTCGGCTATGAAATTATAAGGTTAACACTTTGGTGATTAATACAAAATTTAATTACCAAAAAAATAACTAAGTGGGAGATCAGCTATAACTTAGTTAAATTTTTATGTTGAAATTTAGAAGATAAAAGAACTCCGAGAAATCAGCCATAACTTAAAAGTACCATTTCATACTAGAGAAGTTCCCTAAAGTGTCTACACTTACTATTACATATTGACAAGCGATCAGAGCCATACTTCCTTATGTGTCTTAACTTTATTTAGAGCTATTTAAGAATATATAAAAAGAAACTTTTTATATCTTGTAATGCTAACATATTAAAAATATTCTTTCAATCTTGTGTCTTAATTAACATGCTATACATCATTTCTATAAGAAAACAACATTAAAGACAAAATAAAAATAAAACGGGATCCAAACTTTTAGCACACAGAAAAAGCCAAAGCATATCACTCCACAATTATGGAAACCATTAACCCTAAACCAAGTCATTATGACCCCTGTTCCAGGTCATCTTGATACAAAAAAATAGCATCTGCCCTTATCTTCTTAAAATTATCACTTAGTAACTTATAGATCGGAACATATGCAAAGCCATTGCTTTTAGATATCTTGAAATTTTCTATGATGTAAATGGATCGGAGCTTCTTCTTCCTGGCCGCCGATGAGCTTCATTATAGCCTCATGTATTCTACTCGCATCATTTTTTGCTGTCGTGCCCAATTTATAATCCATCTGTTTACAATTGTGCAACAAAATATTAAGAAAATTTACACTGCAAGTGTATAATAATTTGATACAGAAAATTGTTTACTTTATTTTCCAAATTACCTTATTAAGGCTTATTATAGATGATTATCGATCTGTTGTTGCAGTTTCTGTTGGAAATAGGAGGCTATATATATATATATATATATATATTATTTTGTGGAAGAGAGGATTGATGATTTAGAAGCTTGATTGATCTTGAATGATTTGCTTATTGCTTAATTACAAATGAGGGGTGATACCTCTATTTCTACTACACAATGGAATAGTCTAGAACACTTAATCATCTACTAGTATCTAGATAATACCTAAGTATTCTCATGATAATTCTAGACTTAGATATTTTACAAGATTATTCTACACACTTTGACTACTACATATTACAAGAAGTTTCTAGATTATGAACTTCAATCTTGATCTAATATACTTGGATACTTGCAAGCCCAAATCCAAAACACATAACCCAAAATCAAGTTTATTTTTCAACAGCCCCCCTTAAACTTGATTTCGTCACTCCGAGCATATTCCGTAATCTCTGAAACGTCTCGTGTTTTAGAGGCTTTGTGAAAATATCATCAACTTGGTCAAATGACTTCGCGTACTTTATCTGCACCTCTTTATTTGTAACACACTCCCTGATGTAATGGTATTTTGTATCGATGTGCTTGCTTCGATCATGGAAGACTGGATTCATTGCTAGAGCAATCACAGACTTGTTATCCACATATATCTCTGCAGCTTCCTTTTGAGAAAACTTAAGCTCATTTAGTAACTTCATGAGCCACACTGCATGACAGGTGCACGATGTTGCTGCTACATACTCGGCTTCACACGTTGACAGAGTCACAATGGGTTGCTTCTTCGAACTCCATGTGAACGCCGTATCTCCTATATAGAACACGAAACCACTCGTACTCTTACGACCATCTATGTCTCCGGCCCAATCACTATCACTATATCCAACTAGCTTGAAGTGATCAGAAAGGCGAATAAAACAGTCCATAGTCAATCGTACCTTTGATGTAGCGAAGTATCCTCTTTGCTGCCTTCAAGTGATTTATTGTAGGTGCTTCCATATATCGACTTACTAGTACAACTCCGTAGAGAATATCTGGCCTCGTGCAGCTTAGGTACCTCAGACTTCCAACCAAACTCTTGTATTGTGTTGGGTCCACCAAGTATCCTTCATCATCTTTTGACAACTTAAGATTGCAATCCACCGGTGTGTTCATCGACTTGCAGTCATTCATCTTAAACTTCTTCAACACCTCCTTCGCATAACCTTCTTGGGATATGAATATTCGTTCTTTCTTTTGTTTCACCTCGATCCCAAGATAGTAAGCCATAAGTCCAATGTCGGTCATCTCGAACTCCCAAACCATTGCTTTCTTGAACTCCTCGAATATTTTGGGATTACTACCGGTGAATATCAAGTCATCCACGTATAGGCACACAAGCATAACATCTCCATCCTTGCTTACTTTGGTGTAGAGGGCATGCTCATGTGGGCATTTTGTAAAGTCATTCTGCTGGAAATACTTGTCTATCCTGCTATTACATTGCCCGAGGCGCTTGCTTCAACCCGTATAATGCTTTTTTCAATTTCAGCACCTTATTCTCTTGGCCTTTCACGATGTATCCCGAAGGTTGTTCTACATAGACTTCTTCTTCTAAATGGCCATTAAGGAACGCGGATTTGACATCCATTTGATAAATCTTCCAATTATGCTCAGCCGCAAGTGAGATCATCAATCTTATAGTTTTTAGACGAGCGACAGGAGCAAATACCTCGTCATAGTCTATGCAGCTCGTTGACTATATCCCTTCGCCACCAACCTTGCCTTGTATCTTTCAACTTCACCTTTGGAATTCTTCTTGGCCTTGTACACCCACTTTACACCAATAGCCTTATGCCCCTTTGGTAGAGTAGCGAGATCCCATGTATCATCCTCTTAATTGCTTGAATCTCCTCGTCCATGGCACATTTCCACTTCTCTCTTTTTGCTGCGTCTTCATAGCTTATTCGCTCACAATCGGCAAGAAGGCAGAACAATGTAGATCCTCCATAGGCTGAGTTACCTCGTACAACTCCTCAATGCTCCTTGTGCGATGTTGTAGCCTACTTGATTCTCCTCCTGATGTTGGTGTCGCTTCATTTGGTGTGGTTAGAGTACGTGGAGAGTGCGGAGATGGTGTACTAGAAGGTTCTTGCCTCTAGATATTCTTCGTTCCTTATAGTACTCTCGAATGGATAAGGGAGAAAATCGTAGTTCTCCTCTTCGGGAACATTCCAATCCCATGTTGCTTCTTCATCGAACACCACGTCTCGACTTGAGATTACTTTACCGGCCTTGGGATTGTATAGCTTGTAACTCTTCGAACTTGAGTCATAGCCCACGAATATGAGCTTCTCACTTTTATCATCGAGCTTCGTCCTCTTCTGATCTGGCACATGAGCATATGCCACACTTCCGAACACTCGTAGGTGTGAGATGCCGGGCTTCCTTCCACTCCAAGCTTCAATGGGCGTTTTGTTCTTGACGCTTTTAGTGGGCGAGCGATTTGCTAGATAGATCGCACAGTCCACTGTATATATATATATATATATATATATATATATATATATATATATATATATATATATATATATATATATATATATATATATATATAAAATTTGTGGAAGAGAGGATTGATGATTTAGAAGCTTGATTGATCTTGAATGCTTGCTTATTGCTTAATTACAAATGAGGGGTGATACCTCTATTTATACTACACAATGGAATAGTCTAGAACACTTAATCATCTACTAGTATCTAGATAATTCCTATGTATTCTCATGATAATTCTAGACTTAGATATTTTACAAGATTATTCTACACACTTTGACTTCATATTACAAGAAGTTTCTAGATAATAGACTACAATCTTGATCTAATATACTTGGATACTTGCAAGCCCTAATCCAAAACACATGACCCAAAATCAAGTTTATTTTTCAACTGTTTCCCGTACGAAAGCTAACTTTTCTCTATCAGAAATATAAGGCAATTGGATTAATTGATAGCTGAACGAAGTATAGGGTTAATTTAATACTCCCTCTATTTAATATTGTTTGAGGTGGTTTGACTCGGTACGGAGATTAAAATATAAAAACTTTTAAAAATTGTGATCTTAACAGCTTAAAGGGTAAAAGGTTTGTGGGGGATATGCTATTTGTGTGGCTATAAAAACTTCTCGTTAAGGGCAAAAAGGGTAAACTGAAGAGTTTAAAGTTGAACTATTTTCAAATTTAAAAATGTATCATTTATTTTGAAACATACTAAAAAAGAAAATATTTCATTTAATATCAAAATGGAGGGAGTACCTGAGCAATAATTGTTATGTGGGTGGTGGTGTGGGCAAAAGGAATGACACTGCTGCAAATGATAGAGAGATCGAGCTTCTCCAGTTGGCTGAATATTTCCTTTATCATCCCGGTTTGTTTTTTGCAACTAATGCTAATCAGAATATTATTCCCATGTGAAGCTCTAACTTTAATATCTGGTTGTGATGGGTCTGTGCTAATTACGCTGGAGTCGTTGTCTTCAGAAGATGAGGAGTGGTTACTGGAGGCCAAGCGAGGTCTCTTCACTGCAACCACTGGTTCCTTACTGTTAAGTTTCTTCGCTTTCTGCTCGAGGGTTTTTACTTGTTCTTCAAGCTGTTTAATATGTTCTATGGCTTCTCCAAGTACTGTTGCTTTGTCTAACTGTTAAGATTCAAAATCACCCAAATTAAATTATAAATTACTACATAGAGATTTTTCACAACCTAAACTAAAGTAGTGATATATTGACACAAACTGAACCAAACATAAAAAGGATTTACCTTCTTGAGGTTAGGGATAAGGGTAGATAAAGCTATGAAACGCTGAGTGAGGCGTTCTCTTCGCTTTCTTTCAGCTACAACGTGGTCTTGTGCCTGAAAACTAGTCCTATTGTAACTCTTTTTCTGAGTGGTAGTATCAGCAGAACCAAATCCCAGGGCCTGGATTAGATTTTGGCTGTCACCAAAATCATCAGAACCCATAGAAGAAGAGAAGTTTAGGGTAGTTCCAGATGGCAACTCAGTCTTGACTGAGCTGTAATTCAAATTTTCAAAGTGGTTTGTATTGGCTGATGGTGAGTTGAATTTGCAGGAAGAAAAGACGCTAAAGGAATTAAGAGGAGGAGGAGAAAAAGAGGTCATTTTGTGAGTTTCAGTTGCATAGCCGCACAAGGGTGGCTTCACGTCCAATATTTCAACAGCAGCATGACAAGGTTGAATGTCATAGGACGTGAAAGAGGAGGAGAAGGGCTTGTTGAAAGGCAATTCATCTAATTGGGTCATCATTTCACAGTGATTGATGAATGCATCATCATCCCTACTCATTGCCTCCTGAATTTATCAAATTTCAAAGGTATTAATATCAAATTAAAGAGGACTCATTCAAGCTGCAATATGAGTATTCGCTAAACTTCGTACGACATATATACTCTATTTTAAAGTGTTTTTTTGTCTTACCATTTCAGCCCACCATTTAACCGATGAAAAAACCATCTTGGGTTTAGATCTTTCCAATCTACACATAGATTCCAATCATATTTAGTAACATAGAGATTTGGGGAAACATATAAAAAGGGGATCAATCATAGGGTCTCGTAATTCAAAAGCGGCGGAAGCTTACCTTACTTAGAGCAAAAGGCTTTTTCAGTTTCAGCTGGTATCTGTCAGATCAAGTACAGAAAATTCTTGTGTCTTTATGTGTCTTTATACTTGATTTAATCAAAGAGTTGACTGCAAAAATAGGCAGAAAAAAAAACAAAAGAGAAAAAAAAAGTGGGAATACCCCTCAATTATAATCTTCTCTCTGTAGCTCTATGTTGTTAAAGAAATTGGCAGAAGAAAAAGGTGGAATATCCCTCAATTATTATATTCTCTCTATCTTATGTTATTAAAGAAGTGGGTCTAATTCAAACGAAAAAATTAATTCAAGAGATGAGGGTTATTCAAACCATATTAAAGAGATCATTCCTCCTCCTCGCTATCGATGCCATACTCTTCAACACCATACAGTATTGAACATATGAAACGTGGACAATATAATATGGGATTAGGATGAAATCTGATCTGATATCATATTAAGAATATATTGTTTTCGGACCAAAACAAGTGATTTTTAAATATTTTTATATAGATTAAGAAATTCACTTTTTAGCATTAATTACCAATAGAATTGATCATATTAACTTTTATTATCTCACATAAATACTTCTAACACATATTCCACCATTATTTACTTCAAGTACAATATAGAAAAAAATAATTAATTTATTTTTGAAATTTAAAAAAAATTACTTATTTTAAATTATAAAAAAAGGTTTAAAAAATAACTTACCTTAGACCAAAAAAAATAAATATTATGCTAACTTAATCCAAAAAATTAGCTCAAAAAATGAGTATTACCCGAACCATATTAAAGAGATCAGACATCCCACGTGGGACCCTTCAATGAATATTACTCCTTTGTGAAATACGTCCTTTGTACCTATATTACTTCTTTGGGAATATTTTCACTACTTAAAATAATACACGTGTGAAAAGTTTCGAGGATGGAACCATTTGTTTTTCGGTTTCGATCTCTACTTCTATTCTCGAGTCTTCGAGTTCTTATTACTTAGCATATTTTTGGAAAATTTCACATTATAATAACTACGCTTCATATTTTTTCAAATTTATAATTCATATTTTAATTTATAATTAACTAACTCATAAATAATAGTTTAAGATTTAATATTCAACTCTAATAGGTTCTCAAATTATTAATTTAATTTTTAAAAAAGATTCGTCAAGCTTTTAAATTAATTTTTGAATCAGTAATTGTGACTCAAATATTAATTCAATAAACCAAATTTATTTGGGTGGAGAAAATTAGATTTTTAACAAGTTTAAATATGTGTTTAAATTTTAAATTTAATTTTATGAGAAATTTGAAGCGGGAGTTATTTAGACTTGTTAAAAATAGTACAAGGAGGTTGTATATAAAATTTGAAGTCATTTAATGGAGATTTGGGCTGGTTTTGAACAAGAATTGCAACTGAAAATCGCGAAAGAAGTTCGTGTAAAGACGCTTGTATAAAGGTGTATAAAAGTATATAATAGTATATAAGGCGTGTTTCTACACTCATGTACAATGTTATACAAGATTTTATACATAATCTGACTCCATCTTCTTCCTTGTGTCTTTTCTGAAATTTAAGTCTACTCTTGCTCAAACCTACTCCAAATCACTTCATTTGAACTCATTTTGATATTTCCAATCAATTGAAACAATACCCAATCCGAACAAACAAATTCAAAAAAATTTATTTTCAAAAGCAAAGCTTTGAATGGTCTTCAATGGTGGGCTTCTACACTTCAATTTTCTTTCATTGAAAGCAGGTGACACAAAAGGAGAAGCAGAAAATACACGGCCTTTTGAAGCATATTGAAGTGAGAAGAAAAGAGAGTGAAAACAAAGAATTAACTCCATAGTTAGAAGCAATATTTGTAAAAATACATATTTTGAATTTCTAATTATATTTAAAATATATACTATATAAGCTAGATAGAGTAAAACTTAAAAATATAAGTCATTTTTTATTACGGCAGGCAGTCATGTATATTTTCTTGTAAATTCCTTTATATTTTTTACCATCCCCTTCGTCCCTCAGGTAGACTAGCTCCGTAGGGACTGAGGCTTCAATTTTGATACCCATCTGAATCCGTGTCTTTTTCGTGTAGCACTTTGAATTATTTTGTTGCTCTCGAAGACAATACAGTTATCGATTTAACTTAATAGTGCAAAGAACTAATACAGGATTTTGTGCATTTTAATGAACATATATCTATCCTATTTTTCAAATTACTACTATCATTTATTATCTATATATATAGTTATTTTTTAACAAGGTAATCCGATACTATAAAAATATACTCCTAAAACTTAAGATTTATACCGTTATTACCTTTGCTCGATCTATCTTTTCTTGACAAAAAATAACTTAACTCTTTACCTAATATTCTGTGTTATTCTTCTTTTATCGAATGCGTCCAAAAAGGACTACTATAACATTAGCTAGCTCTTGAAGACAATATATATGCTTTAATGAAAAAATTGTGCTAGTAAAATATTAAAACTTAAGCTATATTTTAAGGTTAGGAATAATTTCCCAAAAGTAACTCTGGGCTTTTTTCTCACCCTTCATATAGATGTCAAAATTTGGAAGGAACAAATTTACGAGGCCATATGTTATCTATCTCATCCAGGGGCGGACCTACATTGGGATGGGGTCATCGAAACCTATTAGCTTCAAGACTCCTTAAATATCTTATGCAGCCCCTAAATTCACAAAGAGAAGCTGGTTTTTAGAAATGCTTAAGACCTTCACTCTCTTGATGATCTAGGTTTACATAAGGACTCCTACAACAACAACAACCCAGTATAATCTCACTTAGTGGGGTCTGGGGAAGGTAGTTTGTACGCAGACCTTACCCCTACCCTGGGATAGAGAGGCTGTTTCCAAATAGACCCCCGGCATCCTTCCATCCAAGAACTTCCCACCTTGCTCTTAGGGAGACTCGAACTCACAACCCCTCGGTTGGAAGTGGAGGTTGCTTACCATAAGAGCAACCCCACTTGTCAGGACTCCTACAATGCATAATTTTTTTAATTTTATTTTTAAAGTGGTGCCTCATATTACTCAAATTAGAGTACCCATCTTCATGGTACAATTAAGAGAGAAATCCAACTTCTTCAAGAAGCCAAAGTATGACGTTATATTTTCAATGTCCTGCAATATTACGGCCGGCCGGCAGATTTGAGAGTCTAGATGTTCCAAACAAACGTATCTTTTAAGGAACTCCACATTATTTAGTTTTTGCTCAAGTTAGAGCTTTTCAAGGAGACAAAAGACAGAAGAACCTTGGGCAGGATCTTTTGAAGATTGTTATCACCAACTACTGTTGAACAGTGCGTACAACATTTCTGTAGTTTATTTCTTAAACTGGGACAAGTTTAACAAAAATGTTTATGCTACAGCTTGCTTATTATGAAAGGCAAAACCAAATTAAAAAGTTGATTATATGCTACAACTACCAACCATAACCAACAACACGCGCTGACGCTGGTACATCGTCACTGCAAGCATATACTCTTATAATAAATACTCATCGCGATATCAGATCCTGTAATTAATATTTATAACGTCATCTTTCAATTTTATTTTATATCACTATAATAAAAACACATACTTGTGAGGGAAATGGACAGGTCCGTCACAATTTAAGACCTACAGGTTTACGATGAAATTCACCAATTAATGTGAACGAAATTTGAAACGAATTTATGACAGTTTTATTCTTCCATCACAACTTTTCTATGACGCTCGAATTAGTCTCATTATATTTGTTCTTTCACAGCAACTGCTATTGGTTATTAAGACTCTTACACTGAGATACTTTGTTCTTTATCTTATATTACAATAAAAGAAGCTCCTCTCACACAAACGATATTACGTACTTTTCTTTCTTTTTTTCTCTTTCAATTTCCTTTATGGGCCAAAATCATTAGTTTATTGCTAGTCACCTCTATGGTTTTGTCTAAATGGACTTTCTCTTAAGATCTAAATTATACTACATAAACTACTAACCCTCTTAATAGTGTACTTCAAAAGAAAAAGGAGAAAACGTCTTTGTTAATCCACTGCGCTTTAATGTTTTTTCTTTTTTACTTTTTGGTGTGTGTGTGTGTTAACCCACTCGCTTACTTACCTAAATAAATAATCACCAAACTCATTACCTAAGGAGGTTGGTAATGTCTAAGTTACCACCTATAGTTGTGTAGTAGGAGAGTTAAAAGACAAAAGAGATTGGTGGGAACGAAGGAAGAAGGAAAAAACAGAAGACGGAACAGCAGGGGAACATGAAACAACAAGTTCATCAGTTGGTTAAAGTGAGAGAGAATACGTGTTAATTGACGATGAAACAATTGAAAACTCATATATACTTAATGGTGTACTGTGGCCCGGGCCTGAACCGGGACCGGACCGGGTACGCGGTCCTGGCGGGCCTCACGGGCCTGCGCGGGCCGGTCCTGACGGTCCTATAGGTCCATGACGAGCCGGTACAAAACTAAAAAACCGTGAGCCCGGGACTGCCAGGCGGTCTTGTCGGGCCCAACGGCTTTTTATTTTTTTTATATATTATATATATAGTGTACATTATGTATATATTATTACCAAAAATGTCATATCTTTCTTAGTCTTCCTTCCCCCAATGGAATGAGCACAACAAGGTACTAATATCACCATTAAAAGGAAAAAAAAACTAAAAGAAGATGTGCCAATGGTGGTAGTAGTAATTAGTATATTGTGTTGTAGTAATTAGTATATATTGTATATTTTATATATATATATATTCCCTTATATATTTTCTTGTAGTATATATTGTATGTTATGCATATATATATTCTCTTATATAATTTCATATAGTATATATATATATATATATATATATATATATATATATATATATATATATATATATATATATATATATATATATATATATATATATATATATATATATATATATATATATATATATATTGTAGATTATGTATATATATTATAACGTATATAGTTATATATTTTGTTGCACTATATATATTGTATCTCTTATGTATAATGTATATATATTCTCTTATATATATATTGTATCTTATGTATATATGTTATTACTTATATATTTTCTTGTAGTTTAGGTTGTATGTTATGTATATATATATTCTCGTATATATTTTCTTGTAGTATATATTGTATGTTATATATATATATATATATATATATATATATATATATATATTAGCTTATAAATAATTCGAATAAAGACAAAGAAATATTGAGAAAAAAGATATTCAAGGATATGTCTTATAATATTTATTACCCAAAATGGCATATCTTTCTTAGACTTCCTTAAGGCTGTATCCGATTCTGGTTCTGGGTCTATTTGGGTCTGCGGTTCCGGTTCTGGCGGTTCCGGTTCCGGTGGTTCTGGCGGTTCCGGCGGTTCTGAATTTTTTTTTTTAAAAATCAATATCTTGTATAGTAGTCATTAGTATATTGTAGAATATATTTTATATGGTGTACTATGTTATTATTGTGTTTGGTAATTAGTATATACTGTGTATAAGTGGTGTATATTTTGTATATAATTAGTATATATTGTATTTAAGTAGTATATATTGTATATAAGTAGTGTATATTGTGTTGTAGTTAGTAATTAGTATAGATTGTATATAAGTAGTATATATTGATAAAAGAATGTTGTCATTAGTATATTGTGTTGTATGTTATATATTGTATGTTATATAAATATTCAAGGATTGATATAGAAGTAAAGGCAAAGAAATATTGAGACAAAAGATATTCAAGGATATGATAAAGAGCATATTTATTGACCAAAATGGCATATCTTTCTTAGTCTTCCTTCCCCCAATAGAATGAGCACAACATGGTACTAATACCACCATTAAAAGGAAAAAAACTAAAAGAAGACATGCCAATGTACAAGTTACATCATAATTTATGCATTATTTCTAACAAATCTCATAAATCCTTCAAGGTTTGGAGGTGGTTGTGTTGGCGGTGGTGAGGGATTGGAAGATACTGAACATGACTTAACTCAGTTATCCCCTGTGGTGAACACTTCTTCTTGTTCCTTGGGGTTAATTCTATTAACAGTTGCACCCACATCATCGACCACTTCAGTTTTTTCGATATCTTTTGGCGTTTCATTAACAGTTGGAGTGCTCTCAACCTTAGCGGTTGAAGTAGCAATGGCCCGGTCATTGAGTTCATGGAGCCGAGCCATATGCTTCTTCCCTGTCCTGTGTGCCTCCATTGATTTCTCAGACAAAGCCCCTACTTTGCATGTTGCACACCAGAATTTGAACTTTTTCTTCTTAGTCGCCTTAGTCTTTTGCTTTTCCTGAGCAGCATTTGCACCTTTTTCCAAGCCATCAGCATGGTGTTGCAAAGATGGTGTGACGTTGTCCTTTGTACCTTCTTTCTCCAAAATCTCTAGAGATGTTCCCTCCACCAATTTATTACCAGGCAAGAATTCAACTTTCGGTTTTATGTTGAGATTGTCATCAACCGGGGGAGAGGTAGTATTTTGGCCACTTCTTTCACCGGTTTTAGCTTTTCCTTTACCGAACATATTTTTCAACGAAAATGCCATAATAATTATAATTAAGCAAACTAACAACACACAAAAATATTCTTAGCACGTAAGAGTTGAAACGAGTTTACCGGATTGACGAACAACTTCTTGAAAATTGAAAATCGTTGAAATTGAACACTTGAAAACTTAGATTCAACAACTTCACAATGTTTCACGAATTTGCAACAATAAATTAAGCACTTGCACTAGAAAGATTGAAAGAGAGCTTGAGAGATATTGATGAATTGGTGAATAAAAATGAAAGAATGAGGGGGTATTTATAGTTGAGAAATGGGAAATAGTGTAATTACATAAAATTTGGGGTTAAATTAAAGTTTTGGGGCCAAATGGCTATTTTTTAAACTTCCAAACGGCTACTTTTGAAAAAGAGCCGTTTGGAAATTATTTTTAAAATTTCTTTTTTTGAAAAATTACCGTTACAGAACTGCCGGAACTGTTTGGAACCGCCAGAACCGGTCCGGTTCCGGTTCTGGTTCTGGTTCTGGCAGTTCCAACGGGTAGAACCGCCCCGCCACGATTCCCAGGAACCGCCGGAACCGGGCCGCCGGAACCGGCAGAACCGCTAGGGCCGCGGTTCCGGTCCGGTTCCGGTTCGGAACCGCCCCATTTATAGCCTTAGACTTCCTTCCCCCCAATGGAATGAGCACAACAAGGTACTAATACCACCATTAAAAGGAAAAAAAAACTAAAAGAAGATGTGCCAATGTACAAGTTACATCATAATCTACATTGTATATCTAATAAATCTCATAAATCCGTCATGAACAAGCTTCATTTCCACCATCACCAAATTCTCATAAGGCATATATTTATGAACAATACATAATCGCTATTTATTTACTCATATACCTAATCGGATTTCTATTACTACTGATATTGGTAGAAGTGGTAATGATTGTGATTATCTAACTGTTACAAGTCATTGGATAGATGAGGATAGGACAATGCAAAACATACAAGAAAATACAATATATATATATATATATATATATATATATATATATATATATATATATATATATATATATATATATATATATATATATTTATATACTACATGAAATTATATAAGAGAATATATATATACATAACACACAATATATACTACAAGAAAATATATAAGGGAATATAAATATATGCAAAATATACAATATATGCTAATTAGTACAACACAATATACTAATTACTAGTACCACCATTGGCACATCTTCTTTTAGTTTTTTCCCCTTTTAATGGTGGTATTAGTACCTTGTTGTGCTCATTCCATTGGGGGAAGGAAGACTAAGAAAGATATGCCATTTTGGGTAATAATATATACATAATGTACAATATATACTAATTACTAAAACACACTATACAATGAAATATATATTATACTCATAACTTAGTATAATATATAAATTATATTCTACACTATGCTAATAACTACAATACAAGATATTTCCCTAAAAAAAAATCGCCAGGCCCGGCACACGAAGCCCGGGACCACTGTGGGCTTAGGCCCGTTACGGGCTGGTCTCACCCGCCAGAACCGCCAGGCCCGGCACACAAGCCCGAAACTGCAAAGCCTGGCCCGCGAGGCCCGTTTAGGCCCGAGCCCGGGCCAAAATACACCCCAATATATACTCATATAAAAGTACATCCCTTTTAGGTGAATATTTGCATCTTGCTCGGGTATAGTAGCTTATATGACAATTGTGACAGGTTGCATGATAGTATGAAATAATACTCTTTTTGGTGAAATCTACAGGTTTGTCTTTTTGTTTAAATTGAATTCTCGAATAAGAATTTAATTTGTATATGTATAAAAGAGAGCATTTTAAAATATAAATTTAGTACTGCTAACATATAATTAAATTGCAAGGAAGTGTATTGTTTATGTTCCACTTATTTAATTAGGACTGCGGCTTGGCATAAGGGTCTTTTGGGGAATTAACAAGATTGAAAAAAACAGAGAAAAGAAAGAAAAAAGGGTAGTTTGAGCAGAATGACATATAGGAAAATATTGGCGAATGGACCACGAGCGCACCTGTTAATATCATCAAACTCATAGTTGAACCACGTGAATTGCCCTTCCTTGGTTAATACCATAGAATTTCCAGGAGAAAACTCTATCAAAATACTCAGATTCTAGGAATAATACTCCCACTTTATGACAAGAACGAATCAAATTCATCAAAATTTCAACATGACAGCGACTGTTCATTTTAAGTAGACAACACATGCAAACCAGTGGTTATAAACAAAGCAATGACGAAATCATAATAAATCATTCATTTCATTTTGTTTTATTCCTGTCTATATCAATACTCAGGAAGATTATTGGCAAGATGTTATTGGACTAATTCCGATTACTTACTAAAAAGGGATTTTCACTTATGTATACTATATTGCAAACTTATTACCAATCATGTTTAAGGTTTGTGTTTATTATATTTAAATATATTAAATTTTAATTTATATACCATAATTCAAATTAAGTCTTGAATTATAGCCTCATTTATTGTAGGCTTTATTTTAGGAACCGTATCTTCACGATTTTTATAGTACATGCTTCTCTCTCTTTCTGAATACCCACGATTTACCTTCCATTTTAATTACCCCCCCCCACCCCCACCATTTTTCTTCAGTTTTTTCCGCCATTGTCGTACAGCTCTAACCTTCGCATTCCATCAATTTCTGTTGAATCCCCCATCATTTTCAACCCTCATTCCAACTTTGTATTCAACTCATATACCAGGAAAAAACCAAATACTTCATAAAAAAAACCATCAAAAGCTATATTAGCAGATATTCCGTCTTTTGATTTGGGTGTTTTAACACCTAAATCACCACCCAAAAACCCACAATCTACACATGCAAGGAAAAAAAAATACAGGTCTTTCATCTCCAAGACAAATCCGTGCTGAAATGCGAAGCAAGCATTTACACTGTGTTGATGCTAGCGGAGTAGAAAAAGCAGTCGACGAACAACTGAAGCGTAAGGGGAAAGAGTTGAGGGTAGATGATGATTTTGTTGAAGATTCACCCAAACTTCCAACTGCAAAAAAACCAAAGGTGTCTCCTTCACCGTCAAAACTAAAAAAGAAGAAACCCTCAAAAAAATTACCAATATTTATTTGTCCTCACTATTTTGTAGTTTAATTTTGGTTGCCAAAAAATATTCTGCAAGTGCTTTTTTGGTGTTGAAGTGTTTTTTGGAAAAATGTGATATGGCCTCAATTTTGTAGATTATTTGTCGCAATTTTGTAGGTTTATTTGGCACTGTTATTGCTAGACAGTCTATAACCATAGTTAGATTGTAGTTGATTTGTAGTCTGCTAAGTAAATTGTATCTATGGTTTTTGTATTGCAACTTGTATAGCTGCTACATTAACATCATTCTCAATACAATTATACTACATTTTTTCAAGGTTACATTAAGTAACTGTTACATTTAACTGTTATATTCTTCTTATTTGTCTGTTCAAGTGTATTTTTGTAAAATGTGGTCTAGTCCTAATTTTGTAGATTATTTGGCTCAATTTTGTAGTTTAATTGGAGCAATGCCTCTTATACAGTTTATAAATGTAGTTAGATTGTAGTTTAATTGTAATCTGTTGATTAAATTGTAAGTATGATATGTTACATTCTATCGTGTAATGCTTAAATCTATAACGTCATTCTAACCACAGTTAATATACATTTTTTTTTTGCAGAATGGCCCTTACTTTTCTCAACAAAATATTCATTATGGTGTGCTACGATTTCACAGTTTGTGTGATCCTACAATACCTTGCAAGATAAAGGCTTTACTATCCCCAAATCAACTACGTGTTTTCAGAAAAACATGTTTTGTTATTAGATCTGCCCCCAATATGTATGCAAAACCAATCCATTCATCTTCTAATGAAGTATGAGTTGTCAAAGTCTACTGACGCATACTTTTTTGTTCTTTTAAAGGGTGAAAAATTGATTTTTTTCATTGAGAGAATTTGGTTTGATAATTGGTTTTAATTGTATCAATAGTTTCTCAGACTATGGGTCCAATTCGTACTATGTTAGCCCTTTAATGAATACATATTTCCCTAACAAAGAAAGGGTTGAGAAATGGCATCTGAAAAATGTAGTTACTAACAAAGCATGGACAAACGATGTGGATGCGGTGCAGTTGTGCGTTCTTTATATGTTGGAATTTTTTGTTTGTCCTTCAGATAAGGAAAATATTACTTTCATAGACAAGTTTATGTTTTTTCTTATCGAGTCTGGTAATTTTGAGTCATACCAATGGGGTACAAAATTCTTCAAGTAGGTAATTGAATGTGTCCGGCATCGTCTTAATCCCAATGTATATTCTTATCTTATACGTGGATGCCCATTAGCCTTGCAAGTGTGGCTATACGAGTGTTGCTTTTCCGTCAGCACCGAGCTTGCTACACAGTGTTCTGAATCGATTCCTCGGATTTTAAGATGGTCAGCTACAAATGGACATATTTGGTTAACTGCAATTGAAAACAAGATGATCAAGCCTGAGTGGCTCAAGTTTTTTTTTAACCTTTGTATGATTCTACAATTACAGTTATAGTAACTACATTTCATCTACATTTTTATTTTCAATTGAGTTAAATGTCACTTCTATCATTCAGTTCAAAAACATGGTTGAATCTGGAGTCCTTAATCTCCCAGAGAAGATTAAATATGAAGATGAAGAGGTTGCTCAACCATCAAATGTTCCAACTACCGCTTCTCCAACAGTTGAAACCAAAGAAGCTAATTCTCAAAAGGCCATGGAATCTGTCAGTAGCAAGATCAGCAATTTGGAAAAAAGGCTTGTAGCAAAGTAAAATTCATGTAATTGTAGATGTGCCTTCTTGAATTTTGACCTTATATTTGTCCATATATGCCACATGCAAAAGTAGTGTGCCATGCCCGGATAGACAACTGATGTTGCCTTCGATATACTCTCATGCCTATCTGAGACAACACACATTGAAGGTCTTTCACCATATGCCTCCTTGAATTGTTCAAAGAACCGCTTCCAAGACGCGTCGTTTTCAGAATCAACAACTGCATATGCCAAGGACAAAATAGAACCTACACTTTTTAGACATAAAATAAGATTAACTATTAAGTACAAATATATATTGAGAATTTAGGCAATTTAACTGCATTAATTTATCTAAATACTAACTAACTACATTATAACTACAATTTACCTACATTGTTTAGACTGTCTACAAATAACTACAAAATTATTGCATTATGTACCTGCTGCATCCATGGTGCTTGCTGTCAGCATAATACACCTATATGCTGATTTTAAGAATGTCCCATCAACCACTACTACCGGCCTACAATATTGCTAACCATTTATTGGTGTACAAAGAGCAACAAATGCGTATATGAAGCAATCATCTGCTGCCTTCTTCAATTTAACAACAAAACCGGGATAATTTTTCTCAAAAATATAAAAATATTTTGGTAATCTGTTGTAGGAGTCACACAGATTCCCTCTTAAAACTGTAATGTTTTTTCCTTTGCTCTCCATGCTTGCATGTAGCTTAGGTTTACTCCATGTTCGGATAAACATGTCAGTTTGTATGTCCTTTGGCGTGTAAACAATATTAGGATCACAATACTTTGGAACGACCATGCTACCAACTACTGTTGCAGTACATTTGTGCTGTATGAATGTTTCGTCCATTGGGCAGCATGTGTGTTGTCAGCTAAAACTTCTTATCTTGAACAATGAAGAATCATTAATTAACGTTGCCTTGAAATATCATTTGCAGTTTTCAGCTACACATACAAGCCAGTAGCTACAAAAAAATACAATATTCAGACATATTTATTAAACACTACAATTAACTACGAATTGAGTACAATGTAACTACAATTGCATAAACAAAGCTATCTTCAATAATACAGTAATTTGCAAATCTATGATCCATAAATAACTACATACCTTCTACGACTTGATCTTTTCACTCTAAACTGGAACTTGTGCATAACTGAATAATTCTTCATTGCAGCACCTATTGTTTTCTTGTCCTGGTACACTTGTCCTTCTTCAATACATGTTTGCGTAGATTCGATTATTATTTCACTTTGATATTCCTCTATAGCTGGTGATGATGGAATTTCTAGTAACCTTAAGGATCCTGAAGAACATGCAGACAATAAATTCACAAATGTAGTAACTATGTAGGTAAATTTGAAAGCAACATCGCTTTGTCCTTTCCAGTACTATATCATAATTGTAGTTTAATTGTAGATAAATATCGTTAAATTGTAGATTACTAGGTAACACAAAAACTCTCAGCATTGTCGAATCAAACATACCTATGCTGATGCTTTCATTCGTGATTGCCAATTCCATATTGGAATCTCTTACGCTGATACATAAGGGATACGAACCTAAGTTTTTATTCTCCTTTTTCGTTTCCATATATACACGAACCCCCATATCATTCCTAATCTCCAATGGAGGACAATTATCATTCACAATGTATTTTATTTCTACAATTTTATCCGATGTATCAATCGATAATTATTCTGCAATTGTAGAAAGGAGACATCCGTAGCTTGCATTATCATCTACCAAAATGGCATCAACTTCAAAATCCCGGAATCTGCCATAGTTATCCCAATAACATTCGACTTCAGCATTATTGGGATTTTTGACATAATTTTGTGTAGTTGATAGAAAAACAGACAAATAACAGATTTAGATTCGAGAATTTTTGTACTGATGTCGACGAAGAGCTGTATTCAACAATACGATAGTTTTTGTACTGATTTCAACGAAGAGCTATATTCAACAATTAGAGAAATTTTGTACTGATATTGTATTCAACAATTCGACAATTTTTGTATTGATGTAGACGAAGAACAGATTTAGATTCGAGAATTTTTGTACTGATATAGACGAAGAACTGTATTCAACAATTCGACAATTTTTGTATTGATGTAGACAAAGAACTGTATTCAACAATTCGACAATTTTTGTACAGATGTAGACGAAGAGCTGTATTCAACAATTTTGAAGTTCTACAATTTGATTGCTGGAGATTCTCATATTTTTTGAATTGTAGCTGAGTTACAAATGAGAGATATATTTGTGTAACAGAATGAGAGAATCACGATGTTGTAGGATTTTCTTCTATTTTCAAACTCGACATTAATGGTGACAGAATCACATTAAATCTGATTGCTACAAAATTGGCGCTTTTTAGGATAGAATTCACCTATTTTTGGTTTGGTATAATTTTTGTAAACAAAATATGGTCTAGGAGGATAAATACCAAACCTTAAATGTTTTTGATAATAAGGTTTGTTATATGCTATACATAGGTAAAAATTCCTACTAAAAAGGCAAAACACCACATCAATTGAGAAATGTTGTTAGATAAAATATGGTCGTTCACATCATATATAGCTGATTCTGTTATAAATAGAGAGATTTTACACTTCTATTTAAGGTGAATGTCTTTAATTAGAGAGATTCTAGAGTCCTATTATTGGTAGCTAGATCATCCCACTCCCTATAAATAAAGGGGTCTTCTACCATTGTAATACATCCCTAACAATCTCTAAGTATCAATAAGAATACTTCTTTCTCTCTATTCTCTCTATTCTTGCATTATTGTTCTTATCTTTATATTATTTCATAACACGTTATCAGCACGAGACTCTAGCGTCTCAAGAACCATTCTCGAAAAATCTAAGGTATTTCCCTCTTCCTAATTTAATTTTCGATTATGTCTGACATTACGAAAAGAAAGTTCGTTGCCCTTGAAATTTCGGGCAAGAACTATATGACATGGGTGTTGGATGCTGAAATCCACTTAGATGCTATAGGTCTCGGAGACACCATCAAAGATAGAGAAAAAGTATCCACCCAAGACTGTGCGAAGGCCTTGATTTTCTTGCGCCATCACCTTGATGAAGGTTTGAAGATTGAATATCTCACCGTCAAGGATCCACTCATCTTGTGGAACGGCTTAAAGGAGAGATATGACAACCTGAAGTTGGTCACTCTGCCACAAGCACGATATGATTGGGCTCATATGAGGCTCCAGTACTTTAAGTCCGTTTCTGAATATAATTCTGCAATGTTCAGAATTACTTCTAAATTAAAGCTATGCGGAGATAAAATCTCCGATTATGATATGCTTGAGAAAACGTTTACAACGTTTCATGCCTCCAATATAGTACTGCAACAACAGTACAGAGAGAAAGGCTTTACAAAGTACTCTGAACTGATTTCTCTTCTACTAGTGGCTGAGCGAAATAATGACCTGCTCATGAAAAATTACGAAAATCGACCCACTAGGTCTACACCACTGCCTGAAGCAGATAAGGTGCACTCTCATTATGCCAAACATGAAAAGGGCCATGGTCATGGTCGTAAACGGGGTCATAGCCAAGGACGTAGACAAGGAAGAAATTCCAATGAAGTCCGTCAACCCCCAAGGAGAGATAACCGCCGAAAGCAGAAACGGGGTCATGAAGATCCTAAGGCAAATGGTTCAGAAACTATATGTTATCGTTGCGGTGGGAAAGGGCACTGGTCAAAGACTTGCCGTATACCAAGACACTTGGTTGACCTTTATCAAGCATCTCGAAAGAGAAAAGACCCTGAAACAAATTTTGTCTATGACGACAACTTGGACATCACCCACCTGGATGTGGCAGACTTCTTTGAGCAACCCGAGGGGAAAATAGACCACCTAATCGGTGATGGGTCTGTGATGAAAGAAGATGGAGTTATTTGATTTTGTTCTACTTATTTGTATTAGTTAGTGAATAAACTAATAGTCATTAGTATTAGCTAGTATTAGTTAGTTCATGATGCAATGTTAGCAGTAGTTCTTTAGAATGTCTTCAAATATCAATAATATTTTTATTTTCCAGTAGAGGTAATCGACTAGCCTGAAAAACTAGTCGATTATCTAATATTTTCGCATTAAAGCTGAAAAACAATTGATCAACAATCGATTGTCTATGTCTAACAATCGATTGTCGTTAAGACAGTGTAATCTGGAATTTTTCAAAAATCATCCACAATCGATTGTTTATGTCTAAAAATCGATTGTCGTTAGACAGTGTAATCTGGAATTTTTCAAAAATCATCCACAATCGATTGTCTATGTCTAACAATCGATTGTCGTTAGACAGTGTAATCTGGAATTTTTCAAAAATAGTCAACAATCGATTGTCTATGTTTAACAATCGATTGTCTTAAGACAGTGTGCTCTGGAATTTTTCAAAATAGCCAACAATCGATTGTCTATATTTAACAATCGATTGTCTTAAGATAGTGTGCTCTGGAATTTTTCGAAATAAGCCGACAATCGATTGTCTACGTTTAATAATCGATTGTCTTAAGACAGTGTTATCTGAAGTTTTTCAAAATAGCAAATAATCGATTGTGTATGTTTAACAATCGATTGTCAATGTTCAACAATCGATTGTTTGTGTTTAACAATCGATTGTTTGAAGAAAATGCTTAAACTGAAATTTTTCAAACTGCAAAGTAATCAATTATGGATAACATATCTGATTTTGTTAGTCAACTGTTAGCAGCAGATTTTGAAAATATTATGTGACACAAACGAATTGAACTTGTTTATTCTTATGTTCGTGTATCTCTTTTGTATGTCAAACTATGGGATAGCAAGTATGGATATCTCACAAAGCGAACTTGGATCAACGTCCAACTGTAAAAGTATTTGCCTAGTTGATTCATGTACTACACATACAATACTCAAAGAAAAGAAATATTTCTCTCAACTAAATATGTGTAAGGCAAACGTTACTACAATCTCTGGAAGTAGTAAATTGATTGAAGGCTCCGGAAGAGCAATTGTAACTCTGCCCAAAGGCACGACGTTAATCATAGAGAATGCAATGTTCTCCTCCAAGTCTAAGAGAAACTTGTTGAGTTTTAAAGATGTACGCCGGAATGGCTATCATATTGAGACAATGGATGAAGATAATCTTGAATATCTCGTCATCACAAAGAATGTCTCCGGCCAAAAGAGGGTTATTGAGAAATTCCCGTCTTTATCTTGTGGCCTGTATTGGACAAGAATTAGTGCAATTGAGGCACATTCAACAGTAAACCAAAGGGTTACTGATTCCAATACCTTTGTACTTTGGCATGATCGATTGGGACACCCAGGATCGGTCATGATGAGACGGATTATAGAAAGCTCATATGGGCATCCGTTAAAGAATTTCAAAATTCTTTCGAATAATGAATATCCTTGCACTTCGTGTTATCAAGGCAAGTTGATTATCAGGCCATCACCAACAAAGGTTGGGACTGAGTCACCCACGTTTCTGGAACGTATACAAGGGGACATTTGTGGACCTATTCACCCACCTAGTGGGTCGTTTAGGTATTTCATGGTCTTGATAGACGCATCCTGTAGATGGTCTCATGTGTGCCTGTTGTCATCACGCAACCTTGCGTTTGCGAAATTAATGGCACAAATAGTTCGACTACGAGCACAATTTCCAGATAATCCAATCAAGTCCATTAGACTGGATAATGCTGCTGAGTTTACATCCCAAGCATTTAATGATTATTGCTTATCAATCGGGATAAAAGTTGAACATTCTGTAGCTCATGTTCACACTCAAAACGATCTTGCAGAATCGTTAATTAAACGCCTGCAGTTGATTGCAAGGCCATTACTTATGAGAACGAGGCTGCCCACTTCGGTATGGGGTCACGCCATCTTACATGCAGCAATGCTAATTCGTCTCAGACCGACGAATTACCACAAGTATTCCCCGTTGCAATTGGTTTTGGGTCATGAACCCAATATATCCCATTTAAGAATTTTTGGATGCGCAGTATATGTGCCTATAGCACCGCCATCCCGCACCAAAATGGGTCCGCAAAGAAGGTTAGGAATATATGTTGGGTTTGAATCGCCCTCCATCATTCGCTACCTCGAAACATTGACAGGCGACGTATTTACTGCACGATTTGCAGACTGTCGATTCGATGAGACACTTTTCCAAAATTAGGGGGAGAAGTTGGTGAAACCAAACGGGAAATTTTGTGGAAAAATGCATCATTATCTCATCTTGATCCACATACCTCTATTTGTGAAAGAGAGGTACAAAAGATTATCCATTTGCAAAGAATAGTAAATCAAATGCCTGACACATTTACGGACTTGAAGAGGATAACGAAATCCCACATTCCCGCGGAAAATGTTCCAATCCGTATTGATGTCCCTGTTGGACAATCATCTAGTGTCATATCCAATGAGTCAAATGCACGCCTGAAGCGTGGCAGACCATTAGGTTCCAAAGATCGAAATCCTAGAAAGAGGAAAAAGAATGATCAAAATGACACCACGAAAGAATCTCACGATTTAACAAATTCTGAGATTCAAGAAGAATCCATTGAGCCCGAGACTCTGGAAAATACCGAACTATCCCTAAATCCAATTAATATTGAGGCAAATATTAATCGAGTGGATATTGTGGTGGATAATGCCTTTGCTTATAATGTCGCATCTAGCATTATGCAAGAATGTGAGGATCTCGAACCTCAATCTGTTGAAGAATGTCGAAAAAGATAGGATTGGCCAAAGTGGCAAGAAGCAATTCAATCAGAATTGAATTCGCTGGCAAAACGTGAAGTTTTTGGCCATACAGTTGAAACACCTAATGGTGTTAAGCCTGTCGGCTATAAATGGGTCTTTGTACGCAAAAGAAATGAGAAAAACGAGGTACAAAGATATAAGGCACGCCTTATTGCACAAGGTTTTTCTCAAAGGCCTGGTGTCGATTATGAAGAGACATATTCGCCTGTAATGGATGCGATAACCTTTCGTTATCTCATAAGTTTTGCTGTCCATGAAAAGCTTGACATGCACTTAATGGATATGGTTACTGCCTATCTTTATGGCTCACTTGATAATGAGATATACATGAAAATTCCCGATGGACTCAAGATGCCAAACGCGCATAATTCAAAATCTCGGGAAATGTTCTCAATTAAATTGCAAAGATCCTTGTATGGTCTAAAGCAATCTGGACGAATGTGGTATAATCGTCTTAGTGAGTACTTGTTAAAAGAAGGCTATATAAATGACGCCATTTGCCCGTGTGTTTTTATAAAGAAAACAACATCGGAATTTGTTGTACTTGCCGTATATGTCGATGACATAAACCTTATTGGAACCCCTATAGAACTCCAAAAGACAATTGATTATCTAAAGGATGAATTCGAGATGAAAGATCTCGGAAAGACTAAACTATGTCTTGGTTTGCAAATTGAATATTTGGCAAACGGAATTTTTGTTCATCAATCTACCTATACAGAAAAGGTACTGAAACGGTTTTACATGGATGAAGCACATCCTTTAAGTACACCGATGGTTGTTCGATCACTTGATATGAACAAAGATCCATTCCGACCACAAGAAAGGAATGAAGAGCTACTTGGTCCTGAAGTACCATATCTTAGCGCAATTGGCGCACTAATGTATCTTGCAAATATTACAAGACCTGACATATCCTTTTCAGTTAATGTCTTAGCAAGATTTAGCTCGGCTCCTACGAGGAGACATTGGAATGGGATCAAACACATATTGCGGTACCTAAAGGAAACTACCGATATGGGCTTATTTTATGGCAAGAATTACAGCCCGGATCTTATTGGTTATGCTGATGCTGGATATTTGTCCGACCCACACAAGGCTCGATCTCAAACGGGTTATGTGTTTACCTGTGGAGAAACCGCCATATCTTGGCGATCGACTAAGCAATCAATTGTGGCTACTTCATCTAATCATGCCGAGATAATTGCTATTCATGAAGCAAGTCGGGAGTGTGTGTGGTTGAGGTCTATAATACATCATATCCAAGACAAATGTGGTTTGAAGTGTGATAAACTACCCACAACTTTGTATGAAGACAATGCAGCATGTATAGCTCAATTGAAGGGAGGATTCATAAAAGGAGATAGAATGAAGCATATTTCACCAAAGTTGTTCTTCACACATGATCTTCAAAAGAATGGTGATATCAATGTTCAACAGATTCGTTCAAGCGAGAATATGGCTGATTTGTTCACAAAATCTCTACCAAAGTCAACCTTCAAGAAGCTAGTTCACAAGATCGGGATGCGAAGACTTAAGGACATAAATTGATGTTCTTATCAGGGGGAATTAATGCGCGTTGCACTCTTTTTCCCTTACAAGGTTTTGTCCCACCGGGTTTTCCTTGCGAGGTTTTTAACGAGGCAACCAATAGGCGCATATTCAAACATGTGTACTCTTTTTCCTTACTTTAATTTTTCCCATTGGGTTTTGTTTTAAGGTTTTAACGAGGCACATCATTGAATAGACATTCAAGGGGGAGTGTTATAAATAGAGAGATTTTACACTTCTATTTAAGGTGAATGTCTTTAATTAGAGAGATTCTAGAGTCCTATTATTGGTAGCTAGATCATCCCACTCCCTATAAATAAAGGGGTCTTCTACCATTGTAATACATCCCTAACAATCTCTAAGTATCAATAAGAATACTTCTCTCTTTATTCTCTCTATTCTTGCATTATTGTTCTTATCTTTATATTATTTCATAACAGATTCCATTCATATGGGAATAGTTCTATTATACCGGCCTCCATGTACTTTGAAAGTAATATCCAAAAATGCTTCTGAGCCAATTAATTTTTATGTAGAGTATAAATTTATATTATATGAAAACTTATTAGAATTATAATAAATAATAAATATAAATTTATAATTTTATAAATATAATAAATTTAATACCAAAAATCTTAAAGATTGAACTTATGAAACATACGACCTCTATTTATCTCTGTGCAAGTTAAATCCAAATTAAATGTCTAGCCTAAATCTCATGAAAATTTAACAAATGTCACTTAAAAATAAAAGAAAATCTATACTAGATGACAACTTGCTGATCTTTTGGCCTAGCCATTAATTTCATATTAGTAACTGCGGGCATACAAATCTTACATAAATTAAATTTATAAAATAATTTAGATTATATTTTAGATTCGAGATATATTGGTCCAAATAAATATTATAGGCTAATATAATTGAATAAATTATATAAGTCAAATATATATGAATTAAATAAATAAGTCTTAATCTATTGGGCTAGGCCATTTCATTGTGCTAAAGTGATAGACCCACTTCATTAAACTCAAGATGACATCTTCCTAGAGGCTCAGATTGGTGCCACATGTCAAATGACGTGGTGCGCCAAGTCAAACAAGCTAATAGGACCAGGCCACGTGTCAAAATGACAAGGCATGCCCAGTCACACTAAAAGACTAATGAAATCGCGCCACGTGCAAATGACATGTTTTGGCCAATCAAATGTGGCCATGTCACCCTTCAATTTGATTGGCCGAAAAGAGTTTGTTCTTATCACAACTTCTCCCTTCCACAACTATAAATAGGGGTCTTCATAACTCATAAAAGACACTAGAAGTTATAACAAGAAGCAAGAAAGAGCTCGTGGAACATACACTGCAAATTCCTCCACAAGTTTCAAGCTTCAGGCAATCAAATTCAAGCTTCAAGTTCAAGTTCAAGAAATCAAGTTCATGCTCAAGAACAAAGAATGAAGAACGAACCAAAGTCAAGTTCAAGAAATCAAGCTAAAGGTCAAGAACAAGATCATCGTTCGTGGAAACAACTATATATTCAAGATCAAGCTCAAAGACACTTGCATTTATTTACTGTTGAAAAAAAGAATTAAAGGATTTCTAGAGATTGTACACTCAAATATTTTAAATTAAATACTATAATTATTATAATATTTTTCGATCTTAACTTTATTTTTTCGACATAAATTTATTGGGTACATCAACATCAATCTGTGGCAATTTTAGGATATAGCATTGATGGTTCTCTGCTTCTTTTTTGAAAGCGTGTGTGGAGCACATGGCTGTGAAGTATAAACAAAAGGTGCAAGAATTATTCCTCTAACTTGTCGCCACATAAGTTGAGTTATTGTTGACTAATATTTGTCATATTCACTCGAGATTTCCCAATCTGTCCAAGATTTTTGCCAAGCTATCGCTCTTTATTAAATTTGTGCAATTAACGGAAATGGTGTCTCGGATATGATATCGTGGGAAAAACATATAGGGATATACTAGCACTATTTGGTAAATCTTCTCTTTTTTCACATAACTAAACATAATTAGTGTATGGGGGTGAAAATCCAGACTTGCCAGGTGTACCAATAGAGAGTCCGGAATCTATATATTATTTAATTGGACGCAAATTATCTTAATAGGTGTTTTATAAAAAGATATTTCTATATATAGCGTGCAAATAAAAAGCGCTATACTTTAATGGTTACGTTTACCGTTAAATGTAGCATTTTTTATTCGTACGCTATATATATAGAGCGCCCAAAAAAATGATATGCTTTGAACATGGACCCACCAATAAGTGAACTGACAAATAAAATAACTTAAATGTATAGCGTGTATTTAGAATATGCTATACGGCAAAAAATTTTAATATCCTGGGCTTGCCATTTCCTATATAATGTGGTTAGAGCTTTAGGAAAAATCGTTCACATACAATTCTAACTCCCCTCAATATTTTCTTGTTGTTAAATTCTTAAGCATTTTTTTTCGTAATGTCTGAAGAGCGTAGAATAAGAGTTTCATTATATTGGGGGGAGAGGGGGGGGTGGGGCAGGGGGAGGTAAGGTTGTGATGAAGAATAACTCTGTGAGGTATAGTTTATCTCCATAGGTCGGGACAAATTACCGCTTACACTAGAGTACGATAAATTTATATAGTTGTTATGCAAGAATGGGTGTGAGCAAACGTTCAGTAATACTTCAAGTAATTGGAAGATATCCGTATTATGTCACTCTGCAAGGGGCTACTTTTTACTCGGAGTTAAACATCTACGACGATAAAATTTTGAGGATTTTCTGAGGACTCCATATGAATACCGGGAATATCTTGTAATAAATATGTTGGATATGTACGTCAAGTCCGAAGACGTTCCAAATAATAAGGTGGCCGGACAGGTTCTGGATAACCCTCAGTCATCGACTAGCTATTCTGCAGGAGTTTTTGCCGGATAGGTTCCGGATGAAAGAGTTTTCCTTGATTTAAACTTACCCCCGCCTACTTTGCATAAATCATGAGACGAATGGTAAGCTTCAATTTTCTTTTGTGTTACAATGTACATTTTTGTTGTATTCAATTTGTACTAACGCTCATATATTTAATAGGGGATACAAGCCGGATATGAATTTTATAAATTATGAACCCGAGCATAGTTTTGGTATGTTGGATCATAGCGGTTCATCCAGGAGCCATCACCAACATGCAAATGTCCATCATATAATTTCATCACATTACGATTTGTAAGTGAAGTGATACGGCTATATGGAAAGTATTTTCAAATTCAACATCTTATTAATTTATTGATTGTGCAGTGGAAACGAGCAAGTTAAAGCAAATGTACTCACTTAATTGCCCGGAGATGACGTATTAAATCGTGATCTGGCAAATGTATAGAGTGAGAAAGAGAACAATGATTACGACAACAATGTTGATGAAATTAGAGACGAGACAGCCTTTCCTCTTGAGGATGGTGATGAGGAGGATGAGAAGGAAGGAGCTGATTTGATGAGAGAGTATGCTCCACACCCCCCCCCCCCCAGACGAAGAGTGTATGAGTCCCAAGTGTTGTTTCATTCAAGGGAGGTTCCTTACCTTGATAAATTGCCAAACATGCCGGATGTAGAATCTCTCACAAGGGATTTTGATGAAATTAGGACAACAATGTTGGATGATTCTAGACCAACAGTGCTGGAAAAGGTCATGCTTTTTCCTGATAAAGTGCGCCTAAGCAGGGCTTGTAAAATGCACAATGTAAAAGAGTGTCATGAGATGATTGTATGGGAGTCAAGTCCAGTTGTATACAAGGTTGTTTGTCGCAGATGATTTTGGCCATGTCGTTGGATGTTACGTGCGATGAAGGGTCTGTGGAAAGTGGGTAAATACATTCCCACCCACACATGTGAAATGGACACTTTCAACGGGAATCATTTCAACTTGAATATTGACTTGATTTCTCTTGTTCTTATTCCACACATCGAAGCGTCCATAAGGTATAAAATCAAAGAGTGAAATACAATAGTCCACCAGGAACATAGACATACAATTACTAAAAGAAAGTCATATCTCGAGCGCAAAAAAACATTTGAAATAGTCGATACTAATTAGGATAAGTGATTTACAGATCTCCTAGGTACATGGCTGCAGTGCAGCAGTTTAACCCCGGGACGGTTGTTTAACGGAAGCTTGAGCGTATTCAAGATAAACCAGAATATATATGCAATTACGTGTTCTTGGCATTTAAACAAGTAAATTGATGGTTTTTCGCATTGTCGGCCCATAATATCCGTAGACAACACTCATGTATATGGAAAGTACGATATCAAGCTGTTGATAGCCATGGAAGTAGATGCTAATGGACATATATTTCCTTTAGCTTTTGCTATTTGTGTCAATTAAAGCCAAGACGCTGATTTTGAACCACTTGAAAGAGCACGTTGTCAAACAACATTTTGGTATTTGTCTAATATCCGATCGGCATGGTGGTATCTTAAGTTCTGTGGAGAACTTGCATGCGCGGAAAGAACATTATGCCTACCATCGTTACTGTGTTAGAAACCTTAAAGCCAATTTCTAGAAAGCATATCCCAACAAGGATCTCCATAATTTGATGTGGATGGCAGCAACGGACCACCAACAACGTAAATTTCGGATGCACATGGGATATATCAGGAAAGAAGACGAGGCAGCCTATCGTTGGTTAATACGACATGACCCTGAAACTGGACGTTGCATGCACATAATGGCAAACAATGGGGAACTCTAACTACAAATGTGTCAAAATCTTTTAACGGGTTATTGAAGTCTGGAAGAGGATTGCCTGTCACAAGCATGGTGCGGATGTCGTTCAAGCAGATGGCAGAGAGGTTTGTTGAAAGGTCTGCAACTGCAATGTCATCGATGGAAAAGGGTGTTGAATTTTTACCAGTGTCTATGAAGAGATTTGAGAAGTACAGACGGCGAGTGCATTGACATTCATTTTTGCAGTATGATAATGAAAGAAATGTTTTTGAAGTTTGCACTGCTATCCATAAAAATTAAGGTAATAATGTACATACTGTAAATGAATCTACAAGGTTATGATCTTGTGGAAAATGGTCCATCTACCACATGCCTTGCTCACATTTCATCACATGCTTTCAACAAGTTGGTTTGGGTGTGATCAACTATGTTGATCAACAATATAGTGTTGCGAAGTACCTAAACATATATATTGAGCAGTTGCAGCCAGTGGGTGCTGAGCATTATTGGCTGCCTAACCATTTAAAATAGTGTGTAAAAAGTCCTATTTGCGTTGAATACAGGTGAAAAAGAGAACGCATATATGGAACCAAATGAATGTTAGTGATACCGTTTATACGTGCAGATGTGGTATATACTCGCAAACAGGACACGACTGTAGAAAATGTCCTTTGGGTGGCAACAACAATCAAGCTCGCGGTGGGTGTTCTTCTAGTGTACCTAACTACCCATGAGTTGATATTGTAATAATTAGTTGTTAAATATTTGATACAAGATTTATGAAATAAAATTATGCTTGTTAATTATGATTTGTACTTTCCCATTTTAGCTATTGAAATAATAATTTAATAAAATTATATGTATATTTAGTGCGGTTAAATATACCGTTTTGTGTGTGTTGTCTTGCAAAACTGAAAAAACTGATCAGTTGTCTTATCTTGTCAACATCAAGATATTTAACACATAAAATATAGTGCCATTAGACAGTACATTATGTATTTAGCTCGGTTGAACACTATGTTATGTGTGCGTTGTCTTGCCAAACTGAAAAAGCTGACCAGTTGACATAAAGTTATTTTGTCAACATCATGATATTTAACACACAAAATATAGTACTAGTAGATTGTACGTTATGTATTTAGCGCGGTTGAACACTACGTTATGTGGGTGTTCTCTTGTCGAACTAAAAAAGCTTACCAGCTGACATAAAGTTGTCTTGTCAACATCATGATATTTAACACACAAAATATAGCGTCATTAGATAGTACGTTATGTACTTAGTGCGGTGAACGTTACGTTATGTGTGCATTGTCTTGTTGAACTGAAAAAGTTGACCAGTTGACATAAAGTTATCTTGTCAACATCATGATATTTAACACGCAAAATAGCGCCATTGGATAGTACGTTATGTATTTAGCGCGATTAAACACTACGTTATGTGTGTATTGTCTCGCCTATAAATAACGGGCTCATTATAGTTATTTTGTGTGCTCAAAATTTACTAAAAGAAAATATTTCATTAAAAGTAAGGTTCTTTTACTAAAAGCAAATATTTTGCAAATCGCTCAACCTCTTCGTCCACAAAAGTGCAAGTGCAGAAAAGCATGTTTGATGCAAAATTGTTTGGACAGTAGTAAAGTTGGATGCCGCTACCGACACTATATGAACCACTTTTACAAGGTTCCCGGCAAACCTATTTGTGATTTTGAGGAATGGGTTGATGAACCATGTTATAAGGAATACTACAGAGAACAACTGTAGTATCTTCATAATGTGAGTTTAGGACAATGGGAACATGAAAAAGAAAGCAATAGATTATTGCAGACTTGAGGGCGAAATTGAAGGAGGTGGGAGAAGAAAATGGAAAAAACAATGAAATATTGTGAAGCACAAAAGGAACGTAAAAAAATATAAACGGGGACTTGCGGAGGTGATAAGCGAAACTGAAAAAGGTAGAAGAAGAAAAAGAACATTTGGGAGAACAATTTAAGTGGTTGGAGCGGAGAATAAATGACAACCGGGGCTAAACATTGGCATGTATGTGGTTAATGTATTTTTCATAGTTCATGTATTTTTATTATGTTTGCCTGCTATGTTTGTGTTTGTGCTGTAGTAATATTTTTCTTGTTTGTTGTACTAAATTTTATTTTAATTGAAATGGAAGTTAAGTTTAAGTGCTTATGTTATTATATGAAACTATCAAACAAATGAGGAACTAAAAAAAGTAATGGGCATATTCGATTAAATATTTTGGTTAATATATATACAAAAATAGGTTGTTAAGAATAATTTAAGTGGTTGGAGCAGAGAATAATGGGCGGCAGTGACTAAATGTATGTGTTTATTGTATTAATTTATCTTTATGTGTGTTGTCGTGTATTTTTATTAGTGGTACTGAAGCACTTTTTTATGTTAAGCTGTTATGTTTGTGTTGTGTCGTAGTAGTAAGCTAAAGTATTTGTAATGAACTTTATTTTCAGTCATTGTAATGGAATTTTACTTCTTTATGACTTGTGTTTTTATTGCAGTACGAAACTAGCTAATTAACAAAGAAATCAAAAAGTAATGCACATATTATATAAAAGTTGTTATTAATGTATATATAAAAACATTATTTACATATAATGCAAAAAAAATGATGAATAATCAGTGTGTCCTGCATCCAGTGTGCCTCAATGCAGCCGCTGGCCTGAGGCGCATCGCATCCCTCCTGAGGATGCTATCAAGATCTTCATCATCAAGTAGCCTCCTTATAGCCGGATGTGCCGCTGCATGATCATCAGTGGTGCTGACAGGATCAGTATAAGGGGCCATCAGTACAGTAGAAACCTATATAAGAGTAAAAGCTCAGAATAGCAAAGTATATAATAAGTCATAGCAATTTGAATTGTCATACCACTATCTCGTCGGGCTCCTGAATGTAATCATTAGTCGCAGCCATGTTAATATCGCGTTCAGCCTTAAAAAGGAAATTAACAAAGTATGGAAAATAAAGACAAATTCTAATTCAATACTATGAAAATCATACTTGCGAACGTGATGATGGACCATAACTCAGTCGGCGTCCACTATGTAAATCTCGGGTCGGCCGGTCCTCAACAACAGTAGACGATCCTGGAAAGTTTGTATCCCAATCCACTCTAGAAAGTGCGTGCTCGTGATCAATAGTTGACTTGATAGGGTCACCTGTGAAGTCCCTAGAGTGAGATTCGTCCCAAGGCTATATGATGACATGTCGGTCTCATGTAGGGCACCTGGCATATCGGCAGGAACATAATTAGCACTGGCCTCAATGCCCCCTTGTTGGGGACTACCTCCTCTCCACCCACCGCCACGTCGTCCGGTACCCCCGCCTCTTCGGGCACCACCACCTCGTCGGGCACCCCCACCTCGTCGAACACCACCACCTCGTGCAACACCAGGGCCTCGCTCGTACTCAGTTGGATCCACATAATCATGCATGTATGCCAAACTCTAATCCTCCCAGGCTCGCTGCAGTTTCTGGGTAGCCAACTCTACAAATCGATGGCTATTATCTTGCAAAGCATCCACAGGATCGCCGACATTATCCTGCATCTGCAATCCCATTTTGTAGACTGTGTGTAGTCCAATAGCCTGCACAACGTATAAAATATAAAATACATATATTACACTAAAATACTATTATATAATGAATAATAATAGAAAACATACCAGGGCCTCATATTTCCCGACGTATGGAACGTACCGATCGCCATCCTGATGAATAGGGTTCCCGATAAAAATTCGGGTTCGTGCTGGTACCAGAACGTATACCTCTGAATATCCACCTCCTAGTCCCAAGTAGGTGGGGGCAGAATCATCTGCTCTCGATGGTCCCAACTCCGAGGCATGATGCTCCACAATATCGAGGCATATGAGTGGGGCAGAAGTGCTCCAAATAAATCGGCCGGTCGAGCAATAAGGTGGTAGGGAAGCTATCAAATCCTCGCTGTATGGCGTCCAGATGAACTATCAAATAAGAATATGAAACGTGAGTATGCGCAACACTAAGTTAATCTACACAATGTAAGTTTAGGTACATATTTACCTTTGTGCCCTCTAGAAGATCCAACACATCCTTGCAGAGGGGGAGATTATGATGAGCATCATACTATCGTGAAAGTCCACGAAGGAGAACCGACCTCCTGGCTAGAAGGAGAAGCGGAGGTGCTACAGTAGGAGGTAATTGTGGTCGCGGTGGCTGAAACTGAAAGAACCGCTCCCATGCCCAAACCTAACATGCAAAGTTGACGTAATGTTTAAGATAAATTCTAATTAGGTAGAGTTGGGACTGATGAACAGATTATTTGAATATGTTGTCACCTATAGAAGCAGATAAAACCACAAACATCTCTCTGAGTGCCCATGCTCGCCTAGCATATCTTCCTATACATGTAGCCGAGAACAGCACCATCCTAGCTAAAATAGGGTAACTCATCTAGCAGCTAAAGATTATGGAGAATTCGCAGGCTGACTAGGTTCCCCAAAGTGTTCGAGAACAAGACACCTCCAATTAGAAGAAGCAACAATAACCTCACATATCGGGTGATATGTACCTTATCTGTATTATCGCTGATATCGGGATGGAGTACCTCAAGGTACTGTCTAATAGGTGTCAAAGTCAGCCGACTAGATTTCCGACAATGCAGTCTCGTCCTGTGGCCTGAAACCCCTGAGCTGCTGCAGCAAATAAGGATCACGTGACATATATCCCATAGCAATAGGCAGTGAAACGGCCATGCCATCAGCGGGCAGGCCATATAAAACCTCAACGTCTTGCAGCGTGACGCTAGCCTCGCCAATGGGCAAATGAAAAGTAAACGTCTCTGGTCGCTACCACTCAATCAACGCCCAGTCAACTTGTATCTGGCCGATCTTAATAATCCTATAGAATCCCGTGGCCTGGAGGCGATGGACTACACACTTGTGAAGAACTCTGTCGTGAAGAAAATCCCACAAGTCGTCCACTCTCCTAGCACGGAGAGTCTAAGAAAGCAACTCTTCCTCCCATATATGGGTGGACCTATGATCGCCTTGAAGCACTAATAGCTCACGAGAGTAAGGGTCGGTATGTATAGGCGCGTCCATGTCGTCAACTGTAAATTAAACAACATTAATTGTATGTTAATTATTTAATCTTACAAAGTACATATAGCAATATAGGTTCTAGGCTTGACATTTGAGGCCAGTAGCACCAAATTATTATAAATATTTATATGTGTCAAATACAAATTTGATAATTTTGTCTGTGTTTGTTTTATAAATTATATTCTAAATTTTTAATTATTTAGTTGTACAAAGTATAGATAACAATTGGGTTCCAAGCTCAATATTTGAGGACCAGTAGCACTAAATTATCATGAATATTTATGTGTGTCAAATTTAATTTTTTGATAATTTTGTCTGTTTGTGTTTTTTCTTATAATTCAAATTCTAAATTATTAATTATTTAATTGTACAAAGTATATATAATAATTGAGTTCCATGCTCGATATTTGAGGCCCAATAGCACCAAATTATCATGAATATTTATGTGTGTCAAATTTAATTTTTTGATAATTTTTTTTGTTTGTGTTTATTTTATAATTTAAATTCTAATTATTTAATTATTTAATTATACAAAGTATATATAACAATTGGGTTCCAGCCTTGATATTTGAGGCCCATTAGGCAAATTATCATGAATATTTATGTGTGCCAAGCTCAATTTTTCTATAATTTTTTCTGTCTATGTTTGTTTTTTAATTTAAATACTAAATTTTTAATTATTTAATTGTACAAAATATATCGAACAATTGAGTTCTAGGTTCGATATTTGAGTCCCAGTAGCACAAAATTATCACGAATATTTATGTGTGTCAAATTCAATTTTTTGATAATTTTGTATGTTTTTGTTTTATAATTTAAATTCTAAATTTTTAATTATTTAATTGTACAAAGTATATGTAAATATCGGGTCCATGCTCGATATTTGAGGCCCAGTAGCACCAAACTATCATGAATATTGATATGTGTTAAATTTAATGTTTTGATAACTTTGTGTGTGTTTGTTATAATTTAAATTATACAAAGTATATATTTTCATCTATCATTTGAAGAAATACTTAAACTACAATGATTCTACACTAAAATATTATACAGTTTACTCGAGCTAATAATTTCTACATTTTGATACACTAATAAATAAACTAAATATAAATAACATATATATTTTAATCACATAACATTAACACAAATAGCTACGACAATACTAGTTTCGCAAATAAAAGACAAAATGACATGGGAATACTTATATCTAAATATGGATATTAACATAAAAAAATTAAATCTCAATTTTACATTTGTTTAGAACACTAATATCTAAGTCCGGATAAATATAACAAACTAGATTTGCAAATAAAACACAAAAGGACATGAAAAAATATTCAATAGGTAGTGATATACATTATTATACAAGTTTGGACATAAAATAAATCGAAATACCTCGATGTTGTGAGTGTTTTGCGTTAAAATTTGAAGACGAAAGAGTTAAATCACGAGTCCAGAATGCTCTACTACGATGTGGACCTACTTCCTTAACCTTTTGTGTGACGAGAGGGGCCCACTATTTTTTTTACTAAAATCGACCAGTTGGGGGGGGGGGGACCAGAAGAAGAAAGGAGAGTTTTAATAAATAGGGGAAGGAAAACTGTCGAGGAAGAAGACGACGGGCACTATTATAAAGGGGTATAGCCTATGAATTTAACACGCTATATATATAGCATATACTTATAAGACACTATAGCTACCAGTCAAATTGCCAGACCAATATAGCGTATAAAAATAAGACGCTATACCTTAACGGCAGACGTTACCGTTTAGGTATAACGTCTTATTTTTGTACGCTATACATAGATATGTATTTTTTAACCACCTATTAATGTGATTTGAGTCCAAAGAAACAATATTTAGGTTCTAGATGTGACATGGGAGTTCGGGCCCATTAGAAGTTCGTCACTCACAGGGATGGCCTAATGGCCCGGGCCAGGAATTCCGAGATCGTGATAATCGGTGGCTTGAAGCAACGATGCTATCCCAAAGTAATTAAGGCTTTCATGGACCGATGGTAGTGGCACCGATCCCATCAGATCTTTTTTCCTTTGATCCTTATCCTAAGGGCGCCAGCTGGAGCACATTCTCATCAACGAGAAGTTTTATTTTGTGTCTCATTCAAATGAGGCTCCTTTTTACCTCACAAATTTATGGACTCCATGTTTAACCAAAAAAATAAAATGTTAGTCAAAGTTAGAATTTAGAACATGGGTTACTGATAATCAAAAGAATGTATAAAAGGATGTAATTTAGGTAGCAAGAGAGTATTCAAGAGAAAAACAAGTAAACCAAAGTATATTCCAATATTTTTGTGTCCCTACAATTGATCAGATGTCTCCCTTTTAGAGATATCTTGGAGATATGCATTTTGCCCAAATCATAATGAGGCTATTATGAGTAATTAAAGACATTGAATGCTACGTCACATAATCATCACATTCAATACAAATTTCCTAATGTATTCCACATTTAATGCCTATTAAATACCGTATCTACACTTTTTTCAATTGTCAGATTTATTCCTTTTGATCTTCGACTATAAATGAATTAAATAGGTACGGGCGCTAAGTTATTTGAATAACTACCCGTGCTTCTTCCTCTGTCATTTGCTTGTACATGTTATAACTCGTGCCTCTTGGCTAGTTGTAATTCTTTGACCATTTAAACAGTCTATGTGTCTTGACACGTCTCCTTTATACTTAAATACAAATTTTTCCAATACATATAGTCTTCCCACTTTCTATTTATTCATCAATTGAATATTTGGGAAGTGAATTTTATTAAAAGAGAATTTTTGTCACCATTAATGCTATGACAAAATTGACGGTTCAGTTGTCGCTTTCATTTAATGCTCCATACACATGTCATGTTTCTATTTATTCTACAATTTGCAGCCCTTTTCAAGGCCCTTTTCAAGGCTTAGTGGAGGAGATAGTCCCTACTGAACTATCTTTTTACCATGATAGGGAATCTCTTAGGAATCAAGTTTCTACTTTAGATCGTGATGATGCTTATCCCACTCAAATTACAGAAATTTTGTTTCATATAGTTCGTAAGGATTGTCATTGGAGTAATGATTTTTCTATTATTATTCCTAACCCAAATCAGAGAATTACCTCTTATTTGACTGTGTTCTCTTTTGTTTATAGATATCCTTTCACCTTAGGGTTCAGACTAGCTATTGACCTAGTTATTCTTGAATTTTGCCGATTCTTTAATGTCTGTTTGGGTCAAATTGGCCCAATTTCATGGAGAGTTGTTTCCTGTTTGAGGCATTTAGCCAATACAACTAGTGTTCCTTTTACCTTCCCTTACTCGATTCATCTTTACTCCCCGAGGCTTTTCCGCAATGGCATTTTTACTTTAGTAGCCAGGAGTAAGAGGGTTTTTGGTGAGCCCTGAAGATGACAAGGACAGTGGATGGTATGTCCGATTTGTTACAACCCCACTGTAGGTTTAGTGGGTGAAGATAATGTTCCCTTCCCTAAAAAGTGAAATTTTGCACATAACTCTTTTATCTTTCTCTTGCCTTTATCCTTTAATTCAATCACCCTTTCTAATTTTGCCTCTTTCATTTTTAGCAACCATGGGAGTTGTGGAGGATGTTCCCAATTTCCGTGGTTGCATAGATAAATTGCTGAAGACAGCATCAATGGATGGTAGGTCTTGGAAAATACTTTGAAAAAACTTTCAAACTGTTACAGTTTGAAAGTAGACTCATGGTAAGAGTTTTTATTTCATCTTTCATGCATATATATATATATATATATATATATATATATATATATATATATATATATATATATATATATATATATATATATATATATATATATATATATATATATATATATATATATATATATATATATATATATATATATATATATATATATATATATATATATATATATATATATTTTCCTTTATTGCTCTAATTTCCACCCTTCTTTCTATCAGGATTTTCCATTTAAAGAGTCAGTGCTGAAGCAGTTGTGGTCTCTCGCATCTCTTCAGGAACCCGTACTCCTCCGGGGACACGTATCTCTTTAGAACGAGACCGAGAAATAGTCTTGTGTTCTTCTTCTACAAAAAGGGAAGCTGTTGAAGAGGAAGACTCTGAAGAAGAGGAAGATGGGGGCTCCCTGGTGATGAGGCCACGAGCTAGGAGACGCATCATCTCTGATGATGAAGCTGAAGTTTCTCCTTGTATTTCTGTTCCTCTTACCGAACCTGCTGAAACTCTAGTAATAATTCCTGATGATGATGTCCCTCCTCATGATACTCGTGAGTCTATTGATTATATTTTCGTCAGTAGTTTTGGTAGTGGAAATTTAGGGCCTGTTTTAGATAAGATACCCTTATATTCTTTTTTGACTCTCGTGCCTGCGATTCCTTCTTACCATCCCCAGCTGTTTCGGTTCCTTCTTCTACTATTTTCATGTCTTCTACCACTTCTCCTTTGAAATTCCCCCTCCTATTGTTCATCATACATAATGGGGCTCTTCAAGTGGAAGTGCCGCTATAAGGAGGGTAACTATTTAAGTTCCTAATGATAGTAGCCTTTTGAGGAATTCGGGGCAGGCAGATGTATGGCTGGAGCCTTTAATTAGCCTAATTGAAAATGCAAAGCTAGAGAGCCATAGTTCCTTGACTCGGAGGAATGATATCTTACATGCCACCTTAAAGGTATTTTCCTTCTCTCCCTTCTTTACTTTGTAATATTTTTCACCTTTGGAATTCTTATTTTCCTTCCCCTTGTTTTAGGCCAATCTTATCGGCACAGAAATGCTGATCAGAATCCCCTTTTTGGATACGGTAGCATGTGACTCAGAGAAGATAGCACGATCAATTGGAAGGAATAATTTGAAGGTGCACAAATTGATGCGAAAGATTTACAAGAGAGCAAGAGCATCTTAGAGCAGCAAGTACGGGATTTAACTGCAGAGTTAGCGATTGCAAAAGCTTTCTCAAGCCAAGCAGAGAAAGAGAAGGAACATCTCGAATCTTCCTTCTCAGAGAAATTATCTAAGGCCAATGTAGAGAACAGAAAGTTAAAGGCTCTCTTGAGTCAAAAAGAAGTTTATGCAGGGGAGCTCGTTCAAAGTTTATAGCACAAGAAGACCTTCGAGTATCTGCTGATAAGGTTTGTGCTTTAGAGAGCACTCATGCCTCTTTTCAAACATCTTATAGCTCCTCCTTGGATGAAAATGATGAGATATAGAACGATATTGCTGATTGAGTAAAAGATTATGGGATCCTTGAAGAAAAATCCGCTGTTGAGGTAAGTTGGGAGTTTTTGAAATCACGTTATGATCCCTAATTGAAGCTAGCCAAGAAAAATTCAACCTGGAGTCAGAGTTAGCTAAGATCAATGAAACCATTGAAAAAGCTCAGCAACCTCAAGACTTTCCCTCTCCTGTGTTTGAAGCTTCCGTGAACGTTGAAGTTGATTCTGATATAGTGACTCTTTCAAGCCCAATCGAGCCTATTGTTGAAAGCCAAGTTGAACGTGCAGCTGCTGATGCACCTACCTAAATCGAGCCCGTTACTATTGATGCTCCTGCTTCAGTTCCACGGACTTCTCGGAGACCAGCTTTAACGAATTTCTTTTTGTTTTTATTTTGGAAAATTATAATCAAACACTTAGTTTTATTTGAGGGTTGACTTTTGAAATGCAATTCCTCAAGCCTTTTATGGGGTGATTTGTATAAACAATTTCATAGTTCTATGACTAAGTTCGTGCTTAGTCTTAAGTTTTCTTTTATATATTAAGAAGTTGTTCATGTTATTATTTCAAACTTTTATTATGTTTATTCTTGCCTTTATTTTTAAGGACTTACATAATAACTTTGTATCTATGTTCTTTGAAACTACTTCTGTTAATCTCATGACTAATTAATTTAAACATGAGTTTTATAAAAGAGAACCCTTTTATATTTTGATAGTTAATGAAGAAGACGTCTCAACTTCATAATGGTGTTATTATACGATAAAAGAAATAGGAACACATATGTTTCTTTGATATAACTTTTGGCAAGTTTTGACTAACGCTTGAAAAGTTTTTGGATAATACTTTACATGGTTGAATTACATCTATAAATTTCTCGCAACTGTTTTTCTTATAACAGATTTTTATAAAAGAAGAAAAATAGACACGTGGTTTTTCCTTATGACCTGTTTTAGCACATAGCTTCACCCTAACTATAGTGAGGTTTTTCGTTGGCCTTAATTCATGGCTCTATCTTGTGACTTCTTTATACACAAATATGTGTATATTATGTAGTACCCCAAGTGTTTGAGTGCTGAAATATGAAGCCTCGAGCACTTGATAGTTCCTCTCATTTGGTCCTTTTCCTGAAAGGGAAAAATATACCGAACACGGAGGTGTGATTATTCATGAAGACTGCTCAACCCATTTAAGTTTCTATTAGAATAATTGTAACCCTAGGCCATGAATTTTTGGTTATTCCATGTGCCTTACAGGTCGTGACTCATCATTTAGTACGGGTTAGCTTTCTGCCTATCACCTAAAATCGTTAGTAGAATTTTAATAATTCAAAAATTAAATTAAAAATAATGATACCTGACATTGGGTATTCCTTAGAAATAGTATCTCTTGAAATGAACAACATTCCGATGTGAGTGTAGTATCTTGCCATCCATTGTCTCCAGTTCATATGCTCCATTTCCTGCAATATCATGAACTCTATAAGGTCCTTCCCATGTTGACTTAAGTTACCCGCGTTATCTGCCTTTGGATATTGAAAAACCATTTTAAGCATGAAGTCCCCAACTTTTAAGAATCCGAGGCGTGCCTTTCGGTTGTAATATTGTTCTATGACTTGTTTTTGTGCTATCATTCTTATTAGTGCAGCTTCTCTCCTCCCTTCGAGTAAATCAAGATTGACCCGCATCTCCTCATCACTAAATTCTTGTGTCACCTGTGTGAACCGTGTACTCGGCTCTCCTATCTCTACTGGAATTAAAGCCTCAGCTCCATAAACCAATGAAAACAGTGTTTCTCCTGTGGTTGTTTTTGCAGTTATACGATATGCCCATAATACTCCACGTAACACTTCAGGCCAGTTACCTTTTGATTACTCTAATCACTTCTTTAATTTGTTAATAGTAACCTTGTTTGTTGATTTTGCTTGCCCATTACCCACTGGGTGATAAGGTATAGACGTAATCCTTTTAATTTGCCAACTTTGAAGGAATTTAGTGATTTTAGCTCCTATAAATTGAGGGCCATTATCACACACAATATCCATTGGTATACCGAATCGACACATGATATTCCTCCAAATGAAATCCTTGACTTCCTTTTCTCGTACCTTTTTAAATGCACCTGCTTCTACCCATTTAGTAAAATAATCAGTAAGTATGAGCAAACATTTTACATGTCCTTGTGCTTGTGGTAATGGACCAACAATGTCCATTCCCTATTTCATAAATAGCCATGGTGCGATTACTGGATGTAAAAATTCCGCAGGTCTATGCATATTGTTGCCGTACTGTTGGCATTTATCGTATTTAGCCACGAAACCTTTTTGCTTTTTCTTTTATTTTAGGCCAATAATAGCCTACTTTAATAAGGGTTCTTACCAATGATCTTCCTCCTGCGTGATTCCCATAATGCCTCTCATGAGTCTCTCTCATTACATACTCCATTTGAGAAGGTCCGAGACATCTTGCTAAAGGTCCACCGAATAATTTATGATATAAGTTGTGTTCCTTTAAGAAATACCGAGAAGCCTTCTTTCGGAGCGCATGAGCTTTCTTCTTATCATCAGGCATGGTACCTTACTGCAAAAAAGCAATAATATCGTTCCTCTAATCCCAAGTTAAATTATTAAAATTTACCTTATTCTTATCGGGGTCAAGAACCGAATGCAATAAATGTATAACTGAGGCGTTTTCATCGGTTGCTACATCAGTCGCAGATGCGAGGTTAGCTAAAGAGTCCGTTTCAACATTTTCATCCCTTGGTATTTGTATAACTTTTCAGATTTGAAATTGCTTTATCAATTTTTGTACCTTTTCTAGATACTACTGCATCCTTGCTTCCCTGGTTGTATAAGTCCCTAGCATTTGATTAACCACGAGTTGTGAATCACTCTTAATTATAATCTGATTTATGCCAAGTTCTCGTGCCAATTCTAGACCTGCAATCACAGACGTATACTCCGCTTCATTGTTAGTTATAACGTTACATTTAATAGCTTGTCGAATGGTTTCACCCATAGATGGCACCAAAAAAATTCCTAAACCTGCACCTTTTATGTTAGATGAACCATCAGCGAATAAAGTCCAAGTTTCTGGGTTAACTCCATTGAACACCTGTAATTCGTTCTCAGCTTCTAATTGTATGCCTTGGCGAAAATCAACCATGAAATCAACTAATACTTGTGATTTTATAATTGTCCTAGGTTGGTACGTGATTTTGTATTCACTTAACATTATAGCCCACTTAGTCAATCTACCTGATAACTTATGTTTATGTAATATATTTCGTAAAGGGCAGACAATTACTACAGTAATAGGATGACAGTGAAAGTAAGGTCTTAACTTCCTAGATGCCATGATTAATGCAAATGCAAGTTTTTCTAGCTGAGGATACCGCGTCTCTGTATCTAACAAAGATTTACTAATATAATAGATGGGGTATCATTTACCTTGCTCCTTCCGGACCAAAATAACACTTACCGCTACTTCCGAAACAATAAGGTAAATAAATAGTCTTTCCCATGCCTTTGGTTTTGGCAGTAAGGATGGATTTGATAAGTACGTTTTCAAATTTCTGAGTTCCTGTTGACATTCTTCATTCCATTCAAAACGATCCTGCTTTTTAAGGGCCGAGAAGAATTTAAAGTACTTCTCTGATGACTTAGAAATGAATCTCTCCAAAGCTGCAATTTTCCCTATTAATCTTTGAACTTCTTTCTTGTTTGGAAGTATATCGGGGATTTCTTCAATGGCCTTAATCTGTGCAGGATTTTCTTCATTACCGCGATTAGAAATAAGAAAACCCAAAAACTTACCTGATGCAATGCCAAATGCACATTTCTCTGGGTTTAACTTCATATTAAATTTGCATAAAATTGAAAATGTGTCAAATAAATGTGATACAGGATCCTTTGAATACTGAGTTTTAACAAGCATATCATCTATATATACTTCCATGGTTTTTCCTAATTGCTCTTGAAACATTTTGGTAACTAACCTCTGATATGTTGCACCTGCATTATTTAGACAAAAGGGCATTACCTTATAACAATAAGTCTCACTGTCTGTTATGAATGAAGTTTTTTCTTCATCTCCTGGATTCAATTTTAATCTGATTATAGCCTGAATATGCATCTAAAACATATAATAGCTCATGATCTGCAGTCGCATCAACCAATTTATCTACGTGTGGCAGTAGAAAAGAATCTTGAGGCAAGCTTTATTAAGATCATTGTTATCTACACAAACTCGCCACTTACCGTTCTTCTTTGGAACCACAACTGTATTAGCTATCTAGTTAGGATACTTTACCTCATGAATGGAACCAATTTTTAGCAATTTTTGGACTTCTTCTTGAATCACCTGATTCTTGAAAGTTCCTTTCCTTCTTTTCTTTTGTTTCACAGGAGTGTATGAGGGATCTTCATTTAATTTATGAGTCATCAAATCCGGTGGTATCCATGTCATTTCAGAATGAGACCAAGCAAAACACTCCACGTTAGTTTTCAAAAATTCAATTAACTTACCTCTCATACCTTGGCTAAGATTGGCCCCCACGTAAACTTTCTTATCATTCCATTGAGCAAATAACACGACAGGCTCTAATTCCTCTATTGTTGTTTTGATATTTTCATTCTCTTCTGGTTCTTGAATGGTATCACGTCTTGAGTCTATATCTGTTTTCCCTGGCTCAGTTGAGGTTTTGTGTTGTGGTGACCTCAACTTCCTTCCATGGTTGCTATTAACCTTCGTTTCTCGTGCTTGTATCTGCAACAGAGTTGATCGCCCTGGATGTATATTGATCCCCACGAATTTGACAAATTCTCCATGGCGACGAAAAATTTAATTACTTGATGCAAAGTTGAAGGTATTATATCCATTTCGTGGATCCATGGTCTCCCAAGAATCATGTTGTAAACCATCTCCATATCTACTACCTGGAACTTTGTATATTTGACGACATTTTCAGCGAATGTGGTGAGTGTTACATCTCCTTTCGTTTATCAAATCCAGATAGAGCACGGGCCTTTGGTATTACTTTATCTTCAGCTTGCATCTCACATAATACTCTTAGCAAAATAATATTCACGGAGCTACCTGGATCAACAAAACTCGTTTCACATTAGTATCATATACAATTAAGATATTACCAGTGCGTCGTTATGAGGTATAAATACAACATCTGCATCTGCATCATTGAATGTAATGTTGTCTTCCTCTAAGACGTGCTGCACCTGCTTCCCTTGGGTAATTGTTATTTTGGAAATCTTGTTAGCTGCCGTATATGATATTTCATTGATGTCTTTACCCCCACTTATAACGTTGACAGTTCTTTTGGGGAAAGGTGGTTTTGGAGGCTCCTACCTATTCCTAATGTAAGCTTGCTTGACTTTCTCACTAAACAACTCAGTGAGATATCCTTGTTTCAATAAATGATCGACTTCACTTTGTAAAAATCTGCAGTCTACTGCTTTATGTCTATGGTCATTATGAAACTAACAACAATTATCAGGGTTGTGCCTATTTGGATTCGATCTCATTTCCTTCGGCTATCGAACCTTATCTACCATGCTTCTCAAAACAACTAAGAGCTCGTAAGTACTGACATTGAAGTTATAACCACCGAATCATGCTTTTAGATTTCTATCATAATCTCGTGACTCGTAGTTGTTTCGCTCGTTCTTGAATCTTGATGAAGAAATTGATTCTTTATTTCTTTATCTGTGATCGTACTTTTCAGTATCCTGCTTTGACCATGAGTCATTTCCTGCAGGTCCCATGTACGGTTCATATCTATTTTTACCAGACCTTTTTTCGGTCTCCGCACATCTCGGATTTACCTTTTCTTCTTTTTGAAATCGTGGAACAATATCTTCCTCAATCCTCAGCTTCGTGTTATACTTGTTATAAACATCATTCCACGTTGTAGCTGAGAATTCTCAAAGGCTTTCCTTGTGTCTCCTCGTAGATTATGAGAGTTTTTCATTCAAATTGCTTGTGAAAGCTATAGCTGCCCAGTTGTCAGATACACGTGGCAATGTCATTCTTTCACGTTGAAATCTGTCCACGAATTTTCTAAGAAATTCTGAGTCCCCTTGCTTGATATTGAAAATATCTTCCATTCTTTTGTCCACTTTTTAAGCTCCCGGGTGTGCTTTAATAAAAGAATCTGCAAGCTCAACAAAAGAATGTAAAAGAGAATACCATGTTAGGCAATCTTTTAGTGAGTGTTTCACCAAATTTCTTGACTAATACATATTCAATATCCTACTTAGTCAAATTGTTGCCTTTTATGCCCGTTGTGAATGCAATCATGTGGTCTCGTGGGTCTGTCGTTACATCATATTTTGGAATATCAGACATTTTGAACACTTTTGAAATTGGAAGAGGAGTAGCACTTGACTTCTAAGGTTCTTGCGAATACCGATCCATATCTACCCCTTTGATTATGGGCAGCACCCCAAGTATCTGCTCTATGTGCTCACTTTGCTCTTTGAGCCGTTTCTGCAAAGTTTAGAACTAAGTTTTGTAAATCAGAATTTACTACATTACCTAGTTCTCTCTTTTGTGATTCACTAGGACTTCCACAGCTGCTCGAGTTAACAAGTCCGGAACGAAGATTTTCCAAAGTGTTACTATTTGGAGTCGGTCAGGGGTTGCAACAGGTAACCGATTAACAAGCGCCTCAACAACTTTATTGACTTGAGCAACAATTAATTTCTGCAAAGCGTCATCAACAGCTTCAACATTCTGAAATTGAGCATGCTCGTTTATTTGAGATCCATCAGGAGTTCCCTCACGAGATTGTTGGGGAGGTCCTTGTGGAGTAGGAATCAGAGTGTTAATATTTTGTAGATCTCCTAGATTTTATTGATTTTCTTGGTTTCCTCGAGTATTGTCATTGTTGTTCGACATAGTTGATCAATAAAATAAAGTTAAGCAACAAAAAATAGATTATTAGATTCCCGGTAATGGAACCAATTTGTTTAACCAAAAAATATAATTTTAGTCAAAGTTGGAATCTAGAAGAACATGGATTATTAATAATCAAAATAATGTATAAAAGGAAGTAATTTAGATAGCAAGAGAGTATTCAAGAGAAAAACAAGTAGAGCAAAGTATATTCTAATAATTTCGTGTCCCTACAATTGATCAGATGTCTCCCTTTTATAGATATCATGGAGATATACGTTTTGCCCAAATCATAATGAGGCTATTATGAGTAATTAAAAACACTGAATGCTACGTTACATAATCATCTTATTCAATACAAATTACCTAACGTATTTCATATTTAATGCCTATTAAATGCCGTATCTACACTCTTTTCTGTTGTCATATTTATTTCTTTTGATCTTCGAATATAAATAACTTAAATAGGTACGAGTGCTGAGTTATTTGAATAACTACCCGTGCTTCTTCCTCTGTCATTTGCTCGTACATGTTGTAACCCGTGCCTCTTGGCTAGTTGTAATTCTTTGACCATTTGTCCAGTCTATGTGTCTTGACACATCTTCTTTATACTTAAATATAATTTTTTCCAATACACCCCAATCTTATACTTTTAAGTTTACAAAAATCTAAATTCACAAAATTGTAAGACAATAAAGATAACAATTACTTGTGATACAAAATAAAATTTTTTCCTCGTCAACCCTCTAACATCAGTCATCATCAAACTTTGTGTTGAACCACAAACACTTTTTCAGTAGTCCTTTTGCACTGTTGAAGGGTCTTATCACGAAAAGGTTCTGCTTAGCTTGTTTTATATAGCTAGCTTTTCTCAATGAAGCTAAAGACCATATCTATTACATACGAGAAGCTCTCTCTCCCTCTGTATGATCCTTGGATTATTCTATTTTGTTGATATCCTAAACGTTTGTTCATTGCAACGTTCTTATTTTAAACTTTCATACCGTTCACACGCTAAGGTTTTGGATCATCATTGTTTCACTTGCCTTTAACCCTTTCGTTGTTTATCAAAACTATTATTAATGGTTCCGTGATGTTTCTGTTAGGATTATAAATTCGACTAAAACATAATAGCCTTCATATCGAATTATTTGGAATAATAACATAAGCGGAAGCGTAACTGAATCCATAAGTGGAAATCCTTAGTCCTTTTGAAGATTGTCCAAATGTTTGGCTTTGAAAGCTCCTTAATCCTTCTTGAAGAATATCTTGAAGTTTTCCCAAGAATATCCAAGCTTTCACAAGAATATCCAAGACAAATATGAGGAATGATTTTCCACTTGATATGCAAGACAACAATGGCTCTCTCTCTCAATGGGTGGAAGAAGAAGAGAATGTCTTGCATTCTTATGGGAACCATAACCCCCCTCTTATAACATATGAGTTATGAAACTCAAAAGTCATAAGCATGTAACCATGGTTACATGTATGTAACCTTAGTTAGCCCATCATTAACTACTTTTACCCTTTTGGGTATCTACACATTAGTCCTACACTTTATATGACAATATATTGGCCCCCTTAACAATGTCCATAAGACCACCAATTTAGGCCAAACCAAAAGATAGCACATAACATATAATTAATCCATATATTGTTCATATGTATGTAGATATAAGTCCATATATCTAACAATCTCCCACTTGGACGAGATACTCATACATATGTACAAACCTTAGCATTATATGTTACATTATAACGAGCTCAGAATTGCTATCATAATAAAATTGTCATGAACAATCCGGTCCATCAATCATACTAACATAGGATCTAAGAGATCTTAGTTACTCTCGCGTAACCAGACCCAACATAGATCACGTATATCAATATAACCAACGACATGGATCAAGTATAGGTGTGTAGCATGGAAATAACATAAAGTGTGGCCTGAGATAGAATGTCTATTTCCAACTGGTTCTCTTTATTGAGATCAATCATAAACCTTAAGAGTACATAAAACTTTAAAACTGAATGTCTGCAGATATAACCTTAAAACTGAATTACTGAATGTAATGGACAATACATAATTGTATAATACAAACTCCCACTAAAATTCATAATTCTTAACTGATTTGACACCCATGCAAGCAATATGCTCATGAAATACTTTTGGTGTCAATCCCTTAGTGAGCGGATCCGCAATCATGGAGTTTGTACTTATGTGCTCTATGCACAATTGTCCATTCTGTACTCTTTCTTTAACAACCCAAAATTTGACGTCCATATGTTTTGCTTTCGTCAAACTACTGTTGTTGGTTGCATAAAGGACTGCTGATTTGTTGTCGCATAATAGCCTGAGTGGCTTTTTAATGCTGTCAACTATGCGCAGTCCACTAACAAAATTCCGCAGCCATAATGCCTCATTGGATGCTTCATAACATGCCATGAATTCCGCTTCCATAGTGGAAGTGGCCGTAAGAGTTTACTTGATGCTTCTCCAAGAGATAGCACCGCCAGCAAGCATGTAAATATAGCCTGATGTAGACTTCAGACTATCCTGACATCCAGCAAAATTGGAATCGGTGTACCCGATGATCTCAAGCTGGTCCGATCTCCGATATGTAAGCATGTAATCCTTTGTTCTCTGTAAGTACCTCATGACCCTTTTGGCTGCCTTCCAATGGTCCATTCCCGGATTGCTTAGATATCTGCCTAGCATCCCAACAATGTATGCTATATCAGGTCGTGTGCATACCTAAGCATACATCAGACTACCTACAGCCGAAGCATATGGTGTCTTCTCCATTTCCAAAGTTTCAAAATTATTATTTGGGCACTGTTTGAGACTAAACTTGTCTCCCTTAGCAACAGGGGTGTTGCCTGATTTATAATCCTGCATGCCAAATCCTTTAAGAACCTTATCGATATAGCCCTTTTGTGACAGACCGAGAACACCTTTGGAGCGATCTCGTTGTATCTGAATTCCTAATACAAAAGAGGCATCACCAAGATCTTTCATTTCAAATTTCTTTGAAAGAAATTTCTTAGTTTCATGCAATAATGCTATATCATTACAGGCAAGCAGTATGTCATTGACATATAAAACCAGAAAAATATACTTACTCCCACTGAACTTATGGTATATACAGTCATCAGCAATATTCGGTTCAAAACCAAAAGATGTAATGACTGCATGAAACTTATAATACCATTGACGGGAAGCCTGCTTGAGCCCATAGATGGATTTCTTTAATTTGCAAACCCTTTTCTTTGATTCTTCCGAAAAAAAGTTTTCAGGTTGCACCATATAAATTGTTTCCTCAATGTCACCATTGAGAAACGTTGTCTTAACATCCATCTGATGAAGTTCAAGATCAAAATGTGCTACTAGTGCCATTATAGTCCTGAAAGAGTCTTTCGATGAAACTGGAGAGAAAGTCTCTTTATAATCAATGCCTTCCTTTTGAGTGTAGTCTTTTGCGACAAGACGAGCTTTATACTTAATGACATTGCCCCCTGAATCCCTCTTGGTTTTAAATATCCATTTACAACCAATCGGTTTAATACCTTCGGCAATGTAACAAGCTCCCAAACCCCGTTATCGCTCATAGACTTCATCTCATCGTTCATGGCATCAATCCACTTTTGAGAGTTAGAACCCTTAATAACTTGACGGAAGTTGATTGGATCATCTTCCTCAAGTCCAATATCACTTTCTTGTTCTTGGAGAAATACAACATGATCATCCGGAATTGCATTTCTCCTCTCTCTAGTAGATCTCTTTAATGGCACTTCAGTTTCTTGAGGTTGTTGAGTTTGATTTTCATTAGTAATATCAGGAACTTGATTGGGGAGATTTTCGAGATTGTCTTGAACTGGAGTTGTGTGATCCGTGTCAGGAATAAGAACACCCTGACCAAGATCAACAACTTGAGGGAAAGACACATGTTCTTCCTCAAAGACAAAATCTCTAATAACTTTATCTCCCCACCCCCCAAACTCAATATCCTCAAAAAACCTAGCATGACCCGTCTCAAAAATAGTTCTAGAAGTGGGATCATAAAACTTAAACCCCGTGGATCTTTCAGAGTATCCAACAAAATAGCTACTAACCGTTTTAGCATCCAGTTTCTTTTCATTAGGCCTATAAGGCCTTGCCTCAGCTGGACAACCCCAAATGTGTAAGTGCTTAACACTGGGTTTATGCCCAGTCCAAAGTTCATATGGGGTTTTGATTGTAGCTTTAGTTGGAACTCTATTAAGAATATAAGCTGCGGTTTTTAATGCTTCTCCCCAGAGTGAGTCTGAAAAAGTAGTACGACAAATCATACTTCTTACCATATCCTTAAGGGTCCGATTTCGTCTCTCAGCTACACCATTCATCGTAGGACTGGCTGGCATAGTATACTGAGGGACGATCCCACACTCATCTAGGAATTTAGCAAATGGCCCTGGACGTTGTTCACCTGAACCATCATATCTGCCATAGTATTCACCACCACGGTCAGATCTAACGGATTGAATCCTTTTGCTTAGTTGATTTTCAACTTCAGCCTTATATGATTTGAACACGTCTATGGATTGGGACTTTTCATGAATAAGATATAGGTACCCATAACGAGAGTAATCGTCTATGAATGTGATAAAGTATTGTTGACCATTCCAACAAGGAGTAGGGAATGGCCCACAAATATCCGTATGTATCAATTCTAAGACGTCCGAAGCTCTCTTAGCACCTAATCTCGTCTTGTTTGTTTGTTTACCCTTGATACACTCAACACAAATATCCGACTTTGAGGAATCAAGAGAATCAAGAATTCCATCTGACACGAGTTTCTGAATTCTTTGAATGGATATGTGACCCAAAAGTTTGTGCCAGAGTGATATAACATTCTCATTAGTTAATTTTCTTTTGGTACTACTTGAACTTGTATGCAAAGTTTCATTATGTGAGGTTACTATATCAACCAAATATAGGCTATCATATGTTGATAAAAGACCAGTACCGATAAGATTTGAATTTTGAAAGAGACTAACTTTATTGTCACCAAATGAACATGTATAACCGGATATGTCCAATTTGGGAACAGAAATTAAATTCCGTCTAAAAGATGGTACAACAAATGTCTCATTCAAATCTAAATAAAAACCAGTCTTAAACAACAGCCTAAATTTGCCAATAGCCTCAACTTGCACCTTCTTGCCGTCACCCACATAGATGTATCTTTCACCATCATTTGGTTTTCGGCAGTTCAGGCAACCCTGCATAGATATACTTATGTGAGTAGTAGCAGCAGAATCTACCCACCAAGTATCCTTAGGTACCGAAATTAAAATAACTTCAGAACAAACAAGAGAAAGAGATGTACCTTTTTTCGCACGCCAAGCGTGGTACTTGGTACAATCTTTCTTCACATGATTAGTCCCCTTACAGAAAAAGCAACCTGATTCTGAAGTTTCAACCTTAGGTTCCTTATTTTGCTTTTTCTGGGGCCTTGCAACTGCAACTTCCTTACCTTTCCTCTTCTTAGTATCCTTAGAAGAGGATGCCAAATGAGCACTTTCTGTCTTATCTTGCTTTATCATTTCCTCCTCTTGCACACAATGTGAAATGAGCTCATTAAGAGTCCATTTCTCCTTCAGGCAGTTGTAACTGACCTTAAACTGATTAAAGTGTGCAGGAAGAGATATCAAAACTAAGTACACAAGCAGTTCCTCAGGTAATTCCAGCTTGAGTGACTTAAGTTTCGAAGCAAGATGAGACATTTCCAAAATGTACTCCCTTATGTTTCCCTTGCCTTTATACCTCATGGAAACAAGTTTACTCAAAAGAGTACTTGTTTCCGCCTTTTCGTTTTGTGCAAAACGTTTTTCAAGGTTTTCAAGGAAAACTTTGGCATTATTTTCATCATTCATAATGCCCCTGAATGATTCTTGAATTGCACGTTTCATGATCATTAGACTCATGCGATTTGAGCATTCCCACTTCTCCATCTCCTTCTTTTCATCAGAAGAAGATGTATCCTCAAGAGAAGCAGGTTGCTCAATCCGAAGTGCAAGGTCTAGATCCATGCAACCGAGAACGATCATAATGTTCTCTTTCCATTCCTTAAAGTTTGTGCCGTTAAGCACAGGGATGCTGTTTATATTTGCAGATATCGAAGCAGCTGAAGAATTCACTGAAAATAGAACAAGGATAACTTAATACATGCTTACAATTACTTGAACTTTAACTTTAATTACAGATTCAAAATAGGCAAATCCCATTACAATATACCTAGCACAACATTGATTTTAGTCTTTTGACAGAAAATCAACTTGTAAGTGGTACTCTTAGTGTAGTGATCAAATATTGACAATAAACTCCTTTCAAATATCAAGCCATCCTTTGGGCCGACTTAATATTCACATGGAAAACAGAATAATTGTCACATATTTATCACCACAAGCATGTTCGAATTCCTGCCAAATAACAACCTTCCTTTGGGCCGATGTTAAATGCATGGAAGACTAACATCCACAGTCATCTTATATTTCAAGATTAATCAATCTACACAAAAGAGGTTACTTTGGCAACATAATGCTTCAATTGACTAATTTAAAATATTAGATGCTAAATCATATAGTTCCTTAAGCCATATATTGAATCTTAACTGAAAATTTACATGTTTTGACATGTAACATCTGAATATTAATTGTTTTAGTCTTAATTGGATAATACCAAAGTCTGAAGCATGATGGACTAAAAAATAATTAATATTAAAAACTGAATATTAATGTATAAAACATTAATAATTTAAAAACTGAATATTAATTGACATATTATTAATGTACAATTAAAAAAACTTGAAAACTTAATACTTAAAACATTTCATTAATTATGAAAAACGTTTCTTACATTATGTCCTCATTAAACAGCCAGAAAACAAAACGTTTCTGCAATTTATGGCCAGATAATCGATTATCTGAGCCTAATAATCGATTATCTGGGCCTTCTGGAATCACAAATTTTGCTGAAAAACTAGGATAATCGATTATCTTTTTAGGATAATCGATTATCTTGGCTCTCTGAAATTTCCAATTTTTGCTGAAAAACTCTAGATAATCGATTATTCTGGCTGAATAATCGATTATCCTGCAGTGTTGTTTCAAAAATTTTTCAATAATCGATTATTCAAAATGCATAGTCGATTATTTGCTGCTTCTGTTTTGCAAAATTTTGGTGAACTTTACAAGATAGTCGATTATCTGGAGAAGATAATCGATTATCTTACCATTCTGTCCAACGACTTAATATGGTTTTCAACAAGAAACCTAAACAAGAAATCATGTTGTTCATCAACCAAAATCATGCAAATTTCAATGTTTCATTTCATATAGAGATAACAAGATATTGAAACACCAAAGTTCATCAACAACACATCATTCATGAAATCATGCTATATCATGGTACTAGAATCTCATAATCAAAATTCTATCTTAACTTAATCATAAACTTTATATAACATGAATTTCATGAACTTCCAAATAATCCAAATATGAAGGAGGCTCTGATACCAATTGTTAGGATTATAAATCCGACTAAAACATAATAGCCTTCATATCGAATTATTTTGGAATAACAACATAAGCGGAAGCGTACCTGAATCCATAAGGGGAAATCCTTAGTCCTTTTGAAGATTGTCCAAATGTTTGGCTTTGAAAGCTCCTTAATCCTTCTTGAAGAATATCTTGAAGTTTTCCCAAGAGGTATGGCTTTCATAAGAATATCCAAGACAAATATGAGGAATGGTTTTCCAAGACAACAATGACTCTCTCTCTCAATGGGTGGAAGAAGAAGAGAATGTCTTGCATTCTTATGGGAACCATAACCATGGTTACATGTATGTAACCTTAGTTAGCCCATCATTAACTAAGGTTACCCTTTTGGGTATCTACACATTAGTCCTACACTTTATATGACAATATATTGGCCCCCTTAACAATGTCCATAAGACCACCAATTTAGGCCAAACCAAAAAATAGCACATAACATATAATTAATCCATATATTGTTCATATGTATATAGATATAAGTCCATATATCTAACCGTTTCTAACATGCATTGGCTTTAACTTAGACAGTCGATTTTCAGCCGATTTTAATTTTTTGATAGTTCAGAATATTACAACCCAAAATGATTTCAATTGTTTTGATAATTGAAGACATGCAACACTTGGTCAAGTGGTAAGCAAACCTTTAGACACTAAACAAGTAAGGTGTAAAACTTGCAGTGATATATGTATGTAGTTGTTTAGCACTTACATACATTACCTCTTGAAGGATAGGCATATATATATATATATATATATATATATATATATATATATATATATATATATATGTATATATATGTATATATATGGACAACAACTAGAGCAAATGAGTATTTAAATGTAGAAGCAAGTGATGCTGTATTTGTCCATTATATCTCAAAATTAAAAACTAAAAAATGGAGAGTAATAATAATACATACCAATGAGAATGAGAGGATTCCAATCTGTCAAAGATACAGGGAATATTAATTTTCCACTAAATTTAGTTGCAATTTGCAGAAATCAAGAATTTATTCTCCGCTTCCCTGACTTAAGATAAGGTGTATGACAAACGCAGAACAAAGGGAAATGTTAGTCAAATCTCTTATATTTTTTATGAACTAGGTTCAACTTAACAAATATAAAGTATTAAGATTATGTACAAATAGTGGAAGTAGACTTTATTCTTTAAATTAGCCATTGATTCGTTTGAGTGCACGACCACATTTGATATGGCCATTGATTCGTTTAGTTCCATAAACTCTACCCGACCTGGCTAAAATCAAATAAATTAGCGAATTCTAGTAAGAAAATTTATTCCCTGTTTCCGGCGTCCCCATTTGGTCGGCATGTAGCTTAAAAATATTACATTGGTCAAGCTTAATAGTGTCTTAGTGGTCCGAATGAAATAAATAAAATAGTATTTATGAATTTTTTGATAGAGCAAATATCACTTAAATTACTTTTTGAAAATTATACAAAATAGAATTACAAAGGAAATGATATAAAATAATTCAGGGAGCATTTATTAGATTAGGATAAAGTTACAACCTATCCGTCCCTAAAGTGGATTTCTCTTCTATGTGGATCCCACTTTCTTGACTCAATTAAATCCTTGGGCCTGTCTAGTTTTGAGAGTATTGGACAGGGCTATTTGCACAACTAAAGAAGTTGTAATTAATTATTTATAGATATCATTTGTTATATTACGAATTATAAATATATTTTTTATTGATATAAAATGTATTAAATGTATTTAAGATATTGTGTTCATGAATACAACAGCAAATATTGGCTTGAATCAGGGAAGTCCAGCTAATCAGTTGTTGTATTCAAGTGTATTCGACTGTATTTATAGCGTGAAACATGGAATCACAGCTGGATAAATTATTGTATTCGACTGTATTTATGACGTGAAACATGGGATTACACTATTTTTAAATGGAAAGTGAATCAATTAACATAATAGACTCCTAATATAACTCAAAAACTCACTTATAACACACAAAATTTGTATTTGATTGTATAAAAAAGATTCTCAACCGAAAATAACCCAAAATATAACAATCTTCAGAGAAATTATATTATACATTTGAATACATAAATTATATTAATTAAAAAAATATATGATTACATTCATGACATATAGCGAGACAGTGAATACAATGAAATACATAGAATATAACGAGATATATTGAAATACAATTAAAAAAAGACAGTGAATACAATGAAATACAGTGAGATACAATGAATTATAATGAAAAAAGACAATGAATACGTGAAAATACAGGCGCGATACGTTGAATATACATTGAAATATATTAACAAAAAATCAAGTTGCTGAACCTCAAACTCCGTTATCTTTATTTAAGAACAAAGCCTAATTTCCGACGAATCTCACAACATAGTCTAATTTCCGGCGAATCCACAATTGCTATATCTCGTTACTGGTCTCCCTTGAATGATAATATCGAGGTTTCTTTGCCTTCCATGGTGGCAATTGGTTTGTGAAAAGCAGCAGTAGGGATTTGGTGGAAGAACGTCAAACTCTAGTTCAAGAGCGTTGGCGTCGGAGAATAACTCAAAATATGGAGAAGAGAATGGCATGTATCAAATAAAGTATAGAGAGAAAGAAAATAATGTAATTGAATAGCGTATTTAATGGCTTAAGTAGAAGGTAACCAATATTTGATATTTTACTATAAACATATAAGTTTTTAAAATGATATTTATTTAAAATAAATAAGATGTTAATCTTGCTATAAGATGTAGATATTCTTTCAAATTTTGATCTCATCAAAGAAAGTGTTGGAAATATAAAATTTTAAAGCAAGTTGCTAGACTTTGTAGTACACTGCCAGAATTTTGAAGTTAGGCTGCCACAATTTGAAGCATGCTACCAAGAATTTTCGGTGCTTCAAAATTCTAGCGCGGGACTAATTTTCTTAATGAGATCTAAATAAAAATAGTTAGTTCTAAAAAGGTCCAAAAAGACAAATCGTCTCGCCTTCTAAAATTGGGTTGTTTGGGTTGTGATTGACAACCCAATATCTTTTACTAGCAATTTGCTGAATGTTTTCCTAATATGTCAGCTTTGCATGATTTGCGTTTTCTTCTAAAGAAAAACACCTCTTTGAGAGCCTTTTGATTGAGAACTTGATCCAACACGAGACTCAGAAAATATAATTTTCAATACTATAAGCCTATTGGTCTAAATTATTATATCTTAATTTTTGTCTAATTGACTTATTTGGAACTATTGAAATTTGCGAAAACAATTCGCAAAGAATTATTATAGGAACTAGAACGGTGCGATTTGCTCTGGCCCAGGAGCAATCTTCGTTCTAAGTCGTCTATGAATTATGATGAATAAATATGAATGAAATTGCAGATCAGAAAAGTTGGCGTAACTGACATAAATTACTTTTTATATTTTCGAGTCATTTATGTCAAGCTTGTTGTGAAGCTAGCCTATGGGCTAGAAGAAGTGAATAAGGCAGAGTCAATTGAAATTATTGGGTTGAGTAAAGCAAATGGTTAAATGGTTAAAGTGTGTACGCAGACCTCAACCTCCTACCCTGTGGTAGAGAGGCTGTTTCCAAATAGACCCCCCGGCATCTTTCCCTCCAAGAACTTCCCACCTTGCTCTTAGGGAGACTCAAACTCACAACCTCTCAGTTGGAAGTGGGGGTTGCTTACCATCAGAGCAAACCCCTCTTGTCTGACGTGTGTAGTGCATTATGTAACATACTTCTTGAAGATGAGAATAGAAGTTCTTTAGGGGAATTCAATGATCAATGTATTTTGGGTCAATTTCCATTTAATCATCCTGCTAAATTCCTTATAGTAGCCATTTACACAACTGCGCGGGCTCTTAGTGTGTGGGATCCTAGAATAAGTTTCACATTCTTGGATCTAACCGATTCAATAGAGTACGTGACGATCTTACCATTGCTGGAATGTATTAGCATGTTGTGCTTCATTGCATATTCTAACTTTAAGACTAGAGTGTGGGATCCCGAACAACTATGGTTTGTGAAATCATACGATTTGTAATCTCCTTTCGCATTGTCAGTTTTTACTTTATCAAGTTTAGCTCACTTCTAAATTGCTGATTGGATTTGTGTGAGGTCTCAAGCACCCCTGTCCATTGCTTTACCTGGTACCTATTCTTACGCTGACACAAACCAATATTTTCTTTTCTGTTCACCAAAGATAACCTTCTTACATCTTGTAACTAATTGTGCTGGAGAACTAATTTTTGCCAAGTATGACATTGAGTTGTTAAGAAACATCAACTGCAAGCGTACACGAGCTATATACTTGGGGATCTACTTGAACTCGGTCCAATAGAATATATGTATAGTGAGTTGATGTTACAATTATGTTGTGATGCCCATCTTCATGTAGTTGCACTTGTTGGAACAATATTTTTCACTGTAGCTGAGAATATAAATTGTGCCGATGAGATAAAACCGGTATGCACCAATGATGCTTACTACATGGCTTCTGAAATTATCAATTATATAATTAATGGTGATGGCATCCATGTCCAAGGCAGTAGTCAAAGGCAATTGGGAGTGACTTTGGTTTTTGTCAACATTATATTTCCTACAGAAATATGTCGTGCAATAGTGAGAAAGAATAAGTCAACTGAATTATCGCTAATGAGTTCGAATCGTTGGAAACTAAGTGAAATATGTGCATCCATTCTTGGCGGTGATTATATGACTAGTTTACATCAGCTTGCTCTCCTTTTATTTGGCTGTATATGCAACAATGTTTTATTTGGGAAAAACTGTGATTCAAAGTTCTATTGGAAGGCACTGCTAAATAATTTCTTTACCTTCAATCTGTCCTTTATGTTGCTGAAAGTTGCTATAATCCTATGTGGACAAGCCACCATGTTACAACACCTTATGATTATCATTCTTCTTAAAGCCATCACTACTCTTGCTGCTGGTGTGGAAAGAATTGGCCAAGAAGCTTAACTCAAGTGTGACTCTCACCTTGCCAAGATTCTAACTTGTTGTCTTAGAATTTATGGTGACATGGAACCACAGGTTGCCAATACTGCAATGACCACCATCTCATATCCCGTTGATAAAATTGTGATAGTTCACATATTCTCCTTCTATTTTCCAGAACACTTTTGTCTAGAGACATTTGGCGGAGGGCGTGTTGTTAATATTATTCTTTGCTCGAACCTTGAGGACAAGGTTCTTTTGAGGGTGGGAGTATTGTTGTGAATCAAGCTGACTCTGTGAGAGCCTATGGGCTAGAAGAAGTGAACAAGGCTGAGTCAATTGGGATTATTGGGATACGTAAAATATTGAAGAGTTTTATTTGGGATCCAGGCCCATTAGCAAATGGTTAAAAGGGTACAAGAGGTTAGTAAGAAGGATTATGCGAATTGTGATGCTTCTCTCTCATCTATGCTCTGTGATCTCCTCATCCCCATCTTTATCTGTCTCTGTTTCTAACCTCTTTCTTCTTATCAGTTTTTCTATGTCATTTCAATTGATATTTCTTGTAATTCTATTTTGTAAGGGCAATACTACAAGTAAGTTTACTTGTGTAGAAATTGGTTATTTCAAGTTTGTTACAATTACAATGTATAAGAACTCGTGAGAGTTGGAAAGTAACCAATATATATTAAAGAATGTCACACCTCTTTTTTTACGCGGCTACCTCGAAGGATAAAATGTATAAGGAAGTTTTTTCAATTAAAGTGACATTATTCAAAATGAGATTATTTATTTATTAAGAGTCGCCACTTGGGATAGGTTTGGCTTTTGGTGACCCAAATCACCGATTTATTTAAGATCTCAAATCGAGGGAAATTTCGACTTTCCATGTGAAGTCTGCGAACCAGAAATTCTTGAGTAAGGAATTTTGTTAACCCGAGGGAAGGTATTAGGCACCCTCAGATTATGTGGTTCTAGCACGGTCGCTTAAACTATTATAAATGACTAATTTCCTGATTTTTATACATGTTCATCCTACAGTGCAATTTTAAAGTTATTAACCGCTTTATTCATTTTTGGAATATTTGCAACGTTATTAAAACACACCTTGAACCACATCACATAAATGCACCCGGGTTCTGGACATATTTTAACTTTGTTAAGACTTGGATTTGGTTCATATAAATGCGCACCCGAATTTAGGAAGATATCTTATTAAAATATCGCGCCTACAGCAACTACACGTTTGAAAATTCGTGGAGGGCCGTGAAATTTGCTAAATAACGCCTCCAAATTTCTATACATTTTTATTATAGTTAAGGAGCCCACGTAGTGCATGATTTTGTTAACGCGACTCACTTTATTTTTTTTTAGAAAGGCAGCCTAAAGCGACTACAGTTTTCTATTATACGCGTCTCTAAAAGATACGTCCTAATTATTTCATATGTGAGTGATATATTCAAAAGAGAGATTCAGCATCTATATTTTCAGCCTCATTCATGGCTAGTTTTTCAGTTTGGGCTTCATTTAATAGTTTTCCACATGGCCGCAAATGCTCATACTTCACATGCTGGCAATTTAGACACCGAGCTACATACTCTACTATATCCTTCTTCATTCTCCTCCATCAATAATGTTTGTCTGTCCTGATACATATTTGTAGCACCTAGATAAATAGAGTAGCGCTAGCTGTGAGCCTCCTCAAGAATCAATTCACGCAAACCATCTACATTGGGTTCATATAGTCTGCCCTGCAGGAGAATATATTTAACGTCAAATATGATGCCAAGATACCAAACTTTAACTTCCAAAATACTCAAAAATTGCAAACTAAGTAATAACTACGAAAGGAATAATCAAAGATATAAACCTAACCTAAGCATTGATATCATAATATGCAATAAAACACAAGGAAACAAGCTATACCGGTATTCTTTAACCCAACAACAACATATAATTACTTGTTACCTCACATATATATTGTACTGATACATCAAACACGTAGAAAATAATGTAACAAGTGCTAATCCCTTAAGTGAAGATTAATCATACACTTACCTCGCTCCGCAATCAAATTAAAGCTTAACCAGGGCTTTTCCTGTAACATTTGCTTCCAAACCAATCGAGTCTAACCAAATATATTTCAAACAATTCAAAATAAGCTTTAAAAACCATCTGCGAGTAAAAAAGATTCAATCTTTTGATTTTAAAATAAGTCCACTGTATCAAAACTCAAGAATCGGATCAAAATCCAATTACACATTCATCCTAGATCTCGATTATACAATTCGCTTGAAAATCTGACCTGAATTTGAGGTCTAAATCTCAATTTTACAATAATTTCCAGTTATACTCAAATTCATAATATCTACCATGAAAGAGCATAGATTAAAGGTTAAAAATCAATGAACGTTGATCAAAATGCAAGAAAACAAGCTAATATAACTAAGATATGAGATGGGGAGGAAATCTCTCTTCAAAATCACCTCTCGGCCGAGGTCTAATTTATAGATGCTAATGTTAGAAACACGTTCTCAATGCAATATACTAAACGTGTACTCTTTTGTAGGTTTTGATGAATGACAAACGAAGCAAAAATTGATATATGACGGAATTCAAGTACAAGCGCACAATGGTTGCGAATAAGATTGAAGTTCAAGATATAGCTTTCAATTGTTATTGAGTTGTTCTAAATTGTAATCTCGATCCTATAACTTGACTCATAGTATGGCCTCTCTCATAAAACTATTTTCCAAAATCATGCATATTTAATTCTGTGTCAAAAAGATTTTAAAAACATGCATAGTTACATTAGACAAAATGTTTTCTAAACATGCCTCAAAAATCTGGGCTAAAATAATCGATTATGTACTTATGATAATCGATTGTTTCTGAGCCAAGACTGCATGACAATCGATTATGAATTAATGGTAATCGATTGTGAGTAAGACAGTGAACATCAGGTTTTTTTCAAATCTGCATGATAATCGATTGTGAACAAATGGCAATCGATTGTTGTTGAGGTAAAGTTTTTCAATACTCAAAATAATCGATTATGAACTAATGGTGATCGATTGTGTTGAGCTGATGTCTTCCAGTGATTTTAAATTTAATTAAGTAATCGATTATGTCTTTAGATAATCGATTATCACTGAGACAGTAAGTTTTATGATTTTCAGAAAATAACAAGTAATCGATTATGTCTTTAGATAATCGATTATCACTGAGACAGTAAGTTTCATGATTTTCAGAAAATAACAAGTAATCGATTGTTGCAAAGGACAATCGATTGTTGAAGCTGACCGTTGTCAAATGATTTTCAAATACCATAAGGTAATCGATTATAGATTTTATATAATCGATGTTTTGCTTAAAATCTGGAAATGATTTTTAGAACGTTGCTGAAGTAATCGATTATAGATTTTATATAATCGATGTTTTGCTTAAAATCCGGAAATGATTTTTAGAACGTTGCTAAAGTAATCGATTATGAACTTAGTGTAATCGATTATCTGTTTTTGAATATTGCCAGTAATCGATTATAGATTGTATATAATCGATTGTGAAGCGTTAAATCTGGGATTGATTTTTAAACTGACTGGCAGATAATCGATTGTTTGGTCTTAATAATCGATTATCACTGAGTAATTTCAGCAACTCTTAATTGGCAATTAGGCAACGGTAATGCCAAGTTTTTCAACTATAAATACAGCTTCATTTCAGTGTTTTAACAACAACAATATACACAAACTGATCATTACATTGCTATAAGCTTTCATTCAATTGTTCTTCATTTTCTACTCATTTCATAAAGCTTTTGAGAGCCATATTATTCCTTAAAGTTGTTGTGATCTTGAACATATTCTTTTACTCATATCTACTCAATAAGGAGTACTCTAGTTAAGTGAGTGTCCAAGTATTTGATATACTTGTAAGAGAATTGCGATTCTCTTGTTTCAAGGAACTTGCGTTTCCTTGGGTGAAGTCTTTGAGATTGCGATCTCCGAGCAACTGTTTGAGGCTTGTGTCCTCAAGTGTGTAACGGTTTGTTGAGCACCCGTAAGCTTAACAAGATAGTGAAAAATCTCGAGAGAGTCTCCCGGGGACTGGACTAACCACGTTGGTGGCCAACCAGTATACATCTTTGTGTAAGTTTATTTTTCTGCATTTATTTTACTTCCTGCAAAGTTTAAATTCCGCAAGAAAACGCTAAATTTTATTAATACGCTATTCACCCCCCCTCTAGCGTAAAGCGTAGTTTCTAACAATTGGTATCAGAGCCCAACTCTCTGAAAACTTAACCGTTTGAGAGAACCATCCATGACTTCTACTCTTGACTCTTTTGCAGGAATTGAAGAAGGACAATGCTCTACACGACCTCCTCTATTCAACGGCACAAACTACTCATACTGGAAGGAGAGGATGCAAATCTTTGTGCAATCAAATAGCTTTCATTTGTGGAAAATATTCACCAATGGAAACCAAATTCCAACCAAGAAGGTCGAAAACGAATGGGTTCCAAAGACCGAAGAGGAATATACCGCGGAGGATATTCGTAAGGTTCAAAATAATGCCAAAGCTATAAATTTATTATATTGTGCTGTTAATGCTAACGACTACAGGAAGATATCATGTTGCAAAACAGCAAAAGAAATGTGGGATAAGCTTGAAGTGACATACGAAGGAACCGACCAGGTACGAGAAGCTAAAATTGATTTCTTAACTCACTCTTATGAACTATTCCACATGAAGGAAGGAGAAAAAGTAGACGAAATGTTTGAGCGATTCTCAATGATCGTGAATGATCTACACGCCCTCAAAAAGACGTTTACGGATAGAGAACTTGTCCGGAAGATCCTCAGAAGTCTCACTCCGGCATGGCGATCAAAGGCCGATGCAATCCAAGAATCCATTGGCATCACAAATGTCACAATTGACGCATTAAGAGGTAATCTCAAAACCTATGAATCAACTATACTTAACCCGGTTGTTGATGATCAAAGAAGGCAAAGGATTGCTCTAAAGGCTAGCCAACCACAAATTGATGAGGAAGGTGACAACGAGTTTGGACTCGTTATCAAAAGGTTTCAAAAATTCATGCGCAAAGAGTATGAACGCAAGAACAAAAAGCAAGGCGATCAACTAAAATGCTATGAATGCGGAGAAACCGGGCACATAAAATCAAATTGCCCTAACATCAAAAAGGAGAAGAAACCCTTCAAAAAGCAACGTGCATACATCTCTTGGGGAGGAGATTCCGGAGATGAAGCAAGCGAAGAAGAAGACGATGAAGCAGCAAATTTATGTCTCATGGCTCAAGAAGACGGCAAAGACGAGGTAAGTCAAATCTCTTCTCAAAATTTCTTTACTCTTGATGAAATGAGAAATGCTTTTGATGAACTATATGCTGAATTTATCAAAGCTTCAAAAACTGTCAAAAGTGTTAAAGAAAGCGCTTCTCTAAAAGAAAAAGATTTTCAAACACAGCTTTCATTAAAAGAAAAAGAATTAGAAAAACTGGTTTTCGAAAATGAGAAGCTAAAAGAGGAAAACAAGTTTTATGGAAAAAGAAGTGCTGATAAACCTGAAGGTTCTACTAGAAACTGTTCTTCTTGTGTGCTTCTTAAGAATGAAGTAGCTAGACTTAAAGGCACATTAGATAAGTTTAATTCTTCGCATAAACACTTGAATGATGTGCTTGTTAATCTAAAATCAACTAAACATGGAATAGGATTCAAGAATGAAGAAAAGGTTGATGCTAAACCACAACAACCTAGAGCTCAACCTAGGACTAATAACCAAAATGCTTATCCTAGAAGTAGAAATCCTAGAAATAACTTGCATGTTAGACCAAATAGTGAAAATGCTAGAAGACCTAGAAATGATGCATATTTTAGGCCAAACCTTGAACAATTTAGAAGACCAAGAAATGACCCTCCACCTAGAAATAGATATTCTAGAAATGATGCATATTTTAGACAAACTTATGAACCTCCTAGAGCTCATAATAGGAGAAACATTGGTGTTCAAAGTAGAGTAAGCAACCTTCATTCATCTAGTTACTATGTACCTAGAAAAATGCATAATCCCAACGTGACTTGTCATTATTGTAGACGTATTGGTCATATTGCTCCCGCTTGCTTTACTCGTCATAGACATATAAATCAATTGCATCATTATAACATGCCTAACCCTCAAGGACCCAAGATGGCATGGGTACCTAAAGAACATTAATTTGTTTTGTAGGTGTGCTTGAAGGGATCAAGTGTACTATGGTACCTTGATAGTGGATGCTCCAAACACATGACGGGAGATGAATCCAAATTCCTTCAACTAGAGCACAAAGAAGGAGGAAGTGTCATATTTGGTGATAACAATAAAGGAAAAATCATCGGCATTGGTTCGGTCGGTAAGGACGAAAACTCCTCTATTAAACATATACTGCTTGTGAAAGGTTTGAAGCATAATCTCTTGAGCATAAGCCAATTATGTGACAAGGGAAATCTTGCTCTATTTGATTCGGATGAATGTCTTGTATTTAGACGTAGTGATTTCAAGATCATACTTCGTGGTTTTAGAATTGATAATATCTATATGGTTGATCTTGCAAACTCCTCACCCGGAATATGTTGATTGTTTAATAGGCAAAGAGGATAACTCTTGGCTATGGCATCGTAGAGTAGCACACATGAACATGCATCTTTTGAACAAGCTTCTTTCTCAAAACTTAGTAGTTGGTCTTCCCAGTTTAAAGTTTGAAAATGATTCTATTTGCGATTCTTGTCAAAAAGGGAAGCAAACCAAAGCATCTTTTAAATCCAAGAATATTGTTTCAACGTCTAGACCTTTGCAATTACTTCACATGGATTTATTTGGTCCCTCTCGTATTGAAAGTCTTGGTAAAAATAAATATGTTTTTGTAATTGTTGTTGACTTTTCTAGATTTACTTGGCTCTATTTCTTGCAAATAAAAGTGATGCTTTTCAAAATTTCAAGTATTTCCTTAAGCGTGTTCAAAACGAAAAGGAATCGACCGTCACTTCGATTAGAAGTGATCATGGGGGAGAGTTCGATCACAATCTCTTTGCGGATTTTTGTGACGAACTCGGAATCGAACACACATTTTCCGCTCCACGGACACCACAACAAAATGGGATGGTGGAAAGGAAAAATAGGTGTCTCGAAGAGATGGCAAGAACCATGCTCGACGAAGCTAAGCTTCCCAAATATTTTTGGGCGGACGCCGTGAGTACCGCTTGCTATGTTTTAAATAGAGTAGCAATTCGGCCGATACTCATGAAAACCCCATATGAACTTTATAAGGGTAGAAAACCCAACATTTCTCATCTACGTGTTTTTGGTTGTAAATGTTTTGTTCATAATAATGGCAAGGACCAATTGGGTAAGTTTGATGCTAAATCGGATGAAGGTATTTTCATTGGTTATTCCTCACGTAGCAAAGCATATAGGGTCTTTAACAAAAGAACCCAAATTGTGGAGGAATCCCCTCATGTTGTGTTTTCCGAAGATAATACTCGCTTGGCGAGAAAGGAAACCGGTTTTGATCTTGCAGGTATCTTGGATAGCTTGAAAGATAAAACCCAAGAAGAACCTTCAAAGGAAAACAAAAATGAAATTGGAGAACAACCAACGGAAGAAGCGCCACAATTAGAAAAAGGAATAAATATGCCTAACGAGTGGAGAAGGATCAAGGATCATCCTCTCGAACAGGTAATTGGCGATGTTGGAGAAAAGGTAAGTACCCGAAACTCCCTCAAAAACACTTTAGAACTTACTGCTTTTGTTTCTCAAATTGAACCTAAAACCATCTCCGAAGCAACTGGGGATGAATTTTGGACCTTGGCAATGCAAGAGGAGCTTAACCAATTCGAACGCAATAACGTTTGGGATTTGGTGCCAAGACCCGAAGGTCATTCTATAATTGGCACGAAATGGGTTTTTCGCAATAAACTAGATGAAAATGGTATAATCACTAGAAACAAAGCTAGGCTTGTAGCAAAAGGCTATAGTCAAGAAGAAGGTATTGATTATGAGGAAACCTATGCTCCCGTAGCTAGATTAGAAGCTATTTGTCTATTACTTGCTTTCGCCTCTTCAATGAATTTTATTCTATATCAAATGGATGTGAAAAGTGCTTTTCTAAATGGTTTTATTGAAGAAGAAGTTTATGTCAAACAACCCCCCGGCTTTGAAGATTTCAAATATCCCGATCATGTTTTCAAACTCAAAAAGGCTCTTTATGGTTTAAAACAAGCTCCTCGAGCTTGGTATGAAAGGTTGAGTAAATTTCTTTTGGAAAATGATTTCATTAGGGGAAAAGTTGACACAACCCTCTTTGTCAAGCATAAAAACAATGATATTTTATTAGTTCAAATATATGTAGACGATATTATATTTGGTGCTACTACCAATGTTTTATGCAAGGAATTTTCCGATCTAATGACTAGCGAATTTGAAATGTCTATGATGGGCGAGTTAACATTCTTTTTGGGGTTACAAGTGAAACAAATGAAAGAAGGTACATTCATATGCCAAGCCAAATATTGCAAAGAACTACTAAAACGCTTTGAGATGAACAATGCAAAAGAAATGGCTACTCCCATGAGCACATCCGATCATCTAGACAAAGATGAAAAAGGTAAGGAAGTCGACACTAAAAAGTATCGAGGTATGATTGGTTCTCATCTTTATCTTACCGCTAGTCGTCCGGACATCATGTTTAGCGTGTGTCTATGTGCTCGCTATCAGTCATGTCCGAAGGAGTCTCACCTTACTGCGGTGAAACGGATATTAAGGTATCTCATTGGTACTACAAATGTGGGTCTATGGTACCCCAAAGGCTCTTCATGCCAACTTATTGGATATTCCGATTCCGATTTTGCTGGATGCAAATTGGACCGCAAGAGCACAAGTGGCACTTGCCATTTGCTCGGTAGCTCTCTTGTCTCTTGGTTTAGTAAGAAACAAGTAAGTGTTGCGTTGTCTACCACCGAGGTTGAATATGTAGCCGCGGGGAGTTGCTGTGCTCAAATCCTATGGATGAAACAACAACTCTTGGACTATGGCCTAAGTCTTGATCACATTCCTCTTAGATGTGATAACACTAGAGCCATATGCTTGACGAAGAACCCCGTTCTTCATTCGCGAACAAAACACATCGAAATTAGACATCATTTTATTAGAGATCATGTACTCAAAGGCGATGTCGAAATTGAATTTGTTGAAACCAAAAGCCAATTGGCAGACATCTTTACCAAGCCTTTAGAGAAAGAGTCCTTCTTCCGAATTCGCAGTGAACTCGGGATCCTTGACTCCACTTTGATCTAAGTCATGCATTGCATTTTCTTTCCTACATGATTTCTAACTTGAGCATCGGAGGCGTCTAACTTCTTTTTTGCAGGTATCACCCTAGAGCTAAGAGCAATTCTTAAGCAAATCGCGAATCTGCAGCAATGTCCCTATAAAAATCGATTATCCCGTATCAATAATCGACTACCTTTTTTTTTCCAATAAATAAACCTTGTTTATTTTAGTTTTTTGCATCTTTCCTTACTATTTTTTTTGCTAATGGCAAAAGGGGGAAGAAAAACGGGATATCGGGTATGCACCACCTCTTAATTCATTGATTGCTTATAAGCTAAAATTGAGGGGGAACTCTTAAATTGAGGGGGAACAAGAACAAAATTGCATAATTGTTACTTGTCTTGAATTGTCAATATCTTTTGACTAAATTGCATATCCCGCTTAATGTTTGCCATTATCAAAAAGGGGGAAATTGTTAGAAACACGTTCTCAATGCAATATACTAAACGTGTACTCTTTTGTAGGTTTTGATGAATGACAAACGAAGCAAAAATTGATATATGACGGAATTCAAGTACAAGCGCACAATGGTTGCGAATAAGATTGAAGTTCAAGATATAGCTTTCAATTGTTATTGAGTTGTTCTAAATTGTAATCTCGATCCTATAACTTGACTCATAGTATGGCCTCTCTCATAAAACTATTTTCCAAAATCATGCATATTTAATTCTGTGTCAAAAAGATTTTAAAAACATGCATAGTTACATTAGACAAAATGTTTTCTAAACATGCCTCAAAAATCTGGGCTAAAATAATCGATTATGTACTTATGATAATCGATTGTTTCTGAGCCAAGACTGCATGACAATCGATTATGAATTAATGGTAATCGATTGTGAGTAAGACAGTGAACATCAGGTTTTTTTCAAATCTGCATGATAATCGATTGTGAACAAATGACAATCGATTGTTGTTGAGGTAAAGTTTTTCAATACTCAAAATAATCGATTATGAACTAATGGTGATCGATTGTGTTGAGCTGATGTCTTCCAGTGATTTTAAATTTAATTAAGTAATCGATTATGTCTTTAGATAATCGATTATCACTGAGACAGTAAGTTTTATGATTTTCAGAAAATAACAAGTAATCGATTATGTCTTTAGATAATCGATTATCACTGAGACAGTAAGTTTCATGATTTTCAGAAAATAACAAGTAATCGATTGTTGCAAAGGACAATCGATTGTTGAAGCTGACCGTTGTCAAATGATTTTCAAATACCATAAGGTAATCGATTATAGATTTTATATAATCGATGTTTTGCTTAAAATCTGGAAATGATTTTTAGAACGTTGCTGAAGTAATCGATTATAGATTTTATATAATCGATGTTTTGCTTAAAATTCGGAAATGATTTTTAGAATGTTGCTAAAGTAATCGATTATGAACTTAGTGTAATCGATTATCTGATTTTGAATATTGCCAGTAATCGATTATAGATTGTATATAATCGATTGTGAAACGTTAAATCTGGGATTGATTTTTTAAACTGACTGGCAGATAATCGATTGTTTGGTCTTAATAATCGATTATCACTGAGTAATTTCAGCAACTCTTAATTGGCAATTAGGCAACGGTAATGCCAAGTTTTTCAACTATAAATACAGCTTCATTTCAGTGTTTTAACAACAACAATATACACAAACTGATCATTACATTGCTATAAGCTTTCATTCAATTGTTCTTCATTTTCTACTCATTTCATAAAGCTTTTGAGAGCCATATTATTGCTTAAAGTTGTTGTGATCTTGAACATATTCTTTTACTCATATCTACTCAATAAGGAGTACTCTAGTTAAGTGAGTGTCCAAGTATTTGATATACTTGTAAGAGAATTGCGATTCTCTTGTTTCAAGGAACTTGCGTTTCCTTGGGTGAAGTCTTTGAGATTGCGATCTCCGAGCAACTGTTTGAGGCTTGTGTCCTCAAGTGTGTAACGGTTTGTTGAGCACCCGTAAGCTTAACAAGATAGTGAAAAATCTCGAGAGAGTCTCTCGGGGACTGGACTAACCACGTTGGTGGCCAACCAGTATACATCTTTGTGTAAGTTTATTTTTCTGCATTTATTTTACTTCCTGCAAAGTTTAAATTCCGCAAGAAAACGCTAAATTTTATTAATACGCTATTCACCCCCCCTCTAGCGTAAAGCGTAGTTTCTAACAGCTAAAAATAAAGAAAATCATGTCTTTCGGATATTTAATTGACTAGGCGTCAGGTGTTATTCGTGTCCGTGAAGGGCCTGACGTGATTTTGAAGCACAATATCCCTATTGGGCTACGCATTCTCGATGTTCATCACGCGAATGATTCTCCCACCGGCCTTCGTGTACGAGGCTAGTGTTTTCTTTAAGCTCTACTCTGTGCTGGAACTCCTCTTGAGAGAGACAAGCCACGTATCGTGTTCACGTGGAGTAACAACTCACTCCCTAATCCCCTCTCCTAATACTACGCATTCGCGGAGGATAGACCATCCACTACCCCGCGTTCGCAACTAACTCCTCGCGTTCCTGAAGAGTAAGTTCCTCCCCAATCCACTCTCCCCTTCGCGATCGTGAGAGCATCTTCACAATCGCGAAACACAATGTCTCAGGCACCACATATCAATAAAACCAGCATTCTCTCTAAGTTCAAAATCACTCAGTAGCCTATCTAATACTCACCTAAGCCCCTCAACTCAAAACCAAACAAGCACACAAGTGTAATAACGTCATGTGAACTTTTTCGCACGATCAAAATACAAAAATAACACCTTGAACTACGAATCAGACAACAAAATGAATGAAATGTTCAAAGAAACTTAGAACTTCAAATTTATAACCGAACATCTGAATCATATCAAATCAACTCCGTTTTGCACCAAATATTGCAAACAAGACATAAATAATGAAATGAACCTATTCCAAGTTCGGAACAGAAATCCAAACTCGGTAGCAATAAAGTCAATCTAAGTTCAAACATAGGAATTCTTTAAGCCTACAAATCACGATAAATCAAGTTAGGGACTTTCAAATTCGATTCCGGGCATATACCCAAGTTTCAAATTATGATACGGACCCACCGGAACCGTCATAGAACTGATTCGGATCCATTTACACAAATTTGATCGTAGTCAACTCAGATTATTTTTAAGGTTAAATTCACATTTTCTTCAATTTTTCACATAAAAATTTTCCTCAAAAATACATGGACTTCGCATGCAAATCGAGGAAGGCTAAACGGAGCTATTCGACGCCTCCGAATATAAAAATGAATGCTAAAACTCGAAATGACTTATCGATTTATCACATTTAAGACTATAAAACAGGAATTCAATATGCTTTTCAAGAACTTCGAAGTGTAAGTAGCTGTAGGGGCAGACCCAAAATTAAATTTTGATAAATTTAACCTTTAGGTTATTTTGGCTGGAACTATTATACATTTGAAATGTCAGATTCAGAATCTAGTATTTGTTGAAATTGTAGTAATTATTCACACACATACATATATGCTCCAAGTCAAAATTACTGGATTTAATTAAACTCATTCATTATATACTCTATCCGCCTCCGAGAATTGGAAATTAGAATTACTTTGGCTGCTAATACATTTGACCGTCAAATGACTACAAAATATCTCTTTTACCCTGGGTTAGAACTAGGTATACTTTGCTCACATAACCAGAAGTAAGTGCCTAACATTCAACGTTAACAGTAATAGTATGCTCAGTATAATCCTACATAGCGAGGTTTGAAAAAGATAAGACGTATGAAAACTTTATTCTTTCCATTTGAAAATAAAGAAGTTGTTTCTAACGGGCCTTACTCCTTAATAATAGACTAATTGAGAAAAGGAAAAATCAAACATTTTCTTTAAATTCAGTGGTCTTGAGTAATCAAAGTCGTTCTACAGTTTTGTTATTCAAGTTTCAGTAATTTTTCATGATCACATGTCACATGCCTCAGGTTGTTTATTTATTGGTCCTATATATATAATCATACAGGTTGGACTGCCATGAGATAATTGCACATCTTTGTGAGGTCATCACTTATTGTTCATATATCCTCTCTGCTTCTTTCTTTTGTAGAATCTTTGGTATCAGTTTGTCGGAAGTGACAATGCTGCCTTGTCGAATCCATACATTTAGCTCATCTGATGTTGTTGGTTACCTTCTATTCCGCCCTTCTGGTCTCGAGTAGTGGATAGTGTCTCATTGATAACAATACTACTGTGGATATGTGATGTTGTTGGAAAGTTTCTTTTACGGTCTGTGTGATTTCTAGGTTAAGGTTATGGGTTCGAACCGTAAAATCAGCCGTTGATACTTGCATCAGCGTAGGCTGCCTATATTACGCCCTTTGGAATGAGGTCCTTCTCCGGAGCCTGCTTGAATGCGGGATACTTCGTATTACTGACTGCCTTTTGTGATTTTATACCATAATGGTAGTATCTCTATTGCTGATTTTCCCTGTTCATTTCTTCTTTATTGTGGATATATGATGATTTTCAATAATTTGACTTCCTATGATGTATATTTTCCCCATCTATGTGCTGTGCAATTGTCATTTTTCAGCATAGTGCCTCATCCTTAGTGTATAGCTTGTTGGCTGCTACTCTTCTAAATATTTGCAACTAAGCTCTAAATCTTGTTGCAGTTGCCACTGGTTCAATTAGCTTTGAATAGACATGGATTTACTGACTATATAATTAACGACTAATTGCACTAAACACCACAGTATTATGAAAATCTTACGCTCACACCCCCTATGAGGTATATGTAACTAAGTATGTTGAAATATAACATACGGTCTTCATCATGTCTGCATTTTATAGAGCCAAAAGCTTATCCTGAATCAGATTGAAGTTGATCCATTTGCCCATCCTTTCTGTGCTAATTAAAGAAGGAATTTGTACTGCTAAGGGTGGACTTTAACTACAAGACAGTGGTCATTTTTAGTTGTCTTACTTATAATTTTCACGTGCTTCGTGCATAAAAAATATTACGTGAAGTGGTTGTTGACCTAAAATAAAGTCTAGCAATTTATCTTAGTCCAAATAATGAAGTAACCAAAAGTGATAAAGGAAAAATATAACACTCTATAGTCATTCTCAAAATAATACGAATAATAAAAAAGAAATATTTTTATATATGTGTATACATGTAATTTTATAGACAAATATTATACAAATTTTGCATACTTTTTTGACTATCAAAAATAGTATGGGCTAGCCAGTTTTTGAAATGATCATTCAAAAATAGCTAACATTTGCAAAGTCATTGAAAAATAGCCATTGTTTTGCTGCCAAACGGAAATTTCCAGCATAATATACTGAAAATCGGTGCACAAGTGTATGAACTTCCACCATAATATACTGGAGATTTGAGTACTTGTGTATTAACTTCCGACATATTATGTTGGACCGGTATATTATACTGGAATTTCAGAACACTTATGTTGGAATATTTTTTGAATTTTGATAAGTATTTTTGTTCAAATTTATCTTTACATAAAAAATAGCTAAATCTTGATTACTTTCAAAATTATGATTATTTTTAATGACCACATACAAATATGATTATTTTTAAATTTCTTCTTAGGTAAATTGTTTATGCCACGGGCTAAAGGCCCAGTCGATTCAAATGATCCAAAACTAGTTCAAGAATGAAAAGGAGGCGGCAAGGGGAAGTGCACAAATACCCGATTTTGGGGCGCTGTTTAAGGGTATTCTAAGTCTAAAAATTCTTGCAAACATAACTTCATTAGTATAATTCGTGTCTGAAGTTACAAATTTTATTTGAAATTAGGAAAATAATATACAAACGAGCATCACACAATTACGGCTAAACTTCAGGCATTCTTGCATGCACTTTAACTGTATATAGCCAAAGTGCACCAACTTTTGCATGCAGTACTTCATATGCACAAGTCTTATGTTTTAAGTGCAGACATTTTGCACTTAAGAGTTAGAATACATATGAGCAAAGTGTATCTAGTTTTTGGCATGCACTTAAGATATGAAGGATTGCTTCTTTTAGTCTTCTTGAGACTAGAGTCTTTTAGAAATAGTTTATTTATCCCCTCGAGTTGGGTAGGAATAAGGTCTGCATACACACTACTTTCTCCAAATTAAATCCCAATAGTTGAATTTCCTGGCGTTTAACCAAAAAATGGAATTTTGGTCAAGGCTTTAATTTAGAAAAACTCGGGTTACTGATAATCAAAGAATGAAAAATGATTTTGTCAATAATAAGACAATCAGAAGAGACCAAAGTAAACCAATCTATTCAGATAATCTTTTGCTTCCTACAAATGATTCATCTCCTCCTTCTATAACTATTTCTAAGATATACGTTTTGCCTTTGTCATAATTGAGCTATTATGGACAATTAAAGGCATTAAATTCTACTTTACACAATTATAATAATTTAATACATATTCTTTAACATTTTTAATATTTAATACTCATTAAATATTGTATCTATTCTTCCTTTTACTATCAGGTTCATTCTCCTGAATTCTTAGATTTAAATCGATACGAGTGTCGGTCTACTCATTCCTTTGCTTGTGCCAGTGATCGTGTCTGTTGCTACTCGTGCCTCTTTGCTAATTATCATTCTTTGACCGACCTTCATGTCATGACGTGTCATCCTTAAATACTTCGATATGTGTAAATTCAATTTTTTTCAATACAGATAGTCTCCCCACTTGCTATTTATTCATCGATTGAATATTTGGGAAATGGATTTTATTAAAATAGAATTTTTGCCGCCATTAATATTTATTATAGAATCGGTGTTTCAATTGTCACTTCCATTTAATGCTTGTCACGTGTGGCATCTCTTTGTTGGTTTTGAGATTTTGCAGCGCCTTTTAAGTTTTTTTACGGCTTCACCAATTATGAAGTGACAGTTAATCATTATGATCTTTCCATCATTACGCCTTTTTCTTTGCCGGTTACTTCCTAGTATAAAAATAGTTTTTATTTTTGGTTTTGTCTCATAAAGTTCAAAGTTTCCAAAATATCAAAGTCTCGTTCTCATCTTCCTCATAAAACTTTCTGGAATATTCAGTTCTTGTTCTTCATCTACCTCATATTGCCATGGCTTCACCAAACCCTAACCTAGGACAATTACCATAGTTGATAGTCTTCCTCTTGCCCCTAATAGGACTAGAAAGGGAGGAAGTAGACAATATAATTTAGGGTCTTCATCTACACGTAGTTCTTCTCTTCCTTCATCCAGTTCTGGCCCTTGGTCTAGAACCAGTGGTTCACTTTCATGTAGACCTTCTTCTAGAGGTAAGGAATCCTCTAAGACTCTCTGTGAACCTCTAGTAGAGAATATAGTTTTTACATAACTATTTTTCTATAATGATAGAGAGTCTCTTATAAATCAGGTTTCTTCTTTGGACCGAGCGGATATCTATCCAACTTGGATCATTGATGGTCTGATTTCTTTGATTCGTAGAGATTGCCATTGGGGTCATGATTTCCCTATCATAATTCCTAATGCGAATCAGAGAATCTCCTCCTATTTAATGGGATTTTATTTTGTTTAGACATACCCATTCACATTAGATTTTAAACCTGCTATTGACCCTGTAATTCTCGAATTCTGTCGATGTTTTAGCATTTGTTTAATAAAATTGGTCCCATAGTGTGGAGGGATGTCGCCTCTTAGGCATTTGACTAATATGGATGGTATTCCTTTCACATTTCCCATTTAATTCATATCTACTCTTCTATACTTTCTCGCTAGGGCGCTTTTATTTTAGTGGCAAGGAGCAAGAGAGTTTTGGTTAGCCCTGAAGACGGCACATAGCATGGCTGGTATCCTCAGTTTGTTGCTGCCCCCATTGTTGGTCTATTGGGTGAAGAAAATATTCCCTTCTTTGAGAAGTGAAATTTTGCACGTAAGTCTTCCGTTTTCCCTTTCTCTCATCTCTTTTCCCTCAATTTTAATGATCAGTATTCTAATTTTCCTTTTCTTTTACACCAACCATAGGAATTGTTCATGAAATTTCCAATTTCCGTGGTTGGGCAGAAAAGCTGTTAAATACTGCCCTAATGGAGGGTAGATCTTGGTTGTTGCCATTAACGTTTGACATAGTTGTTGATACAACAAAAAAACAAGTTAAGAAAGAATAGATTATCGGATTCTTGGTAACGGAACCAATTTGTTTAACCATAAAATAGAATTTCGATCAAAGCTTTAATTTAGAAGAACTCAGGTTACTGATAATCAAAGAATGAAAAATGATTTTGCCAATAATAAGACAATCAGAAGAGATCAAAGTAAACCAATGTATTCAGATAATTTTTTGTGTCCTACAAATGATTCATCTCCTTCTTTTTATAGTTATTTCTAAGATATACATTTCGCTTTTATCATAATTGAGTTATTATGCATAATTATAGGCATTAAATGCTACGTTACACAATTATTATAACTTAATAAAGATTCTCTAATGTTTTCAATATTTAATGCTCATTAAATATTATATTTGTACTTCATTTACTATCATGTTCATTCTCCTGAATTCTTGGATTTAAATATATACGTGCGTCGAGTCTACACGTGTCTCTGCTCGTACCTTTACTTGAGCCAGTGCTCATATCTGCTACAACACGTACTTTTTTGCTAGTCATCATTCTTTGGTCAATTTTTATATCATCATGTATCATCTTTAAATACTTTGATATATGTCAACTTAATTTTCTCCATATACGCGGGTCATTATTTTTGTTTTTTAAAACTAAATATGTGAAGGAAATCTATCACTACAAACTGCTCACAGAATGACTTTGACCGTGAAACCCCACCATGAAAATCCTAATAGGTATGCCACATCATTTAAAATGTCAAAGTGGCTTTGCCATGTCAACTCCACACCACACCATTTTATAAGGTGTCTTGTCAAAGACAAACTAAAGGTAGCATAGTTAAATTCCGGTTAGTCGTTTACTTTAATTTATTTTTAGTATAATTGGAAAAGTTATTATCACGTGAGAAAAAAATTATAAGTTTGAATAATAAAAATAATTTTTTATAAATAATATGTACAATATATTATTATGATCCTATGTTTTTTCGAGCCACACGTATAACAGGAACTTAGTAGACTGAATTACTTTTTTTGGTCGTGCACTTTATGATTAGTTATAGTAAATTCTCATTCACTTCAAATATGTGGTCCTTAGTCGTTTCTTTACTCAATTTTCTTTTGCTCTTTTTTTTTTCTATTGCAATATCTCTCAGCCTCAAACTTTCCAAAAAAGTCCGATTCCCTTTTATGTAAACTAATCTTTGTTGACGTGGCGTTTATACTATTCTAGTCTCTTTAGCTTACCATGAAATAGTTAAGTGGATTCATATACAGTAATTAGAAAGGAAGTGGATAATATTCAGAGGTATATCTAACATTTAAAATTTGTAAATTTTTATAATGATATTAAGTTAATATGTAATAATAATTAAATTTATAATAAATTATTTATAAATACTTAATTAACTCTTAATATATTGGTCCGAGCAAATTAAAAGCTACTGAATTGTAAACCCACAGATTACATTATAAATTCGCCTCTAAAATTTATTTATATTGATGACACACACAGCACGTTGCAAAATATATATGTGTGCAAAGGACTATCAAATGGAATTTTGAGAAAGAGCATATCCAAAGTATTAACTGGAAATGATGATATAGCTTTATTTATACTTGTGGGGAGAAATGAACTGAAACACGTAAGATTCGATCTATTCTTATAAAGACAATCTAAAACCATCGTAGCAAAACACCACATGAAATTGTTTGGACTTCCAAATGCCCACATGGCACCATGAGCCCCCACCCCCACCCCCACGCCCCCACACACACAAAAACCATATTTATTTCTTCATGTCTCTTCAAAATTAGCACAAGTAAAAATTATTTCGTAATTTCTTTGCATCCATTTAAATTTTCACAGTCAGATTAATTATTCGTATTAATAATCAGGACGGTTCTCCTTAATTTTATAATATGCGACAAGGTAAATGTGATATTTTAAATATATGAAAAGTATTGAATCCATTTAACATTAGAAAAAATTCTAGTTTAGCGGCGGAGTTTGTCACAAATCGACCTAAGTGTGCTCGATCGTCTTGTATTTTAAAATAGCAAATACTCATAAAAATAATTGAGATATATATAAGCTTAGTATACTAAGATGCTTAGAGTATATGTTGTCCTCTAGCCTTTAATTATCTAATGTGTCCGATGTTCGTCGTAAATGGATGTATATGTGGGTGCCCAAAGTTTTCACATATAAACAAGCAGTATGCCTTATCCAAATTTGGACAATGACACGATGTCCCAAGTATAGAGAATATAACATCCCAATATAATATGGATTGAAAGGATTCTTTCAACTTTTGAGAAATAATGTTTGACACTATTGAAATCATTCGAACTTGTTCTATTCTTTTTCTTCTTCTTTTTTTCAAATCAACCATTCTAGCCATGGGAAATATGTTTTTTCTTAAAGTGTCTTCTTTGTAATTTTCTTGTCCTAGCATATAATTAAAGACTGGAAAGTGAGTCATATTCACATATGGAACTTATCCGTTTATTTTTGTTTTCCATATATGTTTCCCTGTCTGTTGGTAAGATGTTCCATGGACAGCTTCTTTTTGTTGATCATGTGATACTGACTGTATTGGTCAAAATTCTGACCACACGACTACGGCGGCCGCAACCTCGCTCTTATTATTTCATGAAAGAAGTCAACAAAGTTAACTTCATCTCATCATCATTACATTGGATATAAGCAACGAGGCCAAGGCTTTTTCACGACGGAAAAACTTTTCCGACCTAACTGTGATAAGTCATGACAAGCACAAGAAGTCCTTCGACTATAAAGGCAAGAAAAAGGAGCTAAAAGAGAGGATTTTTCCAACCTCTTCTCCTATACTTCAACAGCCGGAAGGGAGGAAGAGAGCTCCTACAAATAGGACCCCTTGCCTACGGGGAAAGAAAGGTTCCATCTATAACCTGAAAAGAGGCAAAAACGTTTGTAATCTTCTGTCCCTCTATAAAGAGAGGCATGACATAATTCTGTCACCAATAAAAAATTTTGATATTTTTTCTGTCCGATATTGCTGCCGTTATGTCTTTTGATCCAGTATTAATTATGATTGACTATGATTTACTCATTCATCTCCTTTCATTGATTTGCTTGAAAAGAGTTTAACATCTTTCGAGCCAAATAATTTGGCGTTATCTGTGGAGATTTTCTAGTGAAAATACTTATTTCTTCCTGGATCAAAGCTAAAAAAACCAAAAAGAGAATCTGACTCACACCAAATTTGAAAGCAACACGCCAAGGAAAGAAAAATTGAACGTGTTAGCAAGAGCCAGAATCCCCTGTCCTAACGGGTTCGAACACTCTGAGCAAAGAGAAGGGTGCTGCAATCTATTTTCCCCCATTTAAAAGAACCGTCAGACAAAGGCCTGGAGCACCCCTCCTTTTTACTTTGTAAAATCGGAAACCGATGTAGGGATATCTGGGATGAAGAATCGAAAGCCATCTCGAAACAGCCCGGACATCCCCGGTTGGTAACATCTTCTAAAAGAACAGCCAAAGTCGCGAGAAACTACGACACGCGCACTATGCGGGTCTGAGCAGAATGCTGGCGCTTAGCACTTATAGCAATAAATCATCAACGCGAGCAATGGTAGCCGAACTGGGACTAAGGCAACGGCCTTCGCCATCAAAAATCAAAAGGTTCAACCTCCCTTGAACTCGAAGACGGGGTGTTATTTAGATAAGTTCAAAATAACATCATTAAGGCTAAGGCCTTCGCCATAAAAAATTGAAAGGTTCGACCCCGTTCGAAATCAACGGGCTGTTATTTCGATAAGTTCGAAGTCACCACCTTAAGGCTAAGGCCTTCTCCATCAAAAATCAAAAGGTTCAACCCCATTCGAACTCAACTGGTTGTTACTTCGATAAGTTAGAAATAACACCCTTAAGGATAAGGCCTTCGCCATCAAAAATTGAAAGGTTCGACGTCGCTCAAACCCGAGACGGACTGTTAGTTCGATAAGTTTGAAATAAAACCCTTAAGTCTAAGACCTTCGATATCAAAAATCAAAAGGTCCGACCTCGTTAGAACCCGAGAAGGGCTACTATTTCGATTTGTTCGAAATAACTCCCTTAAGGTTAAGGCCTTCTCCATAAAAAATCGAAAGGTTCGACCTGCTCGAACTCAAAGACGGGCTGTTATTTCGATAAGTTCAAAATAACACCCTTAAGGCTAAGGCCTTCGTCATCAAAAATTGAAAAGTTCGACCTCGCTCGAACTCAAAGACAGGCTGTTATTTCGATAAGTTAGAAATAAAAACCTTAAGGCCTTTTCCATCAAAAATCGAAAGTTTCGACCTCGTTCGAACTCGAGACGGGCTATTATTTCAATAAGTTCAAAATCACTCCCTTAAGGCTAAGGCCTTCACCATCAAAGATCGAAAGGTTCGACCTCGTTCAAACTTGAGACGGCTGTTATTTTGATAAGTTCAAAATAACACCCTTAAGGCTAAGGCCTTCGCCATCAAAAATTGAAAGGTTCGACCTCGTTCGAACCCCAGATGAACTGTTATTTTATAAGGTCGAAATAACACCCTTAAATTTAAGGCCTTCGCCATAAAAAATCGAAAGGTTCGACCTTGTTTGAACTCGAGGAGGGTTGTTATTTTGATAAGTTCGAAATAACACCCTTAAGGCTAAGGCCTTCGCCATCAAAAACCAAAAGGTTCGACCTTGTTCTAACTCGAGACAGCTTTTATTCCGATAAGTTAGAAATAACACCCTTAAGGCTAAGGCCTTCGCCATCAAAAATTAAAAGGTTCGACCTTGTTCGAACCAAAGACATGTTGTTATTTTGATAAGTTTGAAATAACACCCTTAAGGCTAAGGCCTTCACATCAAAAATCAAAAGGTTCGAACCCGAGATGGGTTGTTATTTCGATAAGTTTAAAATAACACCCTTAAGGCGAAGGCCTTCACCATAAAAAATCGAAAGGTTCGACCCTGTTCAAACTCAACAGGCTGTTATTTCGATAAGTTCAAAATAACAACCTTAAGGCTATGGCCTTCGCCATCAAAGATCAAAAGGTTCGACCTGGTTCGAACCTGAGACATGCTATTATTTTGATAAGTTAGAAATAAAACCCTTAAGGCTAACGCCTTCAGCATTAAAAATCGCAAGGTTCGACCTCGTTTGAACCTGAGAGGGGCTATTATTTTGATAAGTTTGAAATAACACCCTTAAGGCTAAGTCCTTCACCATCAAAAATTGAAAGTTTCGACCCCGTTCGAACTTGGCGGGTTGTTATTTTGATAAGTTCAAAATAACTCCCTCAAGGATAAGGCCTTCGCCATCAAAATTTGAAAGGTTTGACCTCTCTCGAACTTGAAGACAGGCTATTATTTCGATAAGTTTGAAATAACACCCTTAAGGCTAAGGCCTTCGCCATTAAAAATCGAAAGGTTCGAACCTAAGAAGGGCTGTTATTTCGATAAGTTTGAAATCACTCCCTTAAGTCTAAGGCCTTCGCAATCAAAGATAAAAAGGTTCGACCTCGTTCGAACTCGAGACGGGATGCTATTTCAATTAGTTCTAAATGACACCGTTAAGGCTAAGGACTTCACCACAAAATATCAAAAGGTTCGACCTAACTCGAACTCGAGACGGGCTATTTTTTTGATAAGTTAAATGACACCCTTAATGTTAAGGCTTTCGCCATCGAAGATCGATAAAGTTCGACCTCGTTCGACTCAGGACGAGCTGTCTCCTCGATAAGTTAGTGATAAAATCCAAAATGCCAGAGGCCTTCGTCAACAAAAGGAGGGGGGATCTGGGACTCGCCAAACGAGCCCCCATCTCATGACGAGATCATAAATCAACTGAGAGCTAAAACACAAGTGGCGAAAAAGAGTTCTTTACTCATAGTCATAAATGCGGGTTGTCGCCGCTTACATCTAGTCCAGACTAGTCTACTAAAAAGGAGAGACAAGAAAAAGAAAGTACAAGTTTTTCTTCACTCGGCGTCATCACCGCCGTTGTCATAATCATCTCCATAAGGCTCATCATCGTCACCTCTCGTGCCCCCACCAACCTCGTGTGTCGCTACGTCGTATCCGCAGTTGGCGCGAGCCTTCTCTTGCGTTTCCTTGTAGGCAGCCTCAGTCACGGTGTCTGCTTCCCACAAGTTCTTGAAAATATCTCGCTGGGCTTTGGCATAGACCCAAAGCTCATAAGTCTGGGGTAGAACGGAAGCACGAGACGGCCCATCTTGAGCCCTCGGTCGCTGATTCTCTACCTCTAAAACTGCGACTTGATCTTCCAGAACTAAGGCCTCCTGATCAACCATGCAATCTGCTCCTTGAGCCTCGCTTCCCTAAGGGTCGCAGCAGCTCTCTACGATTCTTGCCAGGACTCATGCACGTGAATGGCCTCCTCTAAGGCTGCTACCCTTGCCAAAGCCTCGGACGAGGCCTCCTTCATACGCTCTAAATCAGTGACCTTGCTTCCAGTGCAGCCAATTTCCCTCTCTATTCGGAGCTCATCTCTGCAAATCTGACCTGGCTCTACTCCATCTCCAACTTCATCGCTCCTAACTTGCCCTATAGGTACTCACATTCAGCAGTGACCCCTTTACCCAATTCGAGCTCTTCGTCCTTAAGGAAGAGTTTCTCTTCGAGCTCGCTCTTGATGCAGAGCATTTTCAGCAGCTCCTGATCCCTTTTCTCCAACTCCTCACCTAGAGTCCGGTTGTGGGGATCCGACCTCAACTGCTCGTGCAATCCACGACACTTGTTGCGATGGCGACGATACTTTTCCAGCATCTGCAAAAAGATCCTCGACCGAATGTTGGCTCTACGGACGTCCTCCACCTCCACCAAATACATCTAAAACAATGATAAGAGAGCAATTAAACTAACGTTCTTCAGCATAAAGGGAAGAGGCTGAAATAAGAGCCGAAGACAACTTACCCTCAAACCATGATGGCTATTTTGTCCCTTAATTGGCACCGGGTATACGCCGCATGGAATCATTTTCACATTCCGAGCATAACAAGCTAAGTTGCAGCACCAAACTGTCCCCCACCGCCAAGAGGTTCGCGTCAGAAGGGATCTGAATGAGACGTACTGATCCGCTCACATGGACTACCACATGGGTAAGTCCCTCCTCGAAGATTCTAACATCGTTGGGATCCAGGTCAGATTCAAATCATATTCGCCGACCATCACGCTCTTCCCCCTTTCCGCCGACTTGGGGGGAACGCGGCCCGTTGAAGATAAAGGAATATCCAAAGTCACAGAAACAGCGCCAAGGGTCTGCTCCTTTGCTCCAGTAGAACATCGATCATAATCAGCGACGGAAACTCTGGGCTGAGTCCTTGTATCAGCCGAACCTTCTGGATACTTGCTATCTATATCGACTTGAACATATCGCTCCACCTCTAGGAGCGGTGTCGTAGCTCCACAATCCACCAGTCCCGTCGGGGGAGATTCATCCAAGTTAATCTTGGTCGGAGGTGCCATCTCGAACGCCACCCTCCGTTTCTTTGACAACCCCTCCTCTTCTCCAGCCGACGACGATCCATTCACAAGGCGGATGGCACTAGACGGGTTCTCCTCCTGAGGGGTCGATATCACTGGAGTGGCTGAAATTGCAGATTTAACCAACGCCGCCCTCGATGAAGGACGGGCAGCAGGTACTGCACTAAGACGAACAGTCGAGGCCGGGCTACAAAAGGCTAGTTGAGGAGCCATGACCCTCCGTATTCTCCCTAGAAACAACACAACGTTTGCAAGGTAAGACCAAAACGAAAAAAAATGGATAGAAGACAAGGGCACTATCTCACCTGCAAGGGGCCGACGCCCAAATCTCTCGTGAAAGTTCGACCAAGTGTGAACCCCCGCTGCATGGGGAAGGACGGCCTTGACCCATTCTCAAATCCCCTCCAAAGGCGGAGCATTTTAGGTGCAAGGAAACAAAATAGATCAGTACATGCAACCTGAAAAGCGAGAGGTCAAAGACAAACCAAGTGCTTCATTAATCAGGGGCACAGACTTACGGGCAGAATTCCACACCTCAGGAAATCCAATTGGGTCCGCCATGAAAAACGGAACCACATTAGGTATTAAATAGGCAATTTTACATTGTACTTTTGTAAAACGCTGTTTGTAATATGTTTGACGACGGCTTCTTAATTTTCAGTAATTTTTATTAATTTTTTTCCAGTAAAATCACTAAATTAAAATTTATCACTTTAAATGTACTAAACTTTATTGATGTTGTTATTATATGGTTTTGACTGAAAACCAAACCACATTAAAAATCCTAATAGGTATATGCCACACTGGAGCAGATTTCCAAATTAAGTACAGTTTGGATGAAACCAATAACTTTTACTTATATTTTATATTTGTATTAAAAAATTTATTAAATTAAATATGTAATTATGAATTCGTTAACTATAAAAAGCTATATAAATAACTCAATCAAAATGTTATTATCTTCAAAAGTAAAATAAAATAATTGAACTTAGTATTATAAACTTCATTGTAAATATGGATACAACCCAAATCACCAGCTAACACTCTTAAATGACCTTTTAGTTATAAAGAAGGTACAAACACTCAAACTCTGGTAAGGGGCGGATGCACTTGGAAAGAGGCGGGTTCATGTGATACCCATCCTCCTCCCTATAAATGCTTAATTTTTGCCCCATCTTTCCCTTCTACATTACATATTTATGGATATATATTTATACACACACACACGTATGCGTGAGTACGTATGTATGTGTATGAGTGTATGAATTTTTTCTTATTTGTGTATATATAGATTTTAAGAGTTGATTAATGATTTGATAAATGGGGTAGGGATTCGACTAGTATATTTTAATTAAAATTAAGCCAAAATTGGCCCAAAATTTGAGCCCATTTCATTCAAATACGATCCACAAGGGGTTGCCGAGGGGAGGGTCCAAATAATATAGTTTTGGATCAAAACTGTGTCATTTAATTTAGTAATCTGAAGATTGGATCTCATCCATTCAATTTCACTGGATCCGACGATCCAAATCCATTCAATTAAAATGTGATTTACATACGAAAAGTTACTAGTTATTGATAATATGTTAGCTCTCCATCTGAGTTTAAGGGTTAAATCAATTTTGTAACTAAAATACAATCATGATTAAATGGTGAAAGAATTATATTTCTATGGTCTTTCACTATTAATTTCAAGTGAGTAATAAATTTACGGGTTGACTTTAGGTCTTTCTCCATATCGGATAAATTTATTATAAGCTCACTAGGTGAAATACTAGTGATATCGTGTACTTACTCTCCATCTGAGTATACATGTTGGATCAATGGAACTAGAGCTATTAAAAATGATATCCACTTGACTTAAATTAACAGTACACTCTCCATATGAGTTGGGTCTGATTTAATTAGTAGAGTGAATAATCTGGCATTGCATGTGTATGTTGCAAGAGTAGTTCTTTTCCCATCGAAATTGCTATACAAGATGCATGACATATATGTGTAGTGTGTTTAAAATATTTGTATTAAAAAGTTATATACAATTGACTGAAAATAATAGTATACTCTCCATCTGAGTTGGTACTATTTATTTTTGGATTGTATAATTCTTGCATTATATAATATACTTTGCGTGAATGATTCTTTTCCTATCGAAATTTATTATTCCAGATGCATGTATGTATACAAATATTGAATGCAATCTAAATTTTACTATTCAGTGTTTTGACTTATTATAATCTATTTAATGTTTTTATCTCAACTCCACAATGATTTTACGCAACTGATCGTATTACTTGTTAAAAATTTATTTAGTGATAAGGAATTAATTTTAAGGATGCAATATATGTACTTTTGTTAGAAGGAATTTAATTTCGGTTTCTGGGCAAAATAAGAGATGGATATTTATTTTATTTTTCGAATAACTCTTGAGTTATTGAGCTTAATAAGCATTTTATCTCTTGTGGTACATAAATGCATGACCTTGTTATTGTATATTGATGTGTCTGCTGAAACAATATTAGTCAACTCATAAGAGAATATGTTCTTCAAAATTGAGTAAAACTTATCTCTGCACTTGTCTAAGTCATATTAATCTGGATAGGATTTCACGTTGGTCAAGGATGGACCGTAAGGTTCATTGAAAGTAGAGGCACTACCAACTTGTGGATCCTATTTGGAAGAAAATTTGACTAAAAGGTGTTTCCTTTTAAAAGGAAATAAAACTAGTGATAAGTTAGAATGAATCCTTTCTGATTTGTATGGTTAAATAAACATACTCGTAAGAGATAGATTTTGAGTATTTTGTGACGTTCATAAATGATTACTCAAAATATTAATATATTTATTTGATGCACTGTAAGTCTTAATGAATTAAGTAATTCAAGATTTTTAAGACTTGAAACGGTGAAGCATCAAAGAAATATATTAAGTTACTACAATTGTATTGTAGTGGCGAGCACATCTCTAAAAAGTTCTTTTGTTACATATCAGAATAAGGGAATACATCTCGATTGACTACACTGTAAACTCCATAATAGAGTGGGGTAGTAGAAAGAAGAAATAAGTCTCTTTTGGATATGAATAGAGTAATGACGTATTATTCAAATTTTCCTTATTTATTTTTGGAGTATTTCCGGAAAACTGCAAATTACATTCTGAATTTAGTTTCTTCTAAGTTAGTACCTGGGACATCTATTGAACTGTGGACTGAATGTAAGCTCGGTCTGTGACATGTTCAGATATATGATTGTCCCACATATGTGCTGAAAGGGAAAGCAGATATGTAAGTTGGAACTAAGAATGCATAGGTGCATGTTTATCGAATATCCAAGAAAACTAATGGATCTTTATTTTATTGTCCTAAAGAAAATAAGGCAATTGTTAAAACAATTGCATTTTTCTAGATAAGGACCGTTTAATAAAACATGTTCCTAGAAGTAAACTATTTTTATAGGAACTGGGCATAGAAATAACTAGATGTTCAAGAACATCAAAACTCACACGTTAGAATTGACGTTTCATAGCATTTAAATAGTGGGAGAACGTTAATAGACATGATACGCCTTTATCGAGTAGGAGTGATGTTTGAACATTGAACACTACATTAAGAAGTTACTAATATTTCATGTCGTGAGGTAATGAAGGTAATATTAGTAGTACTTCGTCATACTGGGAGAAAGCTAAATAAAATCATAGTTCAGTATACATTCTTGGAATAGTTTCGGTAACATGATCCCTGAAGAGTTTAATACCAATTTAGATAGTTACGACAAAGCACTACTGGACAAATATTGCATCAGATATAAACTTGGCAAGATTCTTTAACAAAACCTTATCTGGTGAAGACTTTTAATAGTCATGTAAAAGAATGCCTGAGAAAGTTGTAGATGCATGGTTATGAATCTAAGTGGGAGATTATTGAGGTATATACTATTAACCATGCATTTGGATATAGTATATTCTAATAATTATTATGGTTAAAAGTCTAAGTGGGAGATTGTTGGGATATATAGTATTAACCATGAGTTTGGTTTATATATAGTATTTATTATGAAATAATTGTTTATTCAGTTTTAAATATATCATATATTAGTCTGTGTCCTTTACTTATATAGTAGATGATTTAGTGTATAGAGTTTTGCTTATACACGAAAGATTAAATCATTGGTTCTTATAAGTATAAAGTTTGAGTTCACAATCTAATCATGGAGTTGGACAAACCATTAGGAATGACTGTAGCACAAGATTAAATATAATTTATCTTGATTATGAGAATGGTTTAATTCCAACTTCTTGTGTTAGTATATTTAATATGTATTGAACTGACCAGGTATAGATAAATATTTTATACTAACTTAATAAAATAAACTCTTTAGCCATTAAATGTACTTATACTCTTAATCTTGATATAATTATTATTAGCTGTGTATATTATTATTGCTTTGATTTATTAAAAGGCGAGATTCTTTCGTGGGTCAATATGCCTAGTAAATTGGATAATAATAATGTACATTGGCGAAGTAATAATTAGTTTATGGAATCCATGTCTCGGTTTAGAGATTGATGATACACCTTTATGAAAGCTTATAAGTTTTGATGTGTAAACCCGATCGGTGAATTTTGTATCCGACACATGAAATAAGTTAAGCGAAAGTCTAAAGGAAATAATTAATAAATTAAATCGCCAGTAATTTAATTTATTTGATTAGTATCTGAGTCTTAACATGGGGAATTAAATATGATTTAATAGATGAATTTCGAAATTGGATAAGGAGTGCAGTTACGGATTTTTAGTGGAATAATTCATAATTAATTATGGTAGATATTAATTTCGAAAATTAGAAATTAATTCCATAATTGGAGCCTTGTTAATTAAATTATGTGGTGCCTACTGTGCCTAAATAATAGGAAATAAAGGAATCTTTTTTCTAGTGGAAGAGAAAACCCAATAGGTTTTGGATAAGGGTCTTAACCCTTAAAACTTGTGCTTTAAATACATAAGATTTTTCATTTAGGGAGAGAAGAAGATGGTGGGTGAAATTTTCAGCCAGGTTTTCCTAGAAATTTCGCCCACACGAAATTGTTATTTCCGGTATTATTTGGGTAATACAGTAGAAGATCGTGGAACGTTCGAGGATCACGATTGTACGGGTGATGGAGATTCCATTGAGAAGTTATGGAACTGAACGTGGTAGAAGAGATATGTTCACGCTTCAAGAGGTAACCCGTGAAATCTCGTTTACGCTAGTTGTATAGATTACATGTGATTTTGATACTAGGATTGCTTGCGCTGCTTATTATAATCCATCAGTTTGAAACATCCCGGAAGATATTTGAAACATTCCGAATAAGTTTCAACCATCCTTGAGATGTTTCAAACCTCGCGGGAGATGTTGCAAATATTCAAAATTACCCACATCTTTTATTATTTTTAATTTGATATCAAACTTTTTATGTCCTATATTTTTCCACAAGACCTGATAAGTCTTTTTTACCTCTTTTTTCCAAGGTGGATTATATATACCAATTAAGATTGTAGAATATGATAAGTATTTTTATTTTTAATTAGAATCTTGAATTTGAATTTTGTGTAAAAAATCGCATTTGTTAGAGAACCTTTTACTTTTAACGTGAATTTTTTAGTGTGAATTAAAATTTAGTCAAACCAATACAAGTATCAAATATATCATAGCAAAATAAATCTGTCCACGGATTCAGATATTCAATCTCACAATGATTGGAAATTTGTGCTTTCAGTACCCCACTCTTTTGAAAAATAGGCTTCTGTGCAAAAAATGAATTCTTTTGCTTTCGGGCGATTACTCTTTGAGGGGCTACTCTTTTAGATAATTTATTATCTAGAATTGAATTCGTAAAAATATTACACTGACGTTATATATATGGGCAAAGGACTAGAATATAATATAGAATAAAGAGAAAGGGCTAATCCAAAGTATTAATTGGAAATGATGATATTACTTATTTGTGGGGGGAAATGAATTGAAACACGTAAGATTCAATCTATTATTATAAAGACAAATTAAAAGCATCATAGTAAAATTAAACACCACATGAATTGGATCTATTATTTGAATTCGATCAAGTCCCTTTCATGTCTCTCCATAAGTGGCAACAGAGGCAAAAGCTGTTAAATGACTCTCTTTTAAATATGTCTAAATTTTGGTAGACGGATTAATTATTTTGTACTTGTGCTCAGGAGCAGAGCTATATTCATCAAATTAAAAGGGATAACCTTTATCAAAAAATTATATAGTACAACTAAGACAAATTATTTATAACATAAGGGGAGCTTCTAGTTTAGTGATAAGTTAGCACAAACTTGTCATATTGTTCTTTTTTTTGTTTTTTTCAAATCGACCATTCTAGCCATGGGAAATATGAATTTTTCTCTCTTTAAATTTTTTCTTTTTCGACACATGCATTCGATCACACATTTTGGATGTTTTCAAGTGCATAAATAATTTCACGAAATGATAATTTGTGTACTTAAGCATGTGGGAATTAGGTTGTGTGAATCTGTGAGATTGTAAGAGTTTTTGACCAATACTGTCATTTATCTTTAAAGTAGATCTATTTTGATCTCTCAAATATTATTTTGAACATATTTAGTCTCTTAGTATGCTAAAGTAGAACACCTTTAGTCTCACTGACAGAATGTGTTAATCAATTCTGATTCATGAAACAAATTCTCCTCTAAAGCAAAACAATTCCTCTCCTTTTTTTGGATAACACATTTAATTTCTCATATTTAGATAATATCCTCTAAAATTTTGACCTTGAAAATATCCCCTTCTATGTGAGATTTTAATTAGAAAATGATACTATATAACCGTTGTACAAATAATAGACGAAAAAATATATAAAATTTGTATATTATTTTGTATATATATACATTTTGTATGTTAATATGTAAAAGTAAAAATTTTACAAATTTTATTTACTTTTTCGGCTACCAGATGTAAATAGTTTCTGACGCGGGCTAAATTTTATTTAAAAGTAAAAGTTTCAATGTTAAAATCTTGAATTTATCACCTCTATATTATTAGTGGGTGTTGGTTTATAAAATATCTTCGATAAATAAATTCAAAAGACGGTGAGTGTCGAAACTAACTCCGTAATTGATCTTGGACAAATTTTGTTAACGAGACTAAAAGTGCTCCACTTTAATATACTTAAAGAATTAAATATATTCAGTGTTATATATATAGGGACCAAAATAGCTCTATTCTTAAAAATTAGGAATAATATTGGCCAAAAACTCGAGATTATGGGAACATAGTTATGAACTACATGGCTACTGATTGACTCAAATGATTTTATGAATCCACTTGGTCGCAAGCTTGACTTCGCCACTGGACATGTGATATTTTTTCATTATTTTTTGATGTTAGATGTCAAGTGGTCTAGGCAATGACAGTTACCAGTCATATGTACGCCTGGTACTGCAGCCCACTTGCATGAAGCATGAGCACATTTTGCTCATTTCTATTTATGTTTTAACAGAGATTTAACTTATTTAAACTGACCTAATAGTGTAAAAAATATTTCAGTACAGTGTACAAAAGTTCTTCATACATTCCAGTGAAGAATAAAGCATAATAAACAACTAGAAAAAAGAATCTTAGCATAGTTGAATCATACAGTGATGACCATAATAACTACTTCATGTACAAAAAAATAGGGAACAACAAAATTGATAAATATATACCGTCAAACTTCTTTATATCAATTTTATTTGTTCTATATATTTTTGAATTTTATAGCGAAGTGTTGTTATATAGAACATATAATATAACATAAAAACTGATTCCGAAAAAATTTAAACTTTTATAGTGAAGTGTTGTTATATAGAGATATTATAGAGATGTATGACTCTAGTAGCAAAATGAAAAATAGAGAATCTATTAGAAATAACTTTTCTATCCGATTATATTGAATTTATTATTGTTATTATTGTTGATGTATATTACCAAAATGGGTTAAGAGAGGTGTAGATCCAACTGCCAAATTTCCAAAAGAAAGCATTTGGCTTTTTATGAATAATTTAACGTCTATACACTAGGGGGGTATGCATTCGAATCGGTTTATCGATAAATCGAATTGATTATTTGTTATTGATTTCGATTTCAAAATTTTCCTTATCGAGTTATCGATTTCGATTTCGATTCTGTCCTTTTCGGTTTATCGAAAACCGATAACATACACTATTTTTTAAATTTTTTTATAATTTTTTAAAAAGAATATTTTTAAAATTTTTTTTTACCCTTATTTTATAATACCATTTCCTTTACCTTAAGTCCCTAGCGCTATATTTCTTCTACCACATTTAAGGACTAATCATATTTAAAGCTCAAGGGAATAAAGTTCAAATTAATGGAAAATAAAATTAGTCGTGATGATATATATTATTTTTTTATACCGTTGCAGTGTTGGTGGCATACATTTGATCCCTTACTTTAATTTCGTTTCATGTGCTTGTTGACACAATATTTATGTTACAAACGATGCTCTTCTCATTTTAGCTTCTTTTTGTCCATATTAGTTAGGCGTGCTTGTAGGGATATACTTTTTGTGGAATCTCGAAAATTTTCTTATTGGTGTAATCGATAACCGAATCGATAAGCCTAAAAAATCGATAAATCGAAATCGAAAAAATCGAAACCTTATTGAAACGATAACGATAAGCATATGTTCTAATCGATAATCGATAAATAATTATCGATAAGGGTCAAAATCGAATCGATAAATCGAATGCACACTCCTACTATACACTGATAGATGGGAAGAATGCTATCAGGTCACTAAAATAATAATTACATATAACCGCCATAAAAAGTGGGATTAGTAACATAAATAATAAAGCAGCTTACCTACTACACTAAATTAAAAATTAAATTACATTTGATAACGTAAAAATTCTTTACAACATCGGCGTTTCAGAGTTAAATTCTTTAGGAAATGACCACCCATAATTGCCCCCAGTTTGGTATCCCTTTGCTTCTACTTCCACTTTCCTTACACTTCCTTGCTAATCTTCTTCTATCATTCTTTGGCCAATAATCATCACCGTTTTCATGTTCAACAACGGCTTCGGTTTCTTCACCATTTTGAACTTCAGCATCTTGTTCAACTTCCATTTCGTTATTCGTAGTGTCAATTTCCATGCAATTATTATTGCCATCTTTTAACCAAGAAAGAATGAGTGTGCCATTGACACGCTCAGTCTGAAAGTAAGGCCTGCAAGTATTTATCCTTGCAGCCCTTAAAACTAGGTGCCCGCCTTCACGGTAGGATTTTACCTGTACTCTGTCCATTCCACTGATGGAAGTAAGAGGAGGTGGAAAAGTCACTGTCCTTTTGATTCTTTTCTTGAATTCTCGACATTTTGATCGTGGAACGCCACCAGAAATGTCAGAAAAGAATTCATCCATATTACTTTCACTCATATAATTACTACCCGTCTCGCTTCCTAATATCTCTGTGCACATCTCCAAGCTTCTTGTGTTCATAATGGAAGAAGAAGAAGAAGATAGCTTCCCCGAGGGGTGAACGTAGACTTCCTCGTCTTTATTGGGTCGATTTTGGTATGAATGAGAGTTGTTGAGGATTTGCATGAAACTCCAGTTACTCACATTTTCATTTTCTTCTATTAGTTCTTGTGGAGAGAAGTTTGATATAAGAGGAGACATTTTGTTATTGTTTTGGAACAAAACTGCAATAGAAAACAGAGCAAAACAGGGGAAGAAACAGAGGAATTTTTCTGGTTTTTTATTCGAAGTATGCAATTTTAAGTGTGGAAGAAATCTTAATATGCTCAAAATGAGGACAAAAAAGGTTTTAACTCGTGAGAGCTATGGGTGTTTGTAAATACAACGTAAAATAGAGTTTTTATTCAAATTTCTGCTCAATAATGAAAGTAGCGCGACAAAAAGCAATGCGATAGATAAAAGATAGAAGGATAGGACATGAAGGAGAATTGAAAGGTGCAAGCTTGAATTTATAGAGGTAAAAAGCTACAACTTGAGGAGTTTTTTTTTCCTTTTTCATTTTTTTGTGTGTTTGTGGGTGTGTGTGTGGGGGGGGGGGGGGAGGGGGTTCTATATTATGCAACGAGGAGCAAAACTTTTGATGCCACTAGAAATATTCAGCTTTTTACTCTGCCACATATTATAATGAGGAAAAGAATAAGAAAAAGTTGAAAGGGGGAGGCTAGAATAACTTGAAATTGGATGAAGCTCTCTGGTCTTGTTTTTTTGAAAATGGTATTTTCCTTTTCCTTTTTTCTTAAATTGGTAAAAGACATAGATTTTGCCTGGTTTTAATGGCTAAATTTTGGTAGGTTGAGTGTCAAAAAAATGAATTAAAAAACGTGCGGAATGAATAAAGAAAACTTTTCGTTTTAGTGGTAATTAGCTATTTATAGATATCATTTGCTATATTACAGATTGTAGATACGTTTTCTGTTGTTATAAGATGTGTTTGACGTATTTAAGCTAATGTATTTATGAATACAGTAGCAAATAGGCGTGAATCATGCAAATCCAGTTAATTAGTTGTTGTATTCGAGTTATTCGACTGTATCCATGGTGTGAAACATGGGATTACAGTTGGACAGATTATTGTATTCACGGCGTGAAACAGGGGATTACAGACAGAAAGTGAATCAATTAACATAATAGACTCCTAATATAACTCAACAAACTTAATTATGACACAAAGAAATTATATTTCCAGTTATAAAAAAGATTCTAAACCAAAAAATACCACAAACACATAGCAATCTTCAGAAATTATATAATACATCTAAATACCTAATTATATTAATTAATTAATATATATATATATATATATATATATATATATATATATATATATATATATATATATATATATATATATATATATATATATATATATATATATATATATATATATATATATATATATATATATATATATATATATATACACACATTCATGGCATACAGCGAGACAGTGAATACAATGAAATACATTGAATATAGCCGGATACATTGAAATACAATGAAAAAAAAAGATAGTTAATACAATGAAATACACGGAACACATCGAGATACATTGAATTAACGAAAAAAAGAAAACGAATACAATAAAATACAGCATGATACGTTGAAAATACATTGATTATATTAACAGAAAATTAAATTGCTAGGCCCCAAACTTCATTATCTTTGTTCAACAATAAACTCTAATTTCACACGAATTCGCCCTCGAACAAAAGCGAATGAAGACAAACCATTCTTGAATAAAAGCAGGAACAACATTATTGGACGAGAAAAAAAGAGTGTACAAATAAATTACCGCCGCTACCTTCTTTGTTATCCCCTAAAAATTAATAACAGATGACTTGCCATTAAGATTCGATCACTATCTTGGAAAATAGGTATTACAGATATGCTGGAGCAAAACAATTATGGCCACTGTCAAGTCGCCATTATAATTCCCATAGCTGTTAGCGTGTGAGATAGGGGAAGTTCTATGTGGAGAGAACAAAGAGGGGTTTTGGTGCAGAGAAGTGATGTGAGTATCGTATTTTCTATGGAAGAGAATGACATGTATCAAAATATAGAGAAAAAAAAATAGTGTAACTAAAGAAGTATTTTGTGGTTTAGAGATACGAGGTAACAAAAATTAGTTATTTTCCTATAAACATAATATAATTCTTTAAATATTATTTATTTAAATAAATAAGGTGTTAACATTTGTGGTAGGAAATAAAAATTATATGAATAAATACCTTTTGTCCATACAAAAATGAGCCAACAGACTATATTATTGAGGTTTTGCCTATTCCATTCCTACTTTTTGATTTCCACTTACCCACTTTTTTTACGTAAAAATTCACAAATACACGCGACTTCAACCCCAAAATATAGGTTGTCAGACTTCCCTATCCCATCTGATGTGGGAGGCGTCACAATATGCACATCGCCAAGTGTTCTACTAACATATTGTAGAAAACTATAGGGTATTATGAATTAATACACCAAAACTTTCTCCGCCTCCTTTTTCTATAGATCTATTAAAGAGATAAACCATTATTATTTGATTGGCTTTTACTTCACCTTCTTTTTGTAGGATTCAAATTATATAAACTACAATCAAAAAAGTATTTACATTATTAGTACAATTAACTTATTATAACATGTTTTATTTTAAATAGTTACTTGTTGCAGGTAACTTTAAACTAATTGTATAAAAAAGTTTTATACTATTAACGCACCGAAGCTAAAACTTTTTTGAAATGTACGGACATATTTTGGAAAACCAACACTTGTAAATGCACTATGATTGTGATTAGTATAAAGTTTGAAATGTCTTTTAGAAAGTTAGTTCAATAAATAATGAAATCCCAATGTAATTGATTGGCCAAGAATAATCAAGCTACTTTCTATTTTGTACGAAAGTGTGTTTGGAGTTAACTATGGATTTAAGTTATATGTACCGACAAATGTAACCACAATTCTATATTACTAGTATAACTTACAAAATTTTATTTAACATATATTTTAGGCTACCAATAAATGTTACTAAATATAGTTACAGATAATTACTTTCAGCCTTTACAATTAATCTTACTTAAGAGAGTCTAAAATATCGACATCCACTAACATAATCAATTTAATGAAATTCTACGGGGTGATAGTATTAAAAAAATTAAAAAATCTTAATAGACCGATGAGAATGACTCACAAGTTGACCTAATCCACATGCACATGCAAACCAATGCAAATTAATGGAAAAGTAATTTCGCATAAGAAGTAAATCCAACGTCATTTTTGGCTATTTTACAAACGAATTAAAGCATAATTTAAGGCTGTTCTTGTCCTTAAGCACTTGAGCCCAGTCACAACTATAGACATGCATGTTACCATCAAATAATAAATATTTGTTTCCAATGCCTTTCTCCTGCAACGTATAAATATGTGATTCATGAACGTTGGTTTAATATAATGTATATCATATGCTAAGTCATGACATTCATTTTATATCGTACGCGGTTCATCTAGAGTGTAATCTACGAGTTCGCGGAACCTAGTTAGTTAAATTTTTGCACAACCTTGTAAGTAATAAGAAATTCACTAATATATATTTATAACTGAAAAATATGGATAATGCTACTCCACTATTGTCATGTAGTAAATTAGCAAAACTCATGGTTAATTCTGGTGCAGACCAAATAACATAAATATTCTTAAAGGCTAAGCTGACCACTATATTAATACAGTTTGTGATGGTTGTTAATAATATAAATATTTTTTGAAGAACCGCTAGTCTTTGAGGAAGAAGCAAATATATGGAAGGATGAGAAGGTTTTTTATTTGAAGAAAGTTAGAAGGAAGAAGAAGAAGAACAAAGGTGCAAATCGGAAGCTCGTAAAATTATAAAGTGCAAGGAATAAAGGATGATGCATATACATAAAATTTTGGCGGCTAAATTCATAATCATAATTACCTCGTTAATCGGTAAAAATTATGTTGAATCATGAGATGACACGTGTTCGGAGCATTAAATGCAAGAGACGTGCGTCTAATCAACCATTAGAAGCCTTCAGAAGGAGTTATAGAAATTCCCACCAAAATAGTGTTTCTACTAACTTCCCGATAATACTATGTTATGTCACCGAAAAGTAGGGGGACTAAGGTAAAATATGATATGACACGTGACCATCTAAAAAAATACTTTTTTACCTTATATGTTCCACGCGTCATTCCTTTAGATGGCCACGTATCATATCATATTTACCTTATACAAATAGTTCCACTGCTTTTCGGTGACATAACTTTATGTTACTGAGAAGTTGGTAGAAATACTCTTTTGGTGGGAATTTCTATAACTCTTTTTGAAGGCTTCTGACAGTTAATTAGATGCACGTCTCTTTGCATTTAATTCTCCAATGTGATGATCCAAAAGGTCATCATTTATTTTAGAAATAAATTCTGTGCTCCGAGGTGTTAAAAACCTCTTTCTGCATCACCTTGATTTATGTGCGTAGTCCGGACGCGTAGCCGGAAAGACATTATATGAAAATCTGTAAAAAATAATGAATTTTTCCTTTAAAATAAATTTAAATTGACTTTAGTGAACATTTTGGATAAACGGAAAATATAGGACTTGGGCATATGTCCGGAATCGAATTCCGAGGTCCTAAGCCCGACAAATAAATTTTTAAAGAAAACTATTTTCTGGAATATTTATGAGTTTTTGGAAATGACAGGTGTTTGAAATTTTATAGTATCGGGGCCGTATTTTGATTTCGGGGTCTGGTACATGTCTTATGTTGAGTCTATGAAATTTGGTCAGAAATGGATTTGAAATGACGTGAACCGGACCGTATTTGAGAAAATTAGAAAGTTTAATGTTCTTAAGTGATTTCATAATTTTTATGCTAAGCTCACAGTTGTTAATGTTATATTGGTGATTTGATCACACGGGTAAGTCCATATGGTGTTTTTGAGTTAGCGTGCATGTTTGGTTTGGAGCCCCCAGGGCTCGGGTGAGATTCGAATAGGCCTCGAAAGGGTTTTTGTACTTAGGAAAAGTTGTAGAAATGATATTTCTGATGCACAGACATTTTGTGCTTCGCGATCGCGAAAGGAAAACTAGAGCTAGGGTTAAATTGTCATATGCGAATGCAGAGCACTGGGAGCTGCTCTACGCGAACGCGGCCCATGTCTAGTGAACACATAGTGTAAAATGGGGGGCTGGTATGGGATGTTATAGTTCTTCTTTGCAAACGCGTACATCGATTCGTGAACGCGAAGGTCTGGGGTGCCAACCCTTCGCGAACGCGTAGGAGGACTCATGATCGCGTAAGTCCACTTTTGGCAGCTCTTCGCGATCGCGACAGTGTTCCCGCAAACGCGATGAACACTGTTGCCTAGCTCTTTTATACAGTAACAGAAACGGGAACAACCCATTTTCTTATATCTCCTTCTATAAATCAGAACCTCAACGATTTTTGAAAAGGAAAACCAACACCAAATCATAAGTATGTGTTCCTCAATCCATCTCCTTCATTTTCCATCAATACCCATTAGATATCTAGGCCTAAATATTTTTCTTACATGGTAGAATTTGGAATTTTGGATAGGGTTAGGGTTTTTTGAATAATTGGAATTTAGACCTTGTTTTGGGATCGGATTTCGAAACTAATTGTATATTCGGCCTCATGGGCGAATGAATAATAGGGTTTTGGTCAGAACCTCATATTTTGACCAAGCAGGCCCGTGGTCAATTTTTGACTTTTTGGGAAAAATGATTGAAAACATATAATTAAGCATTGGGTGAATTCTTTAGCATTTAGTGATGTTGTTAAATCAATTTGGACTAGATACGAGTTATTTGGAGGCAAATTTTAAAGGAAAAGCGGTGTTTGAGGCTTGAGTTGGCCGTGGAAGTTTGAGGTAAGTGTTTGGTCTAACCTTAGCTTGAGGGATTAGGAGTCGGGTTCTATTTGCTATGTGTTATTTGTTGAGTACGACGTATAGGTACGGTGATGAGTATCTATACGTTAGTATCAAGCATGCTCGTGGGTCTTAAATTGAAATTGATCTGTTCTTAATAAGTAATACTCATGATTAAATTGTTGATTCTCTGTGTTGGACAAGAGTTATAATTAATATTGTGAAAATCTTTATGGTTGGATATTGGTTCTAGATGAGAGTTCTGTTGTGAAGTTAAAAGGTAAAACAAGTTTAATTATAGCTGATTTCCTTGTTGTGATGTATTTACTTCTTACTGTCGATTCCCTTACCGGGATATTGTTGTTTTCTTATTATTCCCTTGCCGGGACTCTTTATGATCGATGTTGAATTGTGTATTGAGATCAGATTGCGCGCGGTAACAACAATAAATTTGGATCGGGTTGCACGCCGTAACAATACTATATTTGGATTGGGTTGCAAGCTGCAACAATACTATATGTGGATCGGGCTGCATGCCGCAATACTACTATGTTTGGATCTGGTTACGCGCCGCAACATTAAGGATAAAAGTGGTTATTGAATTGTTACGGTTTCCTTGCTCGTTCGGCTGAAAATTTTAAATCGTTCTTTATGTTTTTCTCCAGAGTTACTGTTGGCAATGATATTCCCCCGCAGCATGTTTCCCCCTCCCATCGTTAATTATACATTTTTTTATTTCTGTTGTATATGATATAATTACACAGGTTTATTTGGTAGTCTAGTCCTAACCTCGTCACTACTTTATCGTGGTTAGGCTAGGCACTTACCAGCACATGGGTCGGTTGTGCTGATACTATACTCTGCACTGTGTGCAGATCGCAGATCAGCAGCATTCATACCTTAGCTTGGGTGGTTGCCTTCAGCCTAGTTGGAGATTCCGAGGTAGTCCTGCAGGCGTCTGCAGGCCTATGTGTCTCTCTCTATCCCTTCATCCTTTTTCATATACTCATTTCAAAAATAGTGTATTAGTTATCTTTCATACCTTGTTTTTAGTAATTCTAGAACTGTCTGTGAAGCGTGACACCAGTTCTAGGTAGATTTTTGTTTAAGATGTTGTATTAGATACCTATTCAAATGGTTTATCGTTTCTTCGGGTTACTTTAAATTTTCATTGTTTATTATTGTTAATTCATACTTGTTAAAAGATTAAAATAGAAAAAGAAGTAATTTGCAAAAACTATTGGCTTGCCTAGCTTTCATTAGTAGGTGTTGTCACGACTCTCGAGAGTGAGAAATTTGGATCGTGACAAGTTGGTATCAGAGCTCTAGGTTACATGGGTCTCACAATTAACAGACAATCTTAAAAGAGTGTGAGGGATTGGTACGGAGACGTCTGTATTCCCAGAGGCTACAGAGAAAGGAAAAACTTCACATTTATTCTTTCTGTTATGGGGTTTGATTTCTCAATGCTAATTGAATTTTTACTATGTTATTTCGCTGATGGCGAAAGAACACACTTCCTTATCCACTAATCAGCAGCCCGAGCCCCCAGCAGCAGCTCCCACGATGGGCAGAGGGTGAGGCCGAGGCCGTGCTAGAGGCAGGGGCGAGCTTATCCTAGAGCAGCAGCACCAGTGGCGAGCCTCAGGTTTTGTATGATGATGAGGTTCCGGACCAGGAAATTCCGATTGGCCCAGCTCAGATCCCAGAGGGGTTCATATTTACCCCAGTACTCCAAGATGATTTGGTCCATTTAGTGGGCCTTATGGAGAGTGTCCCGGTCAGGCTTGCTTCCTGTAGCACCAAGCGTCTCTCAAGCTGGAGGAGGAGCCCAAACTCCTACTACTCGCACTCCGGAGTAGATGGCTCCCCAGTTTCAAACTCCAGTAGCTCAACCAATTAGAGCAGTTCAGCCTGGTGTGGTAGCTCAAACCAGTGATGGAGCAGCTATGTATGCCGATGCTTTTTGGAGGTTGGACATGTTAACCAAGCTCTTCACTACTACTTTCAGCGGTGCATTTTCTGAGGATCCCCAGGATTATCTAGACAGTTGTCACGAGGTTCTCAGGAACATGGGGATAGTAGAGAACAATAGGGTTGATTTCGATACTTTTCATTTGTCTAGATCTGCCAAGACTTGGTGGAGAGATTATTGATTGGCTAGACCAGCCAGATCGCCAGCTTTGACTTGGGAGCAGTTTACTCAGCTATTTCTAAAAACTTCTCACCCCTATCACTTTGCGAGAGATCTATCAGAGGTAGTTTGAGCATCTCCGATAGGGTTCTATTACTATCACTCAGTATGAGACCAAATTCATCGACTTGACCTGTCATGCTCTTATCATACTTCCCGCCGAGAGAGAGAGAGAGAGAGAGAGAGAGAGAGAGAGAGAGAGAGAGAGAGAGAGAGAGAGAGAGAGAGAGAGGGTGAGGAGGTTCATTAAGGGACTTATTCAGCCTATTCGACTTCAGATGGCTAAGGAGACAGGGAATGAGATTTCTTTTCAAGAGGCGGCCAATGTAGCCAGGAGTGTTGAGATGGTTCTATCGTAGGGGGTGGTCAGGGGTCTGACAAGAGGCCTCGTCATTCAAGAAAATTCATGGTGGCTCGTCTCGAGGTAGGGATTCGTATGGTAAAGGGCATCCTCCTAGACCTTTTCAGTCAGCACTTCAAGTGTCTCAAGGTGCTTCAGGTGGTCATTGTTCTCATATGCAATATTCTGATCAGTAGTCCTATTGTGCACCACTAGCTTCTATTAGTGCACCGTTGCTCTAGAGTTTTTGGGGTGGTCATTCAGGTTTCCAGGGTCAGTCTCAGTTTCCTCAGCCGCAACACTCAGATGGATTCTTTAAGCGTGGTGACTATGGTCATATTCAAAGGGCTTGTCCGAGATTAGTGGGTATTCAGTAGCAGCAGCAGGGTTCCTGTGCTATGGTTCAGGCGCTAGGTGTTCCACTGCCTGCTGTGCCAGCTAGGGGTAGGGGTAGAGGTGCTAGAGGTGGAGGTAATGGTTATAGAGGTGGAGGTCAAGCAGCTAGAGATAGAGGCCAGCCAACAGCAGGCCATTCCAGGGATATAGTTCAGGGTGGAGAGGCTCAGCCCCGATGTTATGCTCTTCCAGCCAGGCCTGAGGCTGAGCCTTCTGATGCAATTATCACAGGTATTGTTCTGGTTTGTAGCAGGGATGATTCAGTCCTATTTAATCCAGGGTCTACATATGCTTATGTGTAATCTTATTTTGTACCGTTGATTCCTTGGGTGCTATTGTATATGTATCTACACTGATGGATGATTTTATTGTGGTATATCGAGTCCATCGTTCGTGTATAGTTATGATTGGAGGTCTGGAAACTCGTGTAGATTTGTTACTTCTGGACATGGGTGATTTTGACATCATATTGGGGATGGACTGGTTATCACCTGACCATGCTATCTTGGACTTTCATGCCAAGACTGTGACCTTAGCCTTGCTGGGTTTACCTCGTTTAGAGTGGAAAGGGACTCATGGTCATTCTACCTGTGGTACTATCTCATATGTGAAGACTTGAAGTATCTTCGAGAAGGGTGTTTGGCCTATTTGGCATATTTTCGTGATTCTATTGCCAAGGTTCCTTCTATTGATTCTGTGCCTGTTGTTCGTGAGTTCCCTGAGGTATTTCCTTTAGACATGCCAGGTATGCCACCCGACAAGTATATCGATTTCTGCATTGATTTGGCTCTGGGCACTCAGCCAATTTCTATTCCGACGTATCGCATGGCCACGCCTGATTTGAAAGAACTGAATGAGCAATTGCAGGACTTGCTTGAGAAAGGCTTCATTAGAACTAGTGTCTCGCCTTGGGATGTGATGGTGTTGTTTGATAAGAAGAATGATGGATCGATGCGAATGTGTATAGATTATCGACAGTTAAACAATGTTACAATCAAGAATAGGTATCCATTTTCTAGGATTGATGATTTGTTTGATCAGCTTCAGGGTGCCAAGGTATTTTTGAAGATTGACTTGAGATCTGGCTACCATCAGTTGAGGATTAGGGCATCTGATGTCCCTAAGACAACTTTCCGCACTCAGTACGGGCATTATAAGTTCTTGCTGATATCATTCGGGTTGAAAAATTCCCCAGCAGATTTTATGGATTTGATGAAGCGAGTGTTGAGGTCTTACTTGGATCGTTCGTGATAGTCTTTATTGATAATATTTTGATTTATTCGCGCAGCTGGGAGGAGCATGAGCAGCATCTTTGGGTGCTTCTTCAGACTTTGAGGGTCAGTCATTTGTATGCTAAGTTTTCGAAGTGTGAGTTCTGTTTGAGTTCAGTTGCATTCTTGGATCATATCGTATCAGCAGAGGGTATTCAGATTGATCCGAAGAAGATAAAGGTAGTCAAGAACTGGCCTAGACCCACATCAGCTACAGAAATCTAGAGTTTCTTGGGTTTGGCTAGTTATTATCGATAATTTGTGGAGGGTTTTTCCTCTATTACAACCCCGAAAACCAGGTTGACCTATAGAGGGCCCAGTTCAATTGTTGGACGAGTGTGAGGCGAGCTTTCAGAAGCTCAACACAGCTTTGACTATGAAACCAATGTTGGTTTTGCCCACAGGTTCAGGGCCTTACACAGTTTATTGTAATGCATCTTGTATTGGACTCGGTACAATATTGATGCAGGATGGTAAGGTCATTTCATATGCTTCGCGGTAGTTGAAGATTCATGAGAAGAACTATCCAGTCCATGATTTGGAGTTAGCAGTCATTGTTCACGAGTTGAATATTTGAAGGCATTATCTATATGGTGTGGCATATGAGGTGTTCACGGATCACAAGAGTCTGTAGTACTTGTTCAAGTAGAAGGAGATAAATTTGAGGCAGATGAGGTGGTTGGAGCTATTGAAAGACTATGATATCACCATCGTATGTCATCATCAAAAGGTCAACGTGGTAGCCGATATTTTGAGTACGAAGTCAACCAGCATGGGGCAATCTTGCTTATATTTTGGCCGGTGAGAGACCGCTTGCTTTGGATGTTCAGACTTTGGCCAATCAGTTCGTGATGTTGGATATTTCTGAGCCCACTAGTGAGTTAGCTTGCATAGTCGCTCGTTCTTCTTTATTGGAGCATATCCTATATTGGCAGTATGATGGTCCTCATTTGTTTGTCCATAGAGACACGGTGTAGCACAGAGGTGTCAAGTAGGTTACCTTAGGAGATGATGGAGTTTTGAGATTGCGGGGTCAAGTTTGTGTGCCTAATGTGGATGGACTCCGAGAGTTGATTTTAGAGGAGGCCTATAGTTTCTTGTACTCTATTCATCCAGGCGTCGCTAAGATGTATCAAGATTTGCGGAGCCATTATTGGTGGCAGACAATGAAGAAGGACATTGTTGCATATATATATATATATATATATATATATATATATATATATATATATATATATATATATATATATATGTATGTATGTATGTATGTATGTATGTATGTATGTATGTATGTATGTATGTATGTATGTATGTATGTATGTATGTCTGTATGTATGTATATATTTGGATTAGGTTATGCACCGCAACATTAAAGGATAAAAATGTTTATTGAATTGTTACGATTTCCTTATTCTTTTTGCTGCAAATTTTAAATATTTATTTATGATTTTTTTTCTGAGTTACTGTTGGCAATGATATTCCCCCGCAGCATATTTTGCCCTTCTATCCATAATTGTACATTTCTGTTTTATTTCCATTATAACTGTACATGTTTATTTGGTAGTCTAGTCCTAGCATCGTCACTACTTCGTCGGGGTTAGGCTAGGCACTTACCAGCACATGGGGTCGGTTGTGTTGATACTACACTCTATACTGTGTGCAGATCCCCAAGCAGCAGCATTTGGACCTTAGCTTGGGTGGTTGTCTTCAATCCAGTTGGAGATTCCGAGGTAGTCCTGTAGGCGTCTGTTGGACCTGACATCTCCCTCAATCCCTTCATCATGTTTCATATACTCATTTCAAAAAAATTGTATTATTTATCTTTCCGACCTTGTTTGTAGTAATTCTAGACTATCTGTGAAGCGTGACACCAGTTCTGGGTAGATTTTTGCTTATGATGTTGTAATGGATACACATTCAAATAGTTTATCATTTCTTCCACTTACTTTAAATTTTCGCAGTTTACAACTGTTGATTCATACTTGTTAAAGGATGGAAAAAAGAAGTAATTTTTACAAACATTTGACTTGCCTAGCTTTCATTAGTAGGCACCATCACGACTTTCGAGGATAAAAGATTGGGATCGTGGCATCCGAACACGTGTCAACTCACGATTCAACACAGCTTTGCAAATTAACAACGTAATCATGGCCATATTTAGCCACCAAAATTTTACTTATATGCATCGTCCTTTATTCCTTGCGCTTCAAATTTTACAAGCTTCTGATTTGCACCTTTGTTCTTCATCTTTCTTCTAAGTTTCTTCAAATAAAAAACCTTCTCATCCTTTCATATAATGGTTTCTTCCTCAAAGTATACTAATTCTTCTAAGAATATTTATGTTATCTTCCAGTGTTTTTGCTATTAAATTTATGCGAAGAATTTGGTAATTGGTTAAAGAATAAATGTATTCATGAAATCACATAATTCTCGATGAAAAGAACTTACACACATACACACATATATTCAATTGAAATAATACTCTCTGGAAACGTTCAAAATGCAATTTAAATGACAAAACACCTACAACCTGAAGAAGGAAATAAAAATTAAAACAACAAATTAAGAATTACAAATTTCGATATCAGCTAGCCTTCAGCTCTAAATATAAGAACCCTTTGTTATATAAATGGAGTATGAAAGAATAAATATTTAATAACATGGAGGAGGTGTCGATGGAGACGGAGTTGAAGTTGATTTATAATAGTAAAGGGGTGGTGGTGATGATGAAGGAAGAGAGATTGAACTGCAGTAGTAAGCTAGTTGAGGAGAAGTTGATAATTTTTTGTAATAATCATTCTGAGGCAAAGAGGGCATTTTGTAGGAGTGTAATAGGCCGGGTTGGTTTGGATTTTACAATTATGAAATTAAATCAATTATGTCGGGTTATTAAATTTAAAGACCAAACCAAATCAATACGACTCGAATTTTTCACTCTCGGTTTGTCTTGGATTTTCTTGGGTTTTTGGTTTATTCGAAATTTTTCGGGTTTTTTTCCTAGTAAAATCTTCGTAAAATAAAGCATGTAAAATTGTGCTCAAAATATTTTTTCTCGGTTTGACTCGGATTATTGAATTGGTACGGTTTGTCGGTTTTTCTTGTACACCCCTAACACCTTGTATTCCTGTTTAGGCATTCAGAGTACTTTGTAGTAGTTATTTTTTGAAAGAGATAGCATATTTTTGTAGTTATTTTTTTGAACATATGGCTTTTTTTTATAGTCATTATTTTGTAAAGATGACACCATATATTCATGTACAGATGGCTCCTTGTAGCTATTCTTCGGAATTGTTGGCATTTTTGTGGTAGTCATTCCTTAATACAGATGGCACCTTGTATTCATGTTTAGGCGTTGAGGGTTGTAACGACCCAAAGGGTCATCACATATTTTCTTATTCACTCCGTGCTTTTGAGACCTCGAAAACCTCATTTATAGTTGCCTCGATTTGCGTGCGTAGTACGGGTACGTAGCCGAAAAGTTTAAATATAGAATTCTGTGAAAAATACTAAATTTTTATACTAAAATAAATAAATTGGACTTCGGTCGATATTTTAGAAAAACGGACCTGGACCCGTGATTGATCGGCCCGGAGGGTCCGTAGAGAAATATGGACCCGAGTGTATGCTCGGAATTGAATTTCGAGGTCCCATGCCCGAGTAATAAATTTTTGAGTAAAATTGTTTTCTGGAATTATTATGGAAAATTTGAAATGAAAATTTATTTGAACGTATTGGTATCTGGCCCTTATTTTGGTTCCGGCGCCTGGTACATGTTTCATATATGATTTAAGATATTTCTGTAAAGTTTGGTTGAAATAGGATGTCATTTGACGTGTTCCCGGCTTAAAGTTTCAAAAATCGAAAGTTTATGAAGTTTGAAGAAAATCATGCATTTTGAGGCTTAATTTGATGTATATGATGTTAACTTGGCGATTTGATTGAACGGTTAAGTTTGTAGGATATTGTTGAGTTAGTGTATGGGTTTGGTTAGGAGCCCTAAGGTCTAGGGAGTGTTTCGGAGGTGTCTCGAGATGGTTTCAAACCTAGGAAAAGTGCAGGTTTGCTTCAGTTGTTGCAGAACCCATCTTCTTCTTCACGTTCGCGATCTATCTCCCACATTCGCGAAGCTTCAGCTTCCTCAAAGCGTTCGCGACACTGCCCCCGCATTCGCGTAGGGTAATTTTCCCTTGAGGGCTTAGCCTTATTTCTTCGCTTCATGTTCGCGTATAGCCTCTCGCGTTTGCATAGTTGTAGGACCCCTCTTCATCGCATTCGCGTGACTGCCCAACACATTCGCATAGAGCAAACTTCCGGACCCCAGCCTTTTAATCTATGCGTTTGCATTTGTATGCTCACGAACGTGATGGTCAGTCAAGCCTACCCTTCGCGAACGCGACCCGCCTGTCGCGAATGCGAAGGGCAATTTCGCCCAGTTATATTTTTAATTCCAAAACAGAATAGTGACGGGATTTTCATAAGTTTTCATGAGCTCTTTCTTCTACAAGGTCCTTAGGCGTCGATTCAAACATTTCTTCACCACAACTTCTTGGGTTATTAAGTTTTGACTCATTTTCTTCATTTTTCATCAATATATATTGAATTCCTAAGCCTAAAACATGTAATTTGGGGTAGAAATTGGGGGAAATGAGTAGAGTTAGGGCTTTTTACTTTTTCTTGATTTAGACCTCGTTTTGGGGTCGAATTAGAAAAAATTATATATTCGGGCTCGTGGGGAATGGGTGATATGAATTTGGTCCGAACCTCATGTTTCGACCAAGTGGGTTTGGGGTCGATTTTTGGGATTTTGGGGAGAATGATGGAAAATCTATAACTAGCCATCGGGTTTGATTTGTTTAGCCTATATGGATGTTATGAATTCATTATTGTATAGATTTGATTGATCTGGAGCCGAATTCGAGAGGGAAAGTAGTTGTTGTGGATTGACTTGCTAGGAAGTTTAAGCTAAGTGTTCGGTCTAACCTTAGCTTGAAGGATTAGGAGTTGAGCCATATCTGCTATTCATTTTGTGTATCGAGTACGACGTATATCCATGGTAACGAGTATATATACGTTGGTGTCTAGCATGACTGTGAGTCTTAAATTGCTAAATGTTGTATCCTCACATGCTACTATGATAGCCTTGATTACTGATTCCCGATATTAAGCAAGGATTTAGTTTATTTCCATGGAATTTATGTTATGATTGAGTTTTAGTATTAATTGTGATAAGTAGAAGTTGAATAGGATTGGTTATAGCTGAATCTCCCTTGACGGGACATATGATTTGATATTCTTGTTCCATTGCCGGGAAATTATTTTATTATCTTATTCCCTTGCGGGGAAATTGTTATAGTTACTTGTTCCCTTGTCGGGAATATCTTTGTGAAATTGTGTTGAAATGAACTGGGAGCGGGTGGTACGCCTACCATAAGTTATTGAGGAAAAGGGAGTTGGTGGTACGCCAACCACAAAATTGATGAAATGCGAGCGGGTGGTACGCCTACCACAAGTTATTGAGGAAATGAGAGCGGGTGGTACTCCTACCACAAGAGTTGATGAAATGGGCGTGGGTGGTATGCTTACCACATGATATTGAGCGAGTGGTACATCTACCACAAGATATGAGAAATAGGACGGGTTGCACGCCTGTAACAAGATGAGCTGAGTATGAAAGATGTCTTATTTCCTTATTCAGTGTTAGAAGCTTAGTTGTAGATATTCATCTTGTTATCTCAAATATTGTGTTTCAATCTGTTTCCCCTAAAGCATGTTCCCTTCCCAAGTTTTAGTTGTTTATTTTTGTTGTTTCTCTGTATATTTGTATACGTATATCTGTACAGGTTTATCTGGAGTCTAGTCCTAGCCTCGTCACTACCTCGCCGGGGTTAGGGCAGACACTTACCAGCACATAGGGTCGATTGTGCTGATGCTATACTCTGTGCTCAGCAATAGCACAGAGTGTAGTCGGGGAGCAGCCCTTCAGTCCACGAGATCTCTGAGGTAGTCCTGCAGGCGTCCGCAGACCCGACATCTCATCTATTTTTCTACCATGTTCCCTTGTACCGAGATAGAGTTTATTTATGTTAATTTAGACCATTGTATTTAGTATTCATACACGGTCCATGAAATGTTGTGACACCATGTGCTTGGTAGAGATTGTATTGATGTTTTAGACGTTGTTTTCATGATTAATTCAAACTTCCGCTAAAATTCTATTTTTCACTGCCTTTTATTTGCTTACTCATCTATAAGTTAATTGTTTAATTATGTTTAAATACGAAATGGGTTGATAATTGTAAGGATTTTGGCTTGCCTATCTTCTACAAATAGGCGCCATCACGACTCCCACGGGTGGGGATTCTGGGTCGCGACAAGTTGGTATTAGAACTCTAGGTTGAATAGGTCTCACAACTCATGGACAAGCTTAGTAGAGTCTGAGGGATTGGTATGGAGACATCTTTATTTATCCCCAGAGGCTACAGACTTAGGAAAAGTTACACATTTGTTCTTTCTTGTCGTGCGGTTTGGTTTCTCAATGCTAATTGAATTTCTACTCTATTCTTTCGCAGATGGCGAGAACACGCGCTTCCTCATTTTCTGATCAGCAGTCCGAGCCCTAGACAGCTCTCACTAGGGGCAGAGGGCAAGGGAGATGCCGTGCTAGAGGGCGAGGTAGGGGCAGAGCTCAGCCCCAAGCAGCAGCACCTGTGGTGGAGCCTCGGGTTGACTTTGACGAGGAGGTTCCAACACCAACTCCAGTAGTTCAGGTCGGCCCAACTCAGGTCCCAGAGGTGTTCACCGCCACTCCCGTTCTTCAGGATGATCTAGTCCGATTGGTGGGTCTTATGGAGAGTGTCACACGAGTAAGGTTGCTTCCTGTAGCACCAACCATCTCTCAGGCTGGAAGAGGGGCCAAGACTCCTGCTACTCGTACTCCTGAGCAGGTAGCTCCCCAGATTTAGACTCCAGCAGCTCAGCCAATTAGAGTAGCTCAGTCGGGTATGGTATCCCAGGCCAGTGATGGAGCAATTATAACTGCCGACGCTTAATGGAGATTGGATAGGTTCACCAAGCTTTTCACTACTACCTTCAGCGGTGCATCTAGCGAGGATCCTTAGGATTATTTGGACAACTGCTACGAGGTTCTTCGGAATATAGGTATTGTGGAGACCAATGAAGTTAATTTCGCTACATTCTGGTTGTCTGGATCTGCCAAGACTTGGTGGAGGGATTATTGTTTAGCTAGGCTAGCAGGATCTCCAACCTTGACCTGGGAGTAGTTCACACATGTATTTCTTGAGAGGTTTCTCCCTATTACTCAGCGAGAGGCCTATCAGAGGCAGTTCGTGCAGCTCTATCGGGGATCTATGACAAACACCCAGTACGAGACCAGGTTTATTGAGCTGGTACGCCATGCCATTGTTATACTCTCCACTGAGAGGGAGAGAGTGAGACGGTTTATTGATGGACTCATTTAGCCTATTTGTCTCCAGATGGCTACATAGGCTGGGAGCAAGATATCCTTTCAGGAGGCGGCAAATATGGCCCGGGGGATTGAGATGGTATTGTCACAGGGGGTGGTCACAGGGTAGATAAGAGACCCCATCAGTCAAGCGGATTTAGTGGTGCTTCATATGAAGGCAGAGATTTTCATGATAGGGGTCATCTTTCTAGGCCCTTCCAGTCAGCGCTCCAGGTTTCCCAAAGTACTTCAGGTGGTTGTGGTTCTCAGCTGCATTATTCCAATCAGCAGCCTTGCAGTGCACCACCGCTTCAAAGCTTCCAGAGTCGTCCACTGAGGGCTTGTTTTACTTGTGGCGACACGAGGCACATTGCTAGGTATTGTCCTCGAGCTTCAAGCAGTTCTTCATAGCAGGGTTCCCATGCTATGGTACAGGCACCAGATGTTCCACAGCCTACCCACCCGGCTAGAGGTGGGGGTAGAGGAGCTAGAGGTGGAGGCAGAGGTCATAGCAGTAGAGCTCAAACCACCAGGGGTGGAGGCCAGCCAGCAGCGGGCCGTCCCGGGTGTTAGAAAATACGCTTAATGCTAGAGGGGGGGTGAATAGCGTTATAATAGAAAATAGCGTAAACTTGCGGAATATAAAAATTGCAGGAATGAAATAAGTGCGATAAGTAAATAATAAAGAACGAACGCACCGATGTATTCTGGTTCACCACAACCCGTGGCTAGTCCAGTCCCCGAGAGACTCTCTCGAGATTTCCACTATCTTCGTCAAGCTTACGGGTGCTTAACAAACCGTTACAGTTGCTCAAGGATACCACACCTTAAGACTTCACTTGCTTGAGGATACCTCACCTCAAGACTTCAACCACTAGGACTTTGGGTACTTAGCAAACCCGACAAATGAGAAGATATGTTCTTCTCAAACAACTCTCTTTTACAACAAATACTCTCTCAATAGAGTGGATAAAGAGATATACAATAAGCTCTATGAACAACACAAAGTTGTCTATCAAATGGCTCAACAAAAGTTCTAAAATGATGCTTGAAAATGATCATTATGTATAACAATGTATGGAGGAGTTGTGTATTTAAAAACAGCTCAAAAGACCTCTTTTAATAGGTGAAAAAGTGGTGCTGACCGTTGCTTAATTGACAAATAAAATCCCTGATTTTGTGCTCAAACAATCGATTGTTTGGAGTAGATAATCGATTGTTTGACCAACGTTCAAAAGACAGATTCCTGATTTTAGGCTAAACAATCCATTGTATGGACTAAATAATCGATTGTATTCAACGTTCGAAAATCAATTTAGGATTCTGTGGGAACAGTCAAAATATAATTGATTCTGTGGGAACGGTCAAAATATAATCGATTGTATGAAAATGACAATCGATTGTTTATGAATATAATCGATTGTATGACAATAACAATCGATTGTTTAGATGTTTAAAAACTTCGGTTGCACACTATCTCAAAATAATCGATTGTTAAAAGTAGACAATCGATTATTTGCTATTTTGAAAAACTTCATATCACACTGTCTTAATACAATCGATGTAGGATTCAAATAATCGATTGTTGAGGCCCAGATTTAAAAGACATGTTTAAAACCTTCAACGTCATTTTGTTTTAACACAAAGATGCATGTTTATGATAAATATGATTTAATAAAATATTTTATGTATGTTTATGATGACCTAATGTTTAGCCAAAGGATAAGATAACTTAAACGTTGTCCTTACATTGGTCCTACCAGACGACCTACGTCTTGGGTCTTCGGTCTTGAACTCTTTGGCTCGTTCATGCAATTCCATCATCAGTATGCTTCTCGCCATTTGATTGATTGTCATATTATATCGTTGTTTGACACTTGACTTCATTGTTTGTCATTCATCAAAACCCATACTTGAAAATCATGCTCATACAACCAAAGCGCACATATCATAGATATACATGATTTCCAACAGTTTCCCCCTTTTTGATAATGACAAACAACGGAAGATATGCATATTGAATTCCCCCTAAATAGATGCTATATCTCAACATACAATTTATGCAACCAATTCAATTCAATATAATTCCCCCTTAATTAAAGCATGCATATCGCCCATATTCTTCCCCCTTTTGGCATTAGCAAAAAGAGTATACCAAAGGTTATTTAAACCATTGACGATACCAATCGTTATAGACAAGATCATATAAGAAGTTAGTAAATGGCATACTAATAATAACGATCATTTTTCTCAACTATGCCAATTGTTATTTAAACTAAAAATATTCATCAAAACATGAATCAATCATTTATTATAAAACCAATTGATACTAATTGTTATTCAAAAATAAAACTTGTTAAAGCATGTATCAACCAAAAATGATATAGATTATTTGCACATATCAACTCATTGCGTTTTTATTCAAAATACGATAACTAACCGACGTTCCCCCTTAATGCATTAAGGTTTCGTGCTTGGTGCATCCACTACAATATTGTAGTCTTCAAGCACACCTGCAAAAATAACCTAAAAATAGGTTTTTCGTACCCAACTTCTTTTGGGTCCTTGGGGGTTAGGATAACAATAGTTATAATCAACACATAAATCTCTATGTTTAGCAAAACAAACGAGTGCAATGTGTCCTACCCGATTACAATAGTGACATATAACATTAGGATTGTGCATATGTCTAGGTTGAGCCAAATGCGTTCTAGGTGATCTAAAGTTGTTCCCCCTAGAAGCATTGAATTTCCTAGAGTCATGTCTAGGTGGTCTAAAATTATTCATTCTAGACTCATTTATAAAATTCCTAGAATTGTGTCTAGGTGGTCTAATGTTATTCATTCTAGACTCATTAATAAAATTCCTAGAGTTGTTTCTAGGTGGTCTAAAACAATTAATCTTAGACTCATTAGTGAGGTTCCTAGAATTCTTTCTATATGGTCCGACCTCATTACTTACATCCTTTTTAATATCTTCGATTTTAGGACTATCAACACTACGTGTTTCTAGTGCTTTCCTAAGTTCTGTGTTCTCTAGTTTTAAAGAACTACAAGAAGAACAATTGGAACATTTATCAATAGAAGAGGCTTCATTCAATTCCTTGATTTTATTTTTAAAATCAACAATGTCATTTTTCAAAAATTTATTTTCTTTTTCTAAAACTTCAATTTTATTTTTAAGAACACCATTTTCATTATTCAATTTTTCAAAATCTATTTCTTTCAAAGAAGAGGATTTTTCAAAATCTTTTTCTTGTAAAGAAAGTGTTTTCTGAAAATCTGTTTCTTGCAAAGAAAGTGTTTTCTGCAAAGAAAGTGTTTTCTTCAAATCTTTTATCATTTTGGAAGCATTAACAAATTCACCATACAATTCATCATAGGCATTTTGTAATTCTTCAAACGAGTGAGAGTTAGATGTACTTACCTCTTCTTCTTCGTTTGCCATAAGACACCGGGCAGTTGGTATGAGCTGTCCGCTTCCTGAGACGTACTTTCATAAGTGTCCTCAAGCTTGTCCCACATATCTTTAGCAGTTTTGCAGTGGGAAATTTTCCGATAGTCCTCTTGATTCAAAGCGCTATACAACATATTAATTGCCTTGGTATTGTATTCACTTACCATGGCTTCCCCAACTTTAGTCGTCATTTGCTCACCATACTTGATGATTTGCCATAGATAAAAGTTGTTTGATTTGATGAAGATTCTCATCCGATCTCTCCAATATGTGTAATTGCTTCCATCAAATATTTGAGGCAAAAAGGTAAAGTGACATTCACCTATTCCTGCAAAAACACTACTAGTAGAAGCCATAGAAGGATTCTCTCAAACTGTTAAATTGAAATTGTGTTGAATTGAAATGGGAGTGGATGGTACTGCTACCACAAGTTATTGAGGAAATGGAAGCGGGTGGCACGCCTACTACAAGATTGATTAAATGGGAGCGGGTGGTAGCCTACCACAAGTTATTGATGAAATAGGAGCAGGTGGTATGCCTACCATAAGAGGTTATGAAATGGGAGCGGGTGGTAGGCCTACCATATGATATTATGAAATGGGAGCGAGTGGTACGCCTACCATGAGATATGAGAAATGGGATCGGGTTACACTCCTACAACAAGATGAGCTGAATATGAAAGATGTCTTATTTCCTTATTCAGTGTTAGAAGCTTAACTGTAGATACTCACCTTTTTTTTTGTGATATTTTATTTCGATCTGTTGCCACTAAATCATGTTCCCTTCCCCAGTTTTAGTTGTTTATTTCTGTTATTTCTCTGTATATTTGTATATGTATATCTACAGAGGTTTATCTGGAGTGTGGTCCTAGCCTCGTTACTACCTCGTCGGGGTTAGTATAGACACTTACCAGCACATGGGGTTGGTTGTGCTGATGCTACACTCTATGCTCTTTTGCACATATCCAGGTGTTGGAGCAGCTTACGATGTGCAGCAGTAGCTTGGGAGCATTCCTTCAGTCCACGAGATTTTCTAGGTAGTCCTGCAGGCGTCCGACATCTCTTCTACTTTTTCTGCCCTGTTTCCTTTGTAACGAGATAAAGTTTATTTATGTTGATTCAGACCTTTGTATTTAGTATTCATAGATGGTCCATGAAATGCTGTGACAACAGGTGTTGGGTAAAGATTGTATTGATGTTTTAAACTCTGTTTTCATGATTAATTCAAACTTCCTCTAAAATTCTATTTTTTACTGCCTTTTATTTTCTTAACCTTCTATAAGTTAATTGTTTAATTATGTTTACAGACGAAATGGGTTGATAACTGCAAGGATTTTGGCTTGCCTAGCTTCCACGAGTAAGCGCCATCACGACTCCCGACAGTTGGGATTCCAGGTCGTGACAAGGGTGCCTTGTAATAGTTATCTTTTGGAAAAAATGAAACATTTTTGTAGGTATATTTTGGAGCCGATAATTTCTTGTAGCAGTCTTTCTTTGGCAAAGATGACGCTTTATATTCCTGTTTAGGCACGGAAGGTACTTTGTAGTAGTTATCTTTTGGAAGAAATGTCACCTTCTTGTAGTTATATTCTAGAATAGATGGCTTCTTTTAGTAGTCATTCTTTGGCAAAGATGGCACCTTGACCTGTTAGGAAGAGATGGCATATATTTGTAGTTATATTCTGAAACAGATGGCTTCTTGTAGTAGTCATTCTTTAGCTAAGATGGCATTTTATATTCCGATTTAGGCATTGAAAGTACCTTGTAGTAGTTATCGCTTGGAAGAGATAACATCTTCTTAGTTATATTGTGGAACAGATCGCTTCTTGTAATAGTCAATTCTTTTACAAAAATGGCGCCTTGTATACATGTTTAGGTACTGAGGGTGCTTTGTAGTAGTTATCTTTTGGGCTTGAAACTTTATTATTCGTTGAAATAGGTGGTTTATAATAATATGGTGAATATGTCACAATGTAGGTTGCAATCAAGAAAAATGTCAAAGCATAAACAAATTGAGGCATTTGTTTCTTCATTTGGCTTCCCGTCGAGAAGATTTGAATTCTAAGGTTAGATGATTATTTTTTTCTCTTTTTCTTGTATATTTGAGAATGATGTAACTAGGAGTTTATATAACATAATTAAGAAGGTGACTTGATGATTTTTTTAATGCTTAAATTAATCCAAACACATATGAGATTTTCCTATTTTTTGGTTAATGCTGTTGCACTTAAGGTCTTGAGATAATGGGATGCCATGAATATATCATACACATTAGCTTGGCTCACTTATTTTTAAAAATTAAATCCAACTTTTAATTGACTTCCAAGAACATGGATCTTGTTTACAAACATATATTTGTGATCTTCTAAAATGATTGGAGGGGAAATAGAAAAAGGAAAATAATATTTAAGTCGTTAGCCGGCCTACAAATTAGTACTTCAGTATTTTGGCTTATCTTACTAATATATTTTTATTATGAGACAATAGCGACTTTAGTCGAAACCTATAACTCAAACTTTAGCTCTGCTCCTAAATTTATCTATTTCTATTTCACACATGCATACTCTCTCTTTGGCTAGGCTCTTCAACCCCAAACAGTGGCTAAAGCTAAATTTTCAGTAAGAAAAATCAAAATATAAAAAAGTGAATGCACGACAAGTTGAATAGATTTAACACTGGAGGAGCCACCTTACAGCAATTGACACCCCTTAGAGAGAAAAATAGGTAAAAAAAAAATTTATGTATGTGCTATATGTTAAATCCCCATAATTATTTTGTATGTGTTATGAAATAATAAAAGAACAAGAACAATATTGCAGAGCAAGGTAGGGAGAGGAGAATTCTTATTGATATTTTGGGGATGATTTACAATGGGGTAAGACCCCTCTATTTATAGAAAGAGAAAAGACTTAGCCTCAAAGTAGAACTCTTCTATAAGATAGACATTCACTCTAATTGGAGTTCTATTCTTAACACTCCCCCTTGAATGTCTACTCAATAAATAATGTGCCTCGTTAAAACCTTAACTAAAATAAAACCCAATGGGAAAAAAATTATAGAAAAGGAAAAGAGTACACATGTTTAGAAATGCGCCTATTAGTTGCCTCGTTAAAAACCTTGCAAGGAAAACCCAGTGGGACAAAACCCTGTAAGGGAAAAAGAGTGCAACACGCATTAACTCCCCCTGAAGAGAGCATCAATTCACATCCTTGAGTCTTCGCATCCCAATCTTGTGCACTAGCTTCAAGAGATCGTTAGTAGAGATTTGATAAATAAATCAGCCATATTAACTATAATGAATATTTGCACCTTGAAATCATAACTCTTGATAGATATATAATGTCTTCAAATATCGTGGAATGGCTCTTCAATATTTCCATAGAGATATCCTCGCCATCACATTATCATAGTTATAACAAGATATATTTGTGCATAAATTGCATTAAGGAAGTGGTACCTCAAGATCAAGAATTGTAGATTCTTCAAGCAACTTAAATCCTTCATGGGTTGTCATATAAGTTAAGTCATATAAGTCATATAATAGACTTTAGATGCATATCAAGTTTTCATGTCATGCTAAACAAATAAGATATCGAAAAATGACTGCACATACCATTGACTTTATACTTTCAAGTATTCGAACTACATGTCCAAAATTACATGTCTTTCATATGGAATCAATTCTACTTGAATTGTATCTCTTCCATTTGGCCAATATTTTTGTTTGTATTCGACAAACATAAGATCCTCATCGATATTTAGCGCTATCATAGATGTCGTCGACGAACATTTTATATCGGTTCCAGTAAATTTTCATAAAGACATAACATGGAGATCTCTTCATTCATACATTCAGGTACCTGAATCTCTCATGAGATTTTATGAAGTGTTATGTCATGTGACCTTCTAGATCACTTGCCTCCTTATTATGATCACTTTGATCATTTGCTCATCTTCTTTATTAAGAAGTTCTTTTGAAACCGATTTGTCTATACGCTTTAAGCGTATCAAAGACTTTGTCCTTCTAGGACTTAATATGAGCATTTGCAGTGAGAATATAGTTACTTTCTTTGGGTCAGCAAATGCGTATGGCATGCTTTGCAATATGTTGCAATTGAATTATCCTTTTATGAACTTCAGGTTCATATTATGATATTCGAGGATCTATATATACAAATGATAATTCATTCCATGTAACCTTTTCTCAAGTGTTTATCATGTCTCCCCCTCATGTTAGGAAAACTAACTTGTTTCCTCAACTCTGGGAAATCATCTTTGTGCATTATCATGTTAATATACACAGCACATTAATAATAATAAGATGAAATTATTTGGTTCCTGACCCTGAACCACTTGTGAGGGGAGAATATAATATACTCTCGTGTATAGCGTATATCAAATTGATATAGATAACTTTGTTCTCATAAGCAATAATTTAGCTATTAAATGGAGGCACTCAATAAATTATTTTGCTAAACCAACTATGATGTAAACCAACTTATCAAGATGAACTATCTTGAAAAGAAAATCTGGAAATTATGCTCGAAATTAGATTACTGAGTAATTTACCTCGCAAGCACCGGCCAAGCTGCAGGTTAATAATAATCGTACATGTGGTATACATGGTAGGCGAATGGGCTCATATTCACCTTTGATATTTCCAAAATTTATGGGATTCAACCCCAACTTTAGTTGGTCAATTAATTTAATGAGAACAAGTAATACACGAGAATTCGTAAAGAACTTTCTAGTTCTTTAATATTTACCCATGTGAATTCTCTATTATTGTTGCACATCATACTTAAATTGATATTGCTAACCCGAATGCCAATTGAATAAATTATCAATATTGATAAGTTAATGTTTATACCATGACATGTGCAATTCTCAATAAACTCCAAGTTTATTATGATATGGATTTTTATATCAATTAACATCCACTTTATTGTGGTATTCTTTTGTTTGTGTAGTACAAACTGGAGAATAAAGCGGGTAGCTTTTCATATACAGATTATCCCGCTACAAGTTGTAGTAATAGAAGATATCAGATCTTTCCTTTATTTATTGTCTCAATATAATCAACCGCTTTCACATATACTTTGGAAACTGAATAAGTTTCTTTGAGACTTACTACAACACAATACCTTATTGGTAATCAATTGCGTTTCTCCAAAATAATATAATTGGCTCTTGCACAGAGTTCTCAATTAATTTGGTACTATCACATACTGCTATCACATTCTCTGCGGGGATATGTGATTTTGTTACCCTTTTCAAATCTGTAAATGCGTCTGGCATTTGATTTGCTATTCTTTGCAAATGGATAATATTTTGCACCTCTTTTTCACAAATAGAGGTATGTGGATCAAGATGAGATAATGATGGATTTTTCCACAAAATTTCCCGTTTGGTTTCACCAACTTCTCCCCCTAATTTTGGGGAAAGTGTCTCATCGAATTGACAGTCTGCAAATCGTGCAGTGAACAAATCCCCTGTCAATGTTTCGAGGTAGCGAATAATAGAGCGCGATTCAAACCCAACATATATTCCTAACCTTCTTTGCAGACCCATTTTGGTGCAATATGGTGGTGCTACAGGCACATATACTGCACATTCAAAAATTCTTAAATGTGATATATTAGGTTCATGACCCAAAACTAATTGCAACGGGGAATATTTGTGATAATTCGTCGGTCTGAGACGAACTAGCATTGCTGCATGCAAAATGGCGTGACCCCAAATCGAAGTGGGCAGCCTCGTTTTCATGAGTAGATGAGGTATTCAAGATTATTCTCATCTATTGTCTCAATATGATATCCATTTTGAATGATCTCTTTAAAACTCAACAAGTTTCTCTTGAACTTGGAGGAGAACATTGCATTCTCTATGATAAATATTGTTCCTTTAGGCAGAGTTATAGTTGCTCTTCCGGAGCCTTATACACACACAGTATAATACATAGTAATGAACACATGTGATGACATAAGTAGTACTGCATATTTATGGTGCCACACAGCATGATCAACAATAAACCACAACAAATATCCATCTTGATGCAAAAACTATTTCTTGTACTACACGTACCACAAATTAGCACAGTACACATTAGTATAGTTCAACACTACTTATTATTCGAAAAAACACAATGGTAAGCACCAAAATTGAATAACGCCGAGGTACATGATAGACTAATGATGGATCAACACATAAGAGATTATGAAGCAATAGAAATAAATCACTGTTTATTATGCATAATGAGCAGTGATCGATATTAGTGTTTGATTGAATCAATGCTAAAACACGAGCATCTTATATTGATCTTATGTTTTCAACATCACACACTACCAATCAAATATATCATCAATATAACAATGTTAATCGATTAACTAAGTTGATAATCGATTAACTTAGAAAACGGTCATTAGGTTAGTCGATTAACTAAAGTCTGATAGTCGACTAACATGTCTTGCGTAAAAAGTCCAGTTTAATACGAAATATTAGATAGTCGACTATCTGATATGTTAATCGATTAACTTTACTGAAGAAAGAAAAATATCTTTGAAAATTAAGCATACTGAAGCATTCTAAAGAACGAATACTAACACTATTCCATGAATTAAATAATACGAGTTGATACTAATGACTATTAGTTTATTCACTAACTAATACAAATAAGTAAAATAAAATCAAACAACTCAATCTTCCTTAATCACGGATCCATCACCGATTAAGAGGTCTATTCTCCCCTCAGGGTGCTCAAAGAAGTCTGCCACATCCAAGTGGGTGATGTCAAAATTATTGTCAGAGACAAAATTGGTTTCAGGGCATTTACTCTTTAGAGATGCTTGATAAAGCTCAACCAAATGTCTTGGTACACGACAAATTTTCGCCCAGTGCCCTTTTCCACCGCAACGATAATATATAGTTTATGAACTATTTGTTTTTGGATTCTCATCATATCGTGCTTGTGGCAGAGTGACCAACTTCAGGTTGTCATATCTCTCCTTTAAGCCATTCCACAAGATAAGTGGATCTTTGACTGTGATATATTCAATTTTCAAACCTTCATCAAGGTGATGGCGTAAGAAAATCAAGGCCTTAGCACAGTCTTGGGTGGATGCATTATTTCTGTCTTTAATGGCGTCTCCAAGACCCATTGCATCCAAATGGATTTCAGCATCCAACACCTATGTCATGTAGTTCTTGCCCGAAATGTCAAAGGCAACAAATTTTCTTTTCATAATGTCAGACAAAATTAAAACAAAATTAGGAGGAGAAATATAATTAACGTCAATCAACTCACAACTTAGGTTATTATGATATAGCATTAATTATAAAACATGTGCATATTGATGTTTTTAGCAAAAGTCTGTCCATAGTGCATATTTGTCACCAAAAATTCAGAAATATGAAAACACAATAGTATACATTGAATGCTAAAAATTTATTATTATGACATGTTCAATGTCATGGCAACATGTAACTCTTATATTGCAGCCAGAAAAATTGTTGTAATATGTCAAACGATATAATACAGAAGCATCTCCTAAAATTGTTACACATTATATTATCATTACATTAAAATTTACTTTCCTGTGTATGTATGCCTGTTCGTAAATTAGTGATGATAAGTTGTGGCACAAAATATGTTGAGTGATAGAACATGCAATAGCATATCGCTCAATTTGTTATAAATGTTGGAGCATTATATGTGAAATGTATATGTAATAGAACAAAACCATCACATAGTACATTAGTTATAATCACTAATTAACGTTTAACATGAATTGTATAGCAGATAATGAAAGAACTGGTTGTAAAAATCAATTACTAAATGCTTATAAACTCCAGCAGTCATAAAAAGGTTAACTCATACCGAGATGAGTCCTATGATGTAGATGAATGCACAGAGTAGGGCAGCTATGATTATGACGAAGTCGGGCTCCACTGATGCAGACGACGGCGGCTCCGCGGCGGAGGATTTGACCGACGGCTTAATCTTCTCAAAGAGCTTTTTGAGACGGTAGAGTTTCGTGCTGATAACGTCTTAGAAATAATAAAAGAACAAGAACAATATTGCAGAGCAAGGTAGGGAGTGGAGAATTCTTATTGATATTTTGGGGATGATTTACAATGGGGTAAGACTAGGAAGAGAAAAGACTTAGCCTCAAAGTAACTCTTCTATAAGATAGACATTCACTCTAATTGGAGTTCTATTCTTAACAGTATGTCTATTTTTTTATATGTTGATATTCTTTAATGAAAATTCTGGCTCTTTGAGACTCAAATATTGGATGAATTGGGCATATTTATGCCAAACTATTAACAAATGGCATATCAGTCTCAAAGAGCAACTTATTCTAAATGTCAAATGCAATGACATATAAAGACCAGAAAAGGATCATATATGTCGTGAACTATGCCAATTAGGACAGAATGTCCTTCGTTAATAGTTTGGCATAAATATGCTCAATTCATCCAATACTTGCTCATTCATGCCCTTAGTTTAATGGAATCATTATTTTATCTTTTTTAAATAATTAATAACCGGACCCAACCAAAATATGTTGACCCAATCCGTTAGGATCCGACCCACCTTTATTTGAAAGATTTTTTTATATTATTTTTGTTTGATTGACCAATTGAGTGATAATCATATTTATTTATTTGAGTAATTTGATAATTAGTTTTTTTTATACATTATTTCGGGAAGTAATCCTACTAAAGTAGTAACTGATATTTATTATCATTTTGATAATATAATATTCAAATTAATTTGTGCTTTCTTCAATCATTTTACCATCTATTTTTCTGTTTCTCGCGATCTATTTGTATTTTCACCAATCCTTTTTTATTAATTAATTATTTCATAAATAAAATACACACCCAATCATGTATCAATCTGAACTAATTGTTTATTTCATGTCAATTACGTCTCAATTATGACTACCCAATCCTATAGGAGCATTTATTCATCCACTGGTTTGGTTGCAATTAGGGGTGTGCATTCGATTTACCGATTCGATTTTGACCCTTATCGACAATTATTTATTGATTATCGATTTGTACATATGCTTATCGTTATCGTTTCAATAAGGTATCGATTTTTCGATTTCGATTTTTTGGGCTTATCGATTCGGTTATCGATTACACCAATAAGAAAATTTGCGAGATTCCGTGGAAAGTATATTGCTATAAACACGCCTAGCTAATATGGACAAAAAGAAGCTAAAATAAGACGAAGCCATTTATAACATAAAAATTGTGTCAACAGACACATGCAACGAAACTAAAGTAGGGGAACAAATGTATGACACCAACACTCCAACGGTATTAGAAAAATAAAAATACATCATCACTGCTAATTCTATTTTCCATTAATTTGAACTTCATTCCCTTGAGCTTTAAATATGATCATTCCTTAAATGTGGTAGATGAAATAATTAGGGGTGTGCATTCGATTTATCGATTCGATTTTGACCCTTATCGATAATTACTTATCGATTATCGATTTGTACATATGCTTATCGTTATCGTTTCAATAAGGTTTCGATATTTTCGATTCGATTTATTGATGAACCGATAACAAATAATCAATTCGATTTATCGATAAATCGATTCGAATGCACACCCCTAGTTGCAACAACGTTCACAAAAACAAATTAAATGGAACGATATCACATGCCTTTCAGAAGCTCGAAAGCATGATTTATCTGTAAGTTCTTACTCTCTAGTTTAACGTAAACAACTTTAAATTATGTGTTTTTATTTATGAAATAATTAATTAATAAAAAAGGATTGGGAAAAAATATAAATAGATTGTGAGAAAAATAAAAATAGATGGTAAAATGACTGAAGAAAGCACAAACTAGTTCGAATATTATAATATTAAAATAATAAATAAATATCAATTACTACTTTCAGTAGGATTACTTCCCGAAATGATATATAACAAAAAGAAAATTGATTATCAAATTATTCAAATAAATAAATAAATATGAGTATCACATAATTTCTCAACCAAACAAAAATATATATCGAACAACATCTTTGAAATAAGGATACGCCGGGTCCCAACGGATCAGATCAGCAAATTTTGGTTGAATTCAGTTATTAATTATTTAAGAAAGACAAAATAGTGGTTCCGTTAAACTAAGAGCATGAATTAGCAAGTATTGGACAATTGGACATATTTGTGCCAAACTATTAATGAAGGGCATATCTGTCTTAATTTGCATAGTTCACTGGCATATATGACCATTTTCCGTATGAAGATTATGAACGCTACAAATTTCATCGCAGAATTTTCCACTTAGAGAAAGCAACGGAAAGATTATATTACTTAATAATTTTGGATCTAACTTCCTCTTTTGTCGATGTTGAATGAAGATATTGAATTTTAGTACAGCTTCTAATCAATATTAATCCCTCCCATATAAGAGAATCAAGATTAACATTTCTAGATATACTAAATTAGCTTATGAAAAAATATTTATACTAATAATTCTTCATGAGAATATTGCAAATGTGCATGCTGATGAGGCCCTGGAGCCACAGATGAAGATGGAAAAGTCATACTTCTACAGTTCTACTCTACTCTACTCAGGGGCGAACTTTAGCTAAAGTTTGGATAGGGTGGTCAATTGACCCTTTGTCCGAAAATTATATTGCGTATATAGGTAAAATATCATATTTTAAGGTACATAATATATATTGAACTCGCTTTGTAGGAATGGTTTACTTCTTTCAAATCTGAACACCTTTAGAAAACTTCTGGCTTCGCCACTGACTCTACTGTGTGTCGAAGATTTCATGGCCATATTTAGCACCTCTTCCTCTTATATTGAGTGTGTTATTTGAGATAGTTGATGACACAGTTGAAAAGGGGTGCAGTGATAGAAAGTTTTGAACTCACAACGGACTAAGCGTTGGCCATAGACAGGAAGTAAATGGTAGAAATAGTGCTCACGGGCCACTGCTTGAAGTTTTACTCGTCGACTTTGAACTTCAGAACAGTGGCTACTTTTCATATAGGCGTTGAAAAGTGACTATTTGAACCCTTAGGAATTGTCTGGTTGGTTTGGAGAGTGGTCATCCATACGGATCGGATAACCTGGGATCGAATCCCCCCTCAATGCCTCCTAGGTTGAGCCTGTTGCACGGAGCTTGCCTGGTGAGGTTTACATCCGTGTGTGATTTGCAGGCAGTACAGGGGGAGGTTTACCCAGTGCGCACCTATTTGTGAATTTCCTAACGAAACAATGTAAGTCCTCCAGTCTCCTTGTCCTGGCCCATTTTTATCTTTCATTTGAGCTTTTCGTATTGGAATTTTGAAGGGTTTGAGAGTACCTAAAGTAGTGATTATTTATTGCATTTTTTTTATTAATATTAACGACGAGATCTCTTATCGCTTTCTGCATGTCCTCTACAATCTAATGTAGGTGCAAATTCTCCCAATTTATCCCTTCCGGCATGGGAAAACCAGCGAATTTTAGAAGTTAGGGCTTTGTTCACCTTTCGACACGAACACTATTATGTTCTCAGCGGAAACCCGCCTTAGAGATAAGGACAGCCAATTGTCGTCGAGATAGATGTAGATCCAGAATTTAAACCGAATGGATTCAACTTACCACTACAATGTACTTTTGAAATTTTATCTCTAAGATCAGTGTCAAAAATGCTAGGTTCAGTAGAACCATTCAATATGGTTGCATCTGCCTCTGCGTCGATGCTTCTACTCTAAGATAAGTACAACTTAAATCAAGCTTTACTTGATGAATGAAGGTGTTGTTGGTATGGAAATTGGAGGAATGAACAACATAATTGTTGTCTTTCATTATAGAAAAAAACTAGCAATATAGTCTACAAAATTTTACAATATTCGCGATATGGGCAGATTACTACATTGATTAAAAAAACAGGTTTTATACTTTATCATTGTTTCTTCATTCTTCATCATAGATCTCATCTAGTGATTTGGAAATATCGTATATATCTTTCTGTCGTGCTCTGGATCCGTCATTTGTCTCGGTATCCTCCTCTGGAGAAATGTCCAAACCCATTCCTCTTAGTAAATCTTCATAGGATGCAGAGAGATCTTGTGAGGTCAACTGGTGGTACTCGACAAGATGTCTAAGGCATTGGTTTTCCCTATTCAAGTTTGCATTTTCATTTGCAAGCCTTGATTTTTCAGTAAGAAGTGCCTCCATTTGGAGCCTCACCTGAGCAAAATGAATGATAAAAATTGTAGATTAGATGCAGACATTTTACAGATCTATTTTGAGTTACAATTCAAGATCATGACTATTCTTGTTAGTGTATGAGATACATATACTGATAGTTTATATAACTTTAATCTATTTTGCATTCTGTCATGGTTTATCGCTCTATGTTATCTACCATATACTCAATGACAAAGTCAGGAATTTTTCAAGGGCGTTTAAATTTGAAATAAGTGAAAAAGGTTCTCAGACAAAGGGTATTCGATATAAGTTATATACCTCTAAAATATGATAGTTTAACCACATAGGGAATGTAATGTTCCGACGAATTGACTATCTTTAAGATATGAGCTTAAATGGTATTCAGTATATGTTATAATACTTCTAAAATCTAATATTTAACTATATATGCAGTGTGATTTTTTCGAAGAATTGACCACTTGCCCCTGATTATAGTATCAGTTATATACCTCTAAAATATGATAGTTTAACCACATAGGGAATGTAATGTTCCGACGAATTGACTATCTTTAAGATATGAGCTTAAATGGTATTCAGTATATGTTATAATACTTCTAAAATATAATATTTAACTATATATGCAGTGTGATTTTTCGAAGAATTGACCACTTGCCCCTGATTATAGTATCAGTTTATATAACATTAGTCTATTCTATATTGAGTCATGGTTCATGTAGTAAACAATTTCAGTGTCACAGTTCAAGTAGTATTATTACTCAATGTCGTCTATCATGTGATATATTATACTGTCAGTTAATTACTCAATGTCGTCTATCATGTGATATATTATACTGTTAGTTTATTTAACATAAATCTATACAACTTGAGTGAGGATGTCAAGTGTCATTACCAGGTCATCTTCTTCTGGTGGTACCCCTTTGTCAAAGCCTTCGCGAAGTCTTCTATTCTCCTCCTCTAAAAGAGCAGAACGTTCTTGCATAAAGCGTAAGTCTGATCTTATTGATTTCAATTCTCGAGCTAATGTGGTCGCTTTTGATGCCATTGAAATTGCAAGCTTCACAGAGATAATGTCTAGTTAGCATTTAAGCACAAATGCAGCAGCAACAACAACAACAAATATGCCTCAGTCTCAAACAAGTTGGGATCGGCAAACACAAATGCAACAGAAGTAACTATAATCATTCTTGGAGAGATAACATCAACAACAACCTAGCGAAGTTCCACAAGTGGGGTTTGGAAAGGTTAGTGCGTACGCAGACCTTACCCTTAGTTGGGAGGGCAGAAATGTTGTTTCTGATGTACCTTCAGCTTAGGAAGGAAGGAAAGAAAAAGTAGAAACAAGCAATAGGACACAAGAAAAAAGAATGAAGGGTTACAAACATTTTTGGCTTTCTTGAACTTTCCCAGCTCTTTTGGGACCTGCCCATTTTCTTTTCTGGTATCATCATCTTGTTGTGCATCATCTGAGCATTCATCCAATTTCCTCTTCAATCCTTTGTTGCTTTCTTCACCCTTTTTCTTTTGCTCATCTCCTTCATCTTTACCTTCCTTTGATTGGTATTCTCCACTTTTTGCTTTCTCCATTGTGCAATGAAGTATGTCGGTTAATGTGGGCGGTTTCGCTAGATCTCTCGCTCCCTGTACGAATATATATACAGTATGCATGATCACTAGCTGGACGTTTATTTCTAGGTTTCCAAACAAACCTTTCAACTTCTAAATATTCTTTTTCAACTACCAAATACTCATTTTCAACTTCAACAAAATATTGCCAACTGTTATGCCTCAAAAGTTACATTGAAGACTGTAAAAAAGTACCTAACGGCAAACAACAACAACAATTACCCTTAGGTAGAGAGGCTGTTTCCAAATAGAAACCCGGCATCCTTCCCTCCAAGAATTTCCCGCCTTGCTCTTGGGGAGACTCGAACTCACAACCTCTCGGTTGGAAGTGGGGTTGCTTACCATCAGAGCAACACCTCTTGTCTACCCATCGTTCACAATTAGTGCGAGGTAACCTCATTGCCCTCAATGCACCAGCCGGCAAACAAGATAGATAATTGTTTTTGATTCCTATTAGCAATTATTTATGATTAACAGCACAAATGATGATTCAACTTCAGTTAAAAACTCAACTTGACAAACCAAAACTTCTTTTCAACAAATCATTCCTTAACAGAAAAAGCCTTTTGAAAAATTACACACAATCTAAAGTTGCTCGGACTCGGGTGAGGGTATCCGATACGGGGACAGATCCGAATATTAGTTTCAGCAAAATCTAAATTTTAAGAATCGGGGGTTGTGGATCCGGATATGAATACGGGTGCGAAAATTCGGTTAATAAAAAATAAAACTATAAAATATTATAAATTTTGAGAGATATTGTGTGAAAAACTTACATGAATATTGTAGAATTTAATCTTTCATTTTCTAAGATGAGCATTATTCTTTAATTCTCCTAAATCTATTTTGTTTTTTATTTTGAAAAATCAAAACCTTAATTTTTCTCCCAAATTAGTCAATGGACTCCGGTCAAAATGTCCGAAATTAGTTGATCGTATCCGGAATGTATCCCGCTCACGCTCCCGTCCCCGTCTCGTATCGGGACGGTGACGGCACCAGAATCGAAGAGTTCGCGCAACTTTAATCATAGATTAAAATAAGGGATATATATACCTGAAGAGCATTTTCAAGATTGTTAGATAACTCTGAAAGAGTGTAAGAAACAGAATCAAATCCTCTTAGTAAAAGCATAGCATCCTCCTTCATTCTCTTTGATTTATCCTCTGCTGCTCCATCACTCTACAACCACCATTTTCACACAAAATTAAACAAAAATTAAGACCCCAAAAAATTCAAAAAATAAACATTTACCAATTAAAAATTAAACACAAAAGAAGTTTAAATTGTGTGCATTAACAGTGTAAAGATATTTACACAATCAGGTCCTTTCCTAGGTAATTAACGTGCTATCACAGGTTAAAATTCACTGATAGTATACAAAATCCTCTGCTCCATCATTCTGCGACAACCATTTTCACACAAAAAAAGGGCAGCCCGGTGCACTAAGCTCACGCTATGCGCGGGGTTCGGGGAATGGCCGGATCACAAGAGTCTATCGTACGTAGTCTTACCATGCATTTATACAAGAGGTTATTTTTACGGCTCGACACGTGATCTCCTGATCATATGACAGCAACTTTACCGTTACGTCAAGTCTCTCCTTCCAGCAACCATTTTCACACAAAATTAAACAATAAACATGGACCAACTAAGACCCCAAAAAAATTAAAGAGTTTAAATACTATGCTCTGACGGTATAAAGATATTTACATAATTGGGTCATTTCCTAGGTAACTCACATGCTAGATTAAATTTCACTAATAATACAAAATACTACTAGTTAAATTTACCTTTAGAGCAGGGAGGGGAAAATCAATAGGGAGTCGATTTTCAAGAAGAGTATCAACCCTGCTGCGAAGAGTACTCCAAAAACGTTTATCTGAAGATGGACTGTAAATTGGTAAAGAACCCATCAAACTTGATGACCCCTGAAAATTGAATAGTGAAAACATTGAGTTCTTTTTGGGTAATTTATTATACTGAAAAATTAATAAAAATAAAGGGGTAACAGAAAAAATGAATCTAAAGTTGTAATCTTTAATGTTGTGTTTTTAAGAGGAGAATCAAGAACCTTGTTAAGTGAAGCAGGAGATGAAGATTCTACTGAGATTGTCATTTGAGCTTTATGGATTTGGAGAGAGAAAGAAAGTGAATTTGCAGAGAGAGAGTAAAGAGAGGAGGAAGTTTGAACTTTGTATATGTAAGTTCGTAACGGCTAGTTTTGGGGGAGCTGATGAGGTTGTCTTTAAATAGGAGAGTTCATGACACCAACGTTACAATAAATTAAGTTAGCATCAAACTATGGTGCAGTGAATGCCATTGTTTTTTTCTTAATTAAAAGTTTCAAGTTTGGGGAACACCGGATGAAAAATTTGGTGTTGCATTTATCGTTGGTTTTGGTGATCCCATCAGACCACTTGATTGATATTTATCTCCCATCAAAGAAGGGATAAATGTTTTGCCCTAGTATTTACTCTAAAATCAAAAAAAAAAAAAGTTATAGTTAAATATTTTTCATCACTAGAATAAGAGTTCGTTTGGACATAAGAAATTTTGTACTTTTCTTTTCGAAAAACTTTTACTTTTTTCAAAATAAGTATTTGGTTATAAAACTTTTATTTTTACTTTAAACATGATGAATTTTGAAATTTTCTCCATGATTTGAAAAACTTCAAAAAGTAGTTTTTCAAAAATTTTATTCAGATGACTCACAAACTTTTTATATGTAGGAGAAATCCTGATGCCCCGGTGAGGAGTTGTGAGCGACTGGCGATGGTCGGCGCACGGCGAGGCAAAGGGAGGCCTAAGCGGTATTGGGGAGAGGTGATTAGGCATGACATGGCTAGAATGCGGGTTTCTGAGGACATGGCCCTTGATAGGAAAGTCTGAAGGTCTAGTATCAGGGTTGTAGGATAGGGTCCCCTAGAGTTTTTCGTACTCCTCACCCGGGGTTGGATGAGGCTTGGCAGGGCTACCCATAGTTGATTTATATATTGGATTGTGTCTCCCTTATGGTAGTTATTTATGGTAGTTACTGTCTGATATTATTGCATGCTATTTTATTTATGGTTCTTATGTTAAGAGAATTATTTACGCTATTTCTGCTGGAGTTACTAATGCTCTCTTGTTTTTGTTTTTGTTTTTCCTTTCCTTCACTGAGCCGAGGGTCGATTGGAAACAGCCTCCCTACCCTTTCGGGTAGGGGTAAGGCTCGTCTACATATTACCCTCCCCAGACCCCATTTTGTGGGACTATACTGGGTAGTTGTTGTTGTTGTTATTAACTCACAAACTTCAAAAATAACCCAAAATTACATTTATGTCCAAATATAACTCTGATTGTCAAATATCACTTTCACTTGAAAAATTTTCACTTTTTTTTGAATTTTTACAATTCTTATGTCCAAACGCCCGTTGAATATACTTTGCAATTAATTATGTTTTCTATCAACTGGATTTTAAGTGATATATTGCTTTGTTTTCACCTCCTTTGAACCGAGGGTCTATGAAAAACAGTCTCTCTTTACCTTCACAAGGTAGAAATAAAATTTACCTACACATTATTCTTCTCAAACCCTACTTATAGAATTATAATAGATTTGTTATTGTTGTTGGATTAGGTGATATATTAGCTCGAAAATCAGCTATAACAACTCATACAACTCCAAGTATCACCTAATTCTTGATAAAAAGTTATTTTTTTAATGTTATTCTAGATTTGAAGCAGCACATTTTCAAACAAAAAGATATTGTGGACCTTGTGAACGGCATGATCCTAAAAGAAAGTTCTGAAGGGGCATGAATAAGATTCTGCGTCCTTAACCAAAAGTCTTTAATTTAAACCTTGGGAATAAAAACATTAGGAAAAATTTAAAAATAATTAAATTTAGAAGTGATCATTCCAAATCAGCCACAATTTTAAAAGTAATCATAATTTAGTTACTTTTCATGTAAAGATAAATCTGAACAAAAACACTATTCGAAATTCGAAAAAATACTCTCGTATAATATATTAGAATTCTAGTATACTTATGCTAGAACTCCATTATGTTCCAATATAATATACCGGTCCAGCATAATATACTGGAAATTAAAACATCAGTGCAACAGTGCTCCAATCTCCAGTATATTATACTGGAACTTTTCGCGTATTGGAGTACCAACATAATATATTGGAAGTCCATACCCAGGTGCACTAATCTCCAATATATTATGCTAGAATTTACCGTGTTGTAGAAAAATAATGACTATTTTTCAATAATTTTACAAATACTGGCTATTTTTCAATGACCCGTGCTATTCTTCTTCAAAGTTCAAACAATGTAAAGAACCACAAAAAACGCTCTTAAGGATATATCAATATTAATGCCCTAAAACAAGATGAAAAACCTTTTATTTTGTTTAAAGAAACTGCAATCTCAAACAAATGCCAGCACACTCAATCCTGCTGATATTGGCCATGATCCATTCATTTCTTGCCATCATCTAATCTATGTTGCTCGAACTATCCGAAAATATAGCCGGATACATATCGGGTTCTCAAAAAGTAGTGCATTTTTGAAAAATCCGACACGGGTGCGGCTATAATTTAAAAAATCCACGCAACATATCATATAATAACATCATGAAAGCCAGAAAATAGGTGCAAGGCAAAAGCGGTAACCATTAAATAGACTCGGCTCTACGAAAAACGAAAGAGTAGTAAGACACAACATTGTTACTAGTTGTCTCATACAAAAACCCCTACCAAACTAGCCTCACAAAAATACGAACTAAGGAAAGCTTCAACTACCTCCTAACGTACAACCCTAATACTCGACCTACACAGCTTTTTATCAAGGGCCATGTCCTTGGAAAACTGAAGCCTCGCCATGTCCTGACTAATGAACTCTCTCCAATACTACATAAATAAATAAATGAATCAAAAATAAAAACAGCCTCTTATTTGAAGGTCCTTTCTAGACCGCACTCCATTTCAGCCCGGCAATCGTCTCTGCGTTCCTTTTCCAGAGTAATACAAAGTCCACAAAGAGATCATATTGAGACTCAAGGAATCATGCATTGCCACTGAAAACCAGTAATTTTTCCAAGTATCAAGTTCATACCCCCAAGCAGCCTTATCTTATAATGCTTCAGCTCACATGCCTACAACATGGCAAGAGAATGCAACAAAAATGATATCACTATGAAATTCATACACCTCAAGTGTACTACATTACAATCATGAATGAGAAACAAAAGTCAAAGCTAAATTCAAATGATTCTGGAGACGAGGTTAATTTTAAGACAAGGCATGATCACACCAAAACTAAACACAGAAGAAATTAGATACATCATAAATATCTTTAACGATAGACAACTATATATCTTTAACAATAACTATGACAAAACTACACATGGAGACATGATCATAGAACAACTTCGATATTCAAACATAAAAGTGAAGAGGTAGCATGACCAACTTTATAAGCCAGCCAAGAAGAAGCTGTTATCTTTTAGAAGTGGCTAATACCTCTTCTTTATTCCAGCAACTGATTTATTTTCCCCGGGTCTCAAAACCACCAAGACTCCAACATTATGGTGTCATCTGCGTCAAAGCAACTAATCAGTTATCTCAAATTTCTCACTACAGAAGCAACATTACATGAGTGTGCATATAAATACATAGATGTAAATATTCTATGTGCGCAATGTCAATGGTGAGATGCAAAGACATTTTAGATAAAGCATGAAGATACTAGCCGACTGCAGAGCATCATAAGGAGTATCATCTGTAGTGCACCAGAGCTGAGAACCATCAGTGCCTTTACCATGTCAGATATGTAGTGCTTTCAAAACCATGTTCTTCCATACGAGCAGCTGAAATCGATTCATGACGTGAAGCATAAGAGGCCGCTTACTGGATTCACTAAGTGAACATGTCGTAAAACAGCATTCTTGAGTACATTTCCAAGAAAAACAATTGCTTGAACTCCTCCTTGCATTTTGTCTAAGAACAACATATTTTGGATTTAGACAGATGACAGTTCAAATTTGGATACATTAGCAGCATAATGTCTTGCACTAAAGACTAAAACAACATATATCGCATAATCAGTTCGTATTTAATCCAATAGGAGCTTAGATCACAGAAATTGACAGTCCTAGACTTACTTTCACTTAAAGAGGGTCTAACCCTTTTTAACCTACAGTTCTCTACAACATAAAGCACCTTTACTTCAAGTACCCCACAAAAGATCCACCAAATGTAAAAACTAAGTAGAGGATTAAGACGACATAAGGGAAAATATTCAACAAGAAGATATAAAATTTTAGACATTATCTTTTGATCCATAAATTGAGAAAAAAGCTATCTTATAGAGAAATCTTTTTGTAGAAATGTTCTGCAGAATGCTGTGATTAAATCAAGCAAGTCCATCATTAACCATAAGATTTTTAAATTTATTGCAACATCCAATTAAAATAAAAACTAAAAACATTTTTCCATCAATTTACTAAAACTCTAATCTCTAATACTAACAGACATTAATAAGAAAGATTGAATTTTACCAGGGAAGCGAAAGAGAAAAGAAGAAGAAGAAAACAAGTTGATAACTGGTCAATGTATTGATAGATCGCAGAAGAAATCTAATAAGCGCAGCCACCACTCCTAAGACATGTAGCAGTAGAGTGCTTGTGCTTCCATTTTTTAAGTTATTATTTTTTCTTGAAGTTTTTCTCTTTGTTATTTCTCCTTCCCCTTTTCAGAAACCATAAGAAAATGCAAGGGCCAAATGGTTCCTTAAATGTCAGTCATGTTCCTGAAACCCATGGATCTCACTCTGTTCTCTTTACTTTTTGTTTCAACAATCAAATACTAAACAACAATTACTACATGTCAAAAGTTGGGATTGGCTACATGAATCCTTTACATCTATTCTGCTCTTTTTTGGAGAAGGATACATCTTTTCTGCTATATTAGGATTCAGGACCCATTTCATTCTTCAACAATCACGCCTAGCTATCATCCTTGGATAAGTAGAGAAAGCGAAGAAAACAGTTTTACAGTATAATAAAGGAAAAAAGAACTCACTCCAACCGTGAAGCACCATTTCTCGAATTCCTATACACAAAAGAAACATTTTTATACCCCACTACCATGAGTTACAGAAAATTTCAAAGGATAATTTTTGGCTCCAAACAGGGTTATTAAAAGCGAGCTCTTCTCGCTTAAAGCGCTGAAGCGAGGCGAGGCGCAAGGTCTGCACTTTTCTGACCTAAAGCGAGGCATCTGGAAAAAAGCGGGTGCTCGAGGCAAAAAAGCGAGAAGCGAGGTGAGGAAAAAAAGCGAGAAAAGCTCGCTTAAGCGAGGTCCAGCGGCTGCCTAGGGTTTTTTCTAAAAAAAAAATTGCAAATACACTAACACACCTTTCTTCCAAAACATTTCTCGCTACTGCTACAAGCAAAAACATCCTGCGACATCTCTTCTTCAGTTCTTTTCTTATTTTCTCAAGGTAAGTTTCCCTTCTCTTCTCTTCCTCTTCTGCTTTTCTCCGGTTTACCTGCTTCCTCTCGATTCCTCTCCTTGTTTCTCATCTCCTCTTTCTCTTCTTCTTTTCTATTTTTTTCAGTTCTTCTTTTCTCTGTTCTGCCCTGTTTTATGGTTATGCTACTGCTCTGTTATTTTAAAAAAAAAACTGTTGTTCACTCGTTCTGCCTTGTTCTACCAATTTAGTTTTTGTATTATTGGTGATCGTAGTAAATTCTATCTCATTATCCAATGGCAGCAACACCAACAACTCAGTAAAATCTTGCAAGTGGGATATGAGGAGCGTAGAGTGTACGCAGACTTTAGTCCTACCCCGAAGGGATAGAGAGGCTGTTTCCGAAAGACCCTCAGCTCGAGAAGAAGAAAAATAAACAATAGACAATAGATCAATGACAGCAATAGAAGCTATAAAAATAGTAACAGCATCATAAGAAATAGAAAAATAGATGTAAAATCAATAGCAATAAAAAGCAATACTACCATAGAAAATAGTTAGGAAACTACATAAACAACTAACAACCCACGGCGAAATATCAACAGGCCAACCTCGCCACCGGCATCAAGCCAAAATAAAGATCGAGCTTGGGCATATGGAGTTGCAATTGGTAGTAGCCCAAAAGTCCAATGTTATTTTAAGAATTGAAACATTTGCTTAATATGTTATTTTTATTGAGTTCTTGGTCATTTATCTATGCCTACTTAATATTTTTTATTTATGTTTTAAATTGCACTTCACACGAAAAAAATGCGTGCTTCGCTTTCCGCTTCTCGCTTCGGTGAAGAGCGGCCTCCTTGCTTTTTTCCGCTTCGCTCTCCAAAACACTGGCTCCAAATACCATAACCATTAGCCTGAATAAGAATTCCCAGTTTACATTGTCAAAGTATTGTAAAGGATAAAGTATTGTATTACTACTGTAAGAGTATCTATCATCGTCAATGGTACTGTAGAAATTTTTTTTCCCTATTCTAAAAGGGTCTAAGGCAAGGTGATCCACTCTCGCTATACCTTTTTATTCTTGCTTCTCTTGTCGTTGAAACATCTATCATTCCTCTCCATCCAAATAGACCAGAAAATGCAGGAGGGAATAGCAGTCCAGTATGTCCCTTGATGAAGACTGCTCGTACCAGACTACCAGCTGCTTAAATCAAGTTTAATGCATCCTGGCATGACCCGTTGGACACCAAAAATGGCAAAAACATGGTCCAGATCTGCCTAGAGAAGGTACAGTGATGCAGATCTGTTGCACAAAACGAAACCTCTTTTCAGTTGTCATGGGTTAAACAAGCTTCGTGAGTAGCGATCCAAGTGAAACAGGTGGCTCTCAGGGCTGCAATTGTCTTCCAAATGTTTCCCATGGCCAGTACTTTTGAGTGCCTCCCATATTCCTCAAAAGATTATTATAACATATTTTAACAGTAAACTCGCCGTCGTTCTGATGCTTCCACCATAGTGAGCAACCTGATCATTAAGAGAGATAGCATCCAATTTCAGCAGCGGTTCATTTGCATATTACTGTTCTCTGAGTATGTCAATTCCCAATAAGCATCCAGTGCTCTTGGCTCATATAAAAACTTCCAAAAATATATTCTTAGATAACTTTAATATGATGTTGACCATCCATCTATAGTATATTCTGTCAGGTTTGAACAATTTTCATTTCAATGCTAGGAAAACCAAAATAATTCATACTATATGGTTAATGAATAGAAGGATGGGGTTGATCTTGTCAGCTTTAGTGTTCCATTTATGGATGATATAACGACGACTTTAGGAGCTACAAAAAAGTGTTTCCATAGCAATTTCTAAGAAAAGGCAGTTGTTATGATTCTCAAAAAGAAATAGAAAACGATACTTTACCTGAATAACCCCCCAAAAAAATGAAGACAACTAAATAGCACTGAAGATGATATTAGTAGACCTATAATGCGTACACACAAGGAAACTCGTCTTTTTTTATCAGTATTTCTCACCATTATTTATCATATTAAGAGTGCAATAACATTTGATTTCTAAGAAAAAGGAAACAGGAAAAAATCAAAATATCAAAATTGATGTACCTCCTAAATAGGTGTGCCTCGACAGCTCAAGCAAATTCTAATTGCCATCGGCTTCTGCAATTGCATTGAATGCTATTTCTTTTGCAGAGATGACAAGAAAATTGTATCAGAGTAATAGCATAGACGAATAAACCAAGCAAAACAAATAGTCTGCTTCTTATTTTTCAAGTGAAGCTCCGGTATCATGTCAAGGACAGAGGGATTCTCCCTAATAACGTTTACCAAAAAGCTGGTTGTAGTTGCATCAAATGAGATGCCTCTTCCAACCATTTCCTTCATGAAAGTTCTCATTTCACTAATTTTATTGCACCTGAGAAATCCTTGCCACAATAACATTGTAAGTGACATTGTTTGGCAAACAACCGTTGCCTTCCATTTTTCTTAGCTTCGTCTAACATCCCTTTGAGACAAAATCCACTTATCATTGTAGTGTATGTTCTCACATTCGGAACCAATCGAATTAAAGAAAGCTTCTCAAATATAGTATGTGCTTTATCGTGTTTACCATTTTTGCACAAACCATTAATGACAACATTGTAAAATTCAATATCAGCATTTTCTCTCTTTCTTTCCAACTCATTAAAGAGTGATATAGCTTCTTCAAAAGTCCATACTTAAAATAACCATTGAGCAAAGTACCATAAGTGTATACCTCAGGTGTGGGCCCTGTAGATAGCATCTCATCAAAGAATTTTTTTGCGGAGCCAATTCTTCCAACATCAAACAAGCCATGCAAGATAGTGTTGTAGGTAAAAAGATTAGGTTTTGATCCCTTTTGAGAAATTTCACGAAACAATTTCATGGACTCAGCCAACTTTTTCTTACAGTACCCATTTATTTGTATGTTATAGCTAATAGTGCCAGGTTCAATGTTCTCACCAATCATGAAATCAAAAATTCTCCTCGCTCTATCCACTTGACCAAGCAAATAATATCCATCAATTTTAGCTGACGTTGTAAGCTTCTACCCATTTTATGTTTTCTAACTGTCTTACCCCAAGCACCCCTCCCCAGCTCCCAGCCCCCCCCCCCCCACTCCCCCTCTCCCCCGGCAACCCTTCTCCGGCGACCCCCTAAGTAAGTTCTCTCTCTTCTGTCTCTCTCCTCTCTCTCTCTCCTCTATCTTCACCACCCAGCCCTCACCCCCTACCCCCTGCCAACCCTAACTCCGGCCACCCCCCCCTTCTCCGGCGACCCCCCAGTAAGGTACCTCCCTCTCTCCTCTCTCCTCTCTCCACACATTCTCTTCTCTATTCCCCCTTCTCTCACAACATTGCCCCCTACCCCACCCCTTTTTTTTGTGACTTTCAGGCAACCCATCCCCTTTCCCGAGCTAGGCAGCCCCCTCGCTTTTTTTTTTTGGGGTTTGTTGTGTGCGTGATATTCAGGTAAAAGCCGCGGCGGACAAGGAGAGTTTACGGCATTTGGACGCAAAGAGCAAAGCAACACCGGACGAAGTGTGCAAGAGCTAGCGGTAGTTGATATCGGGCGAATCAAAGCATACTTCCAGGTTTTTCCATCGGGAGTTGGTACCTCCCGACCTCCTTTTTTACACCCTTTTACGTTTTCTATCTAAGCACCCTGTGTGTGGTTTACTTTGTCGATTCCTAGCTTGCATCCTTTTGCGTATTCCGTTGTAGTACGTGGGTGCATCACTGTTTTTCGTAATCGGTTGGGGATAGTGGCCGCAGCGGGAGATGGTAGAGTAAGGTCATGTCCTCGGGGGGCAGGGGTGGGGGCAGGGGCGAGCAGGGGGGCTGGGAGCGGTTCTGCGAGTAGGGCCGGAGGCAAGGGTGGGAAGAGGGTAGCGGACGATCATAGATTAAGGATCGGGTCGTGGAACGTAGGCACTCTGACGGGTAAGTCCATTGAGCTGGCAAAGGTTCTTCAGAAGAGGAGGGTTAACATAGCCTGTGTCCAGGAGACTAGGTGGAAAGGTTCGAAGACGAGGAATGCAGACGGGTTTAAGCTGTGGTATTCTGGGGTCGTGAGAAGTAAGAATGGAGTGGGCATCTTGGCTGATAGGGATCTAAGGGAGTCCGTGGTCGAGGTTAGGCGAGTGAATGATAGGTTAATGTCTATTAAGTTGGTTATTAGGGGTTGCATCCTCAACGTCATCAGCGCTTACGCGTCGCAAGCGGGCTTAGACGAGGAGGTTAAGAGGCGCTTTTGTGAGGACTTTGATGATATGGTGAGTAGTATTCCAATCTGAGAAGTTAGTTATTGGAGGGGACTTTAATGGTTATATTGGGGCTGATGCTGGTGGTTATGGTGAGGTGCACGGTGGCTTCGGCTTTGGGGTTAGGAACGGAGGAGGCACGTCACTTCTTGATTTTGCCAGGGCTTCCGAGCTTTTGATTGCGAACTCGACATTTCAGAAGAGGGAGGAGCATTTGGTCACCTTCAAGAGTTCGGCGGCGAGGACTCAGATTGATTACCTCCTCCTCAGAAGGAGCGATAGGGGTATGTGCAAAGACTGCAAGGTTATTCCGGGAGAGTCCCTTTCGACTCTTCATAGACTCCAAGTGATGGATGTCGGTCTCTGGGTGAAGAGGAAGAGGAGGGGTGCTCGGGGACAACCGCGGATTCGATGGGGTGTTTTGACTAAGGAGAAAGCACATGAGTTAGAGAGGAGGTTAGCTGAGGGCGGAGTTTAGAGAAGTTCTGGGGAGGTGGATGCTATGTGGTCAGAGACGGCGAACTTGGTTAGGGAGGTAGCACGGGATGTGCTCGGGGTAGCCAAGGGCTATTCAGGAAGACATCAGGGTGACTGGTGGTGGAACAATGTAGTCCAAGGAACAGTGGAGGTGAAGAAGGCGGCGTTTGCTAAGATGGCAGGGAGCACAAGCGAGGAAGAACGGAGAGCGAACAGGGAGATCTACAAGGCGGCGAGGAAAGAAGCAAAGATGGCGGTTACGGAAGCCAAAAATGCGGCGTTTGGTCGCATGTACGAGGAATTAGGGGAGAAAGACGGGGACAGGAAGTTATTCGGGTTAGCTAAAGAAAGGGAAAGGAAAGCGCGTGATTTTGACCAAGTTAGGTGCATCAAGGGCGAGGATGGTAGAGTTCTGATGGGGGAGTCTCAAGTCAAGCAGAGGTGGCAGGCGTACTTTCGAGACTTACTTAACGATGAGGGGGATCGTAACATAGAGCTAGGGGAGTTGGGTATTCAGAGCAACATAGAGACCTTGGGTACTGCAGGCGCATTAGGGCGGAGGAGGTCATGAGGGCTTTGCGTAGGATGAGTAGGGGTCGAGCGACCGGGCCTGACGAGATCCCGGTAGAGTTCTGGAAATGCATGGGTAGGTCAGGAGTGGAGTGGCTCTCCAGGTTGTTCAATGCGATCTTCAGGACCAAAAAGATGCCGGAGGACTAGAGGTGGAGCACAGTGGTGCCCTTGTACAAGAACAAAGGTGACATCCAGTGCTGCAACAACTATAGGGGTCTCAAATTAATAAGTCACACCATGAAGGTCTGGGAGCGGGTGATCAAGGCGAGGGTGAGAGAGATGACATCTATATCTATGAATCAGTTCGGTTTCATGCCGGGTCGGTCCACTACAGAAGCTATCCACCTTGTCAGGAGGCTGGTGGAACAGTCAGGGATAAGAAGAAGGACCTGCACATTGTGCTTATCGACTTGGAGAAGGCGTATGACAAGGTCCCAAGGGAGGTGATTGGAGGCGAAGAGCGTGCCAGAAGCCTACATCAGAGTAATTAAGGACATGTTCGATGGAGCTAAGACTAGGGTTAGGACGGTAGGTGGCGACTCAGACCATTTTCCAGTGGTTATGGGGCTCCATCAAGGATCGGCGCTTAGCCCTCTCTTGTTTGCCTTGGTGATGGATGCTCTTACCCGACATATTCAAGGGAATGTGCCTTGGTGTATGCTATTTGATGATGACATAGTCTTGATAGACGAGACAAAGGTCGGTGTTAATGAGAGGTTAGAGGTATGGAGACAGACTCTCGAGTCTAAGGGTTTAAAAATAAGCAGATCTAAGACAGAATACCTTGAGTGAAAGTTTAGCGCCGAGCCGAGCGAAGTAGGCAGGGACGTGATGATTGGATCTCAGGTCATCGCCAAGAGGGACAGTGTCAGATATCTTGGGTCGGTGATTCAGGGGGACGGAAAGATTGACGGGGATGTCACTCATCGCATAGGAGCGGGGTGGTCAAAGTGGAGGCTTGCATCAGGAGTTCTGTGTGACAAGAAAGTTCCACAGAAACTCAAGGGGAAATTTTATAGAGCTGTGGTTAGACCTGCCATGTTGTATGGGGCGGAGCGCTGGCCAGTGAAGAACTCTCATGTTCAGAGGATGAAGGTTGCGGAGATGAGGATGCTCAGATGGATGTGCGGGCTCACCAGGTTAGATAAGATTAAGAATGAAGTTATTCGAGAGAGGGTGGAGGTGGTCCCGGTGGATGAAAAGATGCGAGAAGCGAGGATGAGGTGGTTCGGGCATGTGCGGAGGAGAAGTCCTGACGCCCCGGTGAGGAGTTGTGAGCGGCTGGCGATGGTCAGCGTACGGCGAGGCAGAGGGAGGCCTAAGAGGTATTGGGGAGAGGTGATTAGGCATGACATGGCTAGAATGCGGGTTTATGGGGACATGGCCCTTGATAGGAAAGTCTGGAGGTCTAGTATCAGGGTTGTGGGATAGGGGACAGTAGAGTTTTTCGTACTCCTCACCGGGGTTGGGTGAGGCTTGGCAGGGCTATCCATAAATGATTTGTGTATTGAATTGTGTCTCCCTTATGGTAGTTACTATCTAATATTATTGCATGCTATTTTATTTATGGTTTTTATGTTTAGATAATTATTTACGCTATTTCTGCTGAAGTTACTAATGCTCTTGTGTTAGATTTTTTTGTTTTTGTTGTTCCTTTCCTTCACAGAGCCGAGGGTCGATTGGAAACAGGCTCTCTGCCCTTTCGGGTAGGGGTAAGGCTCGTCTATATATTACCTTCACCAGACCTCACCTTGTGGGACTATACTGGGTAGTTGTTGTTGCTGTATGACATTGTAGGTGAAAATATAAGGCTCTACACCTTTTTTGATCATGTGTTTCTTTCTTTGCATAGTCCATCTATCACCGCGTTGAAGGTGCACACATTTGGATAAATATTAAGGCTCATCATCTCAGAGAACAATCTCTTAACCTTTTCCCACTGACCAAGCTTATACAGACCATCAATTAATGAACTGTATGTAACTACGTTAGAAGGAACGCCTTTCTGCTTCATCTTGTTCAAAAGGTTAATAGCAGCATCTGAGTTTCTATCTTTGCAAAGTGCATCTATGACGATGTTGTAGATCCATACGTCAGGCTTAGTGTTCCGTTGTTCCATTAACCGCAGCAAACTTAAAAGTTTTTTCAGTATGGCCCATTTTGCTAAGCCCATTGATGACGGTTGCATACATGACTTCGTCGGGCTCACAAATATTCTCTCTCACCAACGTTTTAAACAATTCAATTGCATCTTTGACCTTATTTTCAGCAAACAAACCTTTTAACAGTGTGTTAAAAGTAACAACATTAATGGATGCCATTCTTCAAGTAAATGGCTAATATCGAAATCCACAATCAGCGCGATGCATCAAGCACTAATTGTTAATCACTATACTCAATATGAATCCATCAACAGCAATCCCAAATTTCTGCATCTCTCTAGAAAGAGATATAACAGCAGAGTAATGTTTCATATTTGCCATAGTCTTGAATAATTTTGAGAAGCATACAAGTGAAGGAAGAGGCTTCGTTCTTACCATTTGATTGAAGAGAGTCGCAGCATCGTCTAAACACTTGACGTACTCAAACTTGCTATTTAGCCCGAGTTGAAATGGATGTAATACTTTGAGATGAACAATAAGCTGTGATTGTAAAGAAAGAGAAAAAGGGAGTACAGTTGCGAAAGTAACACAGAGAAATTCTTCTCGCCATCTTCAATGGCTAACGAATCTCTCTAAGGTGTAAGTGTTGTTCTATCTCAGTTTGTGCCCTAATTTTAAATATATTACATTACTTACGTGTCGCATTCGATGAATGAAATTATTCAGGATTTAACATTACAAGTTGCATTTTATAACTCCCATCTTAATGCAATTTATAAGTTCGCATTTGCTGATTCACTTTTTTAAAATTAAATAGTTCACTCTTTATATTTAATAAAAAATTTACACAAAAGAGCATTTGCTTAAATAAATAAATAGAGTAAAATATTCGAAATGGAATAGTAGAAAAGTAAATAAAAATGATTTTTAAAAAAACAGAAATTTTTTTAACAAATTGGTCACATACTCAAAATGAAAGAATTTTTTTTTATAAATTTTTAAATCTAATACTTTCACTCTTGTATTTAATAAATAATTTACACAAAAGCATGTTGCTTAAATAAATTTAAAACATTGAATAAAAACGGAGAACTTCTTTATATATTGAATATTATTACTTTAATTTTTAAAATAATTGGTCATATACTCAAAATGAAAGAAAGTTATTTTTGTAAGGGAATTTAAATAGACATAAAAGCTTGCCAACCCAATTTGAAAGTATTTATTTGGCTTGTTTTGATGTTTTGCAAGCATTAGAAATGCCTTCAAACCAAAAGAAAAAAGTTATACACTGGGAGTTCCATCTTCTATTTTGAATTAATAAACTTTCTTAGTTTGACAAAGTAAATTAGTTTACTATTTTGGAATTTTCTTATAAATTCCAAAATATTCCTCATTATTCATACACCAAAAATTATAACGCAATGTTCTTTTTGTTTTTCCTCTTACAACTTTGCCACACAGGCTCAATTCATAGCATTAAACCATTTCCATAACTGCTAGGTTAATAATTGATTCGTTTTTAGTACATTTTTGTTATACTTGTTTTCTTTTGTATTTTTCCTTTTTCTTCTTCTTGTTTATAAATTATTTTAATAATTTTATATCAACCAAATGTGCAACTGATGCACATGCATCACGTTTCTAAGCCAACAGAGAAGATTAGAATTCTGAAATTTTGGATAAAGAAAATTATGTTTACAAGTTGTTACAATATTATTTATTTTATTTATATTTATATTGAGATTTTTGTTTTACTTTTTACTTTAGTATTTACAATTTAATTTAAAATTTAAATTTATCATAGACAAAAATTAAACACGTGCGTCAACAACACCTCTATGATCTACATTCAGTGTACATAAAACAGCAACAATTACAGTTCTTAACCATTCCTAACCAAGTCAGTTGGATGGTTAGGAAGATCGTTGTTGCTACTGTTACATTGCAGCATTCACAGATGCTACAACAACCAGCTTGCTCTATCAAGAAACTTTACTTACAGCAGATTGGACAATTGCCAAGAGTAGTCTGGAAGAATCTAACTATCCAAAACTATGCTAGACCTAAGGCAGTCTTCAACCTCTGGCTGATATTACAGAATAGGCTGCCTACAAAGGATAGACTGGAACAGTGGAAACTCAATGTGGACAACACATGTGCATTATGTCAACAAGATAAGGAGACTAGGGATCATCTGTTCTTCTCATGCTCCTTCACTTCCTTGCTGAGATACCAAACTTTGCAGTGGATTGGAGTAACTCAAGCCAATTACCAAAATTGGAGCAATACATACAGTGGATCATAACCAAGTCTAAAGGGAAATCTGGTCGAGCTCAAATGTTCAAAATGGTCTTTGCTGAAATGCTGTATAATATTTGGTTAGAGAGAAACTCAAGATTGTTCAAGCACACATCCTGTTCCAGTGGACATTTACTCAGAAGCATTGCTTATACATGTCATGTTAGGAGTCCCCCTAAAGTTAGCCTACACCTTCTGCATTATCTTCTGTAATTAGAACTATAGGTATAGCAAATGTAGATGTTAGCTAGGTTTGTTATAGATGATAGTCAGCTGTGTATAGCTGAACTATGGCTTTGTAAAGAAATACTTTTGGTGATTAATACAACATGATTTAATTACCAAAAAAAACACCTCTATGATCACAACCTTGTAAATCTTCTGTCTCTCAGTTTTATGATTTCTTTACATTATAATTAAGTGAAATTAGATTTTTTTCTTACTAAAAGTCATAAAAAATATTTCAATATTTTTTATTAATTTTAAATAATACTAATAGAAGATAAAATTATTTACATCTTTCTTTTTCCTAATTTGACACACTATATTCTATTTAAAGATTGGCGAAATACAAATTATGTATTTCTATAATATCCAAAAAGGCACGTATAAAGTAATTTGATCAAACACCAATTATTACTAATTAAAACAACAATATACCTAGTATAATTCGACAAGAAGGGTATGGGAAGGGTAATATGCGCAAACCTTACCTCTATTTGGGAAGTAGAGAGTAAGGCTGGGCATATATCGGGTAAAACCGATAACCCGAACCGTTAACAATTTATTGGGTTAACGGTATCAGGTTATTGGATTAACGGTTTAGAATGTTTTTACTATTATGTTATCGGTTCAAGCATCGGATTGCCAATTTTGTTAATAGGTTAACCGATAACCCAATAAGAATTAATTAAATTATGACTTTACCCTTAAGTATATACAAATGCTAGGGGGCTTCAGTTCATTCTCTCATATTCTTTCTCAACCCCACTCTTCAATTGCTTCATCATTATTTTTCATAGACCTTACTAGTTACTCCTAGCGCAAGCCTTTAGTATACTATATGTGAAATTTTCTTTTTGTTTAACTCAAGTGAATTGTCTTTTCTTTTTTGCTTAACTCTAGATTGAGTTATCTTATCGGGTAAACCAATAACCGAACTGATAATGATCGATAACCGATTAACCAATACCCGATAATCAATATATTATCGATTATGTTGTCGGTTTATCAAATTTATAAATCGATAGCCGATATGCTAAACGTATAATATTCATATCGAACCGAACCGATCGATGCCCACCCCTAGTAAAGAGGTTGTTTCCGATAGACCTTTGGCTATCAAAAATTACTTTTAAAAAAATTTTGTTGGTAACCAAAAAAAAAGGTATACATAAAAAAACTTTGAAAATTTCCCAGCTTTAAGTCTTTTGATCTTTTTAGGCAGAATGACCTAAATGACACCTATACTTGTGCCACTTTGTCATGTCTTTCCCTAAAGTTAATAATTTGTTAATTGAACACTTATACTCATTCAAACTGTGTATAATAAACGCTTATTACAGAAGGCTGTCAGTGTGTGTAATACAATCTCCTACACGTAGGATACCAAGTTAAGACAATTAAACCACTTAGGCTCCAGGTCATTTATTATATACACGAGAAAATAAAATGGAAAAATGATTATTAACCTCCTCCCCCCCCCCCCCCCGCGATAATCAGCTTAAAGTATGTATATTTTGGTATATATCACCTTGTATTTTGCTCATGTTTCGATGATTTGCGATGTTTAATATGATGTTTGTGCTAAATTCTGGTGTTTCTATATGTAGGAGTCATTCGGATACAATTTGGGACAAAAAGGGCGCGAATTGGAGCGAAATCGGAGCAAAAAGGGAAAAAGTCAATTTTGAGGGCCACAGCCAGTGTGGGGCACTGGCAGTGCACAGTTTCCAGTACTCAAATATTTTGAGCATAGGGCCAGCACCCCACGCTGCCCTGGAAGGTCGGGTCACTAAAGTGTCCTATTCCGACCAAGGCTCGGTTATTTTCACCCTAAGACGCCTTCAATTGACGTAAAAGTCATCCTAAAACCTATTTTGAGGGAGGACATTTTTTGAGAGTAAAACATAAGCACAGAGCCACTATTGAGGCCTGAATTCATCAAGTTTCATCTTTTTTCCTCCAAACTTAGTAATATTTATGTTTCTTTGTACGATTTGCTGTTTGGCTACCATGTCTATGTGGAGCTAAACTTCACGTTCTAGGGGTTGTGGTTCTTTCATGACTATTATTATTCGGATATTGATTTTGATTTTATAGTTTATCATATTGGTTTATTTATTCAATCATGTACTAAATTATTTGATTGCTTGATCATCAATTGAATTTTATATACGAATCTAGAGTTGAACTTGAAAATAGAAATTCTATATTGCATATAGAATTGAGTAGACCAAGTTCTTGAACTGGGCATCGGCGAACGGATTCGCGGTTAGGATAGTCATATACCTAATTGTCTTGCTTGGTTGATTTACAAGAATTATAAATGCGTTCTTGTTGATTCTAACTCCATAGACATATAGGTGAACGGTTAGCTTGAATAGGCGAGTAAGAACTCGACAAATTCTTATGAGCAATATTAACCTTGTCACCAATAAACAAGATAAATTAGTTAGTTAATTCAATTGAAGAGTACAATAGGAATGTTAGATAGCCCATAACCCTAGATCATTTTTATTACATTAATACCATAAAAATCTGGTCTTTTCTATTCAAAGTTCATTATTTATATATTTTTTCTTTTAATTAGTTTAGAACAGATATTTATAGGTTTAATTCTTGTTTAGATAATTAGAATAATCCAATTTAGTTAATAGTTAATCACAAGTCCTCGTGGGTTCGACATCCGACTTTTAGTCACTTTATTACTTGACGGCTGCATATACTTGCGTGTGAACAAGTTTTTGGCACCGTTGCGTGGGACTTAGAAATTGACTACTTTTTTTAGATTAGACCGTTACTTTTATCTTTTACAGATTTATTTTTTTTCTTTTTGTAAATATTTTTATTTTTATAACAAATTAATTTTTCTCTTAGTGTGTTCTTAGTCTCTCAACATGACAACTAGAGATAAAATATCCGGAGGTATGGTTATTGATGAAGATGCTTGGTTGACGGAAGACTTTTATGGCCCATTGTTTTGGGCTTGTCATGACCTGAATTCTGGTAGGTCTGAATTTGAATATGGGAGTAGGGTTGGTATTGGGAAGAATATTCACAATTAAGGAAATATGAGGAACGGCGTTGTCTTCTAACAACGTTGGTAAATGACTGGTCTATGGTGAGAGATGAACTTGCATATAAAATTGATAATTTTGGCTTGGATGTACATAACTTAGATGCAGATTTGAGTGCAAAGGTTGATGCGTGTAATGCCCAACAATTTAATAATGAGTTGTGTGAAGCTAAACAAAATCTTCTAGACCAAATTGAGGAGATAAAACAAGAATACCAATCATTAGACCATGTTTTTCTTGAGGGTGCCAATGTTGAAAAGAGTACTCTCGAGTCATGTGAGGGAGTAGATAACATTACTTTTGGAGAATCGAGTGTGTGTAAATATGGGGATGCAAATAGTAGTAAAATTCATGAGTTAGGGTGCATTAGACTCCATTCCAATCATTTTTCCACATTGTGTTTAAATAGTAAGATAGAAATCGAGCAATGTGAGCCAATGAGGAGGTCAAAGAGTGAGGATGAGAGTGCCTATATTCTTGAATTTGATGTGCTAAAAAGTAAAAATTACATTCCTCATCTAAAGGCCGAGAAGTGTAGAGTGAAAAATTTATTATTTGGAATGGTTATCATTGTAGCCCTACCACTAGAGCATAGCCGTAGACTGGATGCCATGTTAGGGGAACAATTCATAAGTTCGAGGTGGAGGAAAAAGTGATTCACGTCGTGCCGCCGCATTAAATTAGGCGCTGGTCGAGAGGTAACCCAGCTTTGCTGCTATCTTTTATTTTTTATTTTTTTCTTATTGTATTACTTTTGTAGTGTTGTTGTATTTTATGGAGTTTTGAGCATATGGAGCAAAGCCACAGGAATTGTGCAAAAGTGAGCTAGATGGTTGGAACTAAGTGTGGTGTGCTCGTACAAATGATCATACCTGGGAGAAGTCTGAGTATCCAGTGAGCTGCTAATGCTTCGGCCTTTGGCCTATCAGGGAGTCTCTTTTACCCTCTTGTTATTTACAGTGTGCATGAGGACATTGCACAACTTTAAGTGTGGGAGTGAGGAGATTGTCTGGGTAATTTTCCGTGCTATCTTTCCTTAGTTGTAGTACTCATTCTTAGTGTAGTAACTTTTGTCAAAAAAGAAAAAGAAAAAAAAGAGTAACTTAATTTTTTTATAATAAAAAATTAATTAGAAAATTTGGACTTTTCCCAACGATGGATCTCCTAGATAGTTTTCTTGAGTGATTAAAATCTTATTAAAAAATAAAAAATAAATTCAAAAATATGTCTTTTATTTTTTTAGGTAGAAATTATTTCACATGGTTTTTCTTTATACCTGGGTTATTTTCCATGGGATGTAGTTTGAATCGAGTAGCTTTTTTAGAGTAGATTAAGAATTTAAGGAATAAAAGGAGGAAGAATAATGAACTTAGGCGTCTTTGACTTGTTTGACAGTAGCATATTTAGGTTTTGGCATGTATAGTATTTTTCCTATGATTTGAAATTATTGATGATACCTTGCTTAGTTGGGTAGCATGTCTTGTGACACCTATGTCTCGTTTTCTTGTCTTATGTTCACTTTGTGCTTCATGCTTAATGTTACGACTCATTTCCACAATAGGTCATGATGGCGTCCGGCACCGTTGCCAGGCCAGCCAATACGGAATATTCCCAACTTCTTATATTAATTCTTGTAGAATTTAAGTGAAACGACTACCCAAATTTGGATCCGAAACCAAAAGTGATAGATGAAATAAATAACATAATAATACCTCTCCCAAAAAAACTAGTATACCAGGGTATGTGCCAAGACCTTGTGTCACAAGTATGGGCATCTAGTAGAATATACAAAAGAAAATCTCTATCCTACTGTCTGAGATAAAGAAAGACAGCAAAAGTAAAGGAAGACTCCATCCAGCTGCTGAGCGGCATAGGAAGGAAGCAGCTCACTGTCGAAGTCTCTGCCACAAACTCAAGGGCGCGCACCGGACTGGTAACCAGATGTATCTGCCTCAGATCATGTAGAATTAAGTACAGAAGTGTAGTATGAGTACATAAACAATATGTATCTAGTGAGTATCCCGTCTAATCTCGAAGAAGTAGAGACGAGAGGTCGATTTGATACTTATTTGGGTCAAGATAATATCATAATAATGTGCTATGCTAAGCATGAAAATCTCCAATAATTAACAGGTAATAATGAAAAGCAACAATCGCGTTCTAAACCATATTTCAGTTGTAATTTAGAGTTCTAATACTTATCAAGTAAGCATGTTGTGTCTAAGCTTTAGCATATACAAATACATGCGCAATCGTGCCGAGGTCGACGACCCGCTCCATCAGAAAAATAAACTTGTGCACTACCAAGGGTCGAACGGTCCGAACCATAGATGCATCTATTTCAGCGAGGCGATCGGACCGATCCATAATTATCCAGAAAACATCAAGAATGCACACAAAGGCTCATTTATATACACGGAATCTCTTACAGGGTTCAACAAGTTCATATGTTCATTTGTTTTTTTCTTCTCAAGTCTCTAGCATTTCATAAATGATCATGTTGGCAATTTAAACAAAAGATATCTCCAAATTAGGCATGATGTGGGTCCTAACTACCCAAGCAATTAATATCATAATAGCTACCACGGACTCTCGTCACCAAGTACGTATGTAGCCCCTACATTTGTTACCAAATACTCATTTATTATACCTATGGTGACAATTCTCTCTCACAAGGTTAGAAAAGAGACTCACCTCGCTCCAAAACACGCTTCCAAATACCAAGAACGAGTCCAAGCCCTTAATTCTGAGCCAAATGATCACATACTAGTTAAAAGAAGTAAGAACTAGTCTATATAGGCTTACAAGGTCGAATTCTAACTATTTAAGAAATTTTCCGACCTTTTCCACAAGTTCCCTAAATTCTGACCCTGGGCCCACATGCCCGAATTCCGAGATTTTTCGAAGAAAGTTGTTCTTTACAACCTAAGGATCAATAATATACCATTTCTAGTTCATTACATGATTAAATCTTAGTTTTATTAAAACTTTAGGTCTAACTCTAACCCTTGATTTCACCTTAGTTTTTGTGTTTAATCAACTTAATATGCATGTATATAAACTAAAAATGAATGGAAGTAACTTACCTTGAAGTGCTATGTTGAAATCCTCTCTTTGGAAGTCCCCAAATCGCCTAAGTGTGGTGTAGAAATGAAATAAATGGCCTTTGAGTTCAAATCAAATAAACTCACTGCCCATCGATTTCCGCTTCTGCGGTGCACGGACCGCTTCTGTGGAATTAGGATCGCTTCTGCGAACTGAGACCAAAATGCTTGGACTGCTTCTGCAGTCTGGGTCTCGCTTCTGTGGATTCGCTTCAGCGGAAAATGGGCTGCTTTTGCGGTATGGGCCTAAGGCAACTGGACCGCTTCTGCGGTCTAGGGATCGCTTAAGTGGAACCACTTCTGCGGTTTCTGGGTCGCTTCTGCGGTTTCCCTTGGCCTGGCCCTTTGCCTCTTCTGTGATGGATTGACCGCATCTACGGTCTCGCTTCTGCAGTTCTAGAACGGCGGATGCAGTTATGACATAAGCAACAATTCAACTCCTTTTCCAAATTTCAACTTCACTCGAGCCTCGTCCGATTAATGCTCAGGGCTCTCAAGCCCCGCCAAACATACCGACAAGTCTGAAATCACGAGATGGAGTTACTCGAGCCCTTGAAACACTCAAAACGATGCTAAATCTTGGAATCACCCCCTAAAACTAAATGGATCAAACTATTGAACTTCAAGTTCTTATTTCTTTTCTAACGGGTCAAAACGCCCTTAGACTACTCATATTGGCACCAAATTTTACGGGCAAGTCTGAAACAACATTATGGACCTGTACCAAGCTTCGTAACCAAAATCCCAGCGCGATACCTAGGAAATCAAGGATTACTTAGTTTATTTAATGCACATCAAGAATGAACACAAAGGCTCATTTATATACACGGAATCTCTTACAGGGTTCAACAAGTTCATATGTTTCATTTGTTTTTTCCTTCTCAAGTCTCTAGCATTTCATAAATAATCATGTTGGCAATTTAAACAAAATATATCTCCAAATTAGGCATGATATGGGTCCTAACTACCCAAGCAATTAATATCATAATAGCTACCACAGACTCTCGTCACCTAGTACGTATGTAGCCCCTACATTTAATACCAAATACCCATTTATTATACCTATGGGGACAATTCTCTCTCACAAGGTTAGAAAGGAGACTCACCTCGCTCCAAAACACGCTTCCAATTACCAAGAACGAGTCCAAGCCATTAATTCTGAGCCAAATGATCACAAACTAGTTAAAGGAAGTAAGAACTAGTCAATATAGGCTTACAAGGTCGAATTCTAACTATTTTGAGAAATTTTCCAACCTTTTCCACAAGTTCCCTATATTCTGACCCTAGGCCCACATGCCCGAATTCCGAGATTTTTCGAAGAAAGTTGTTCTTTACAACCAAAGGATCAATAATATACCATTTCTAGTTCATTACATGGTTAAATCTTAGTTTAATTAAAACTCTAGGTCTAGATCTAACCCTTGATTTCACCTTAGTTTTTGTGTTTAATCAACTTAATATGCATGTATATAAACTAAAAATGTATGGAAGTAACTTACATTGAAGTGCTATGTAGAAATCCTCTCTTTGGAAGTCCCAAATCGCCTAAGTGTCGTGTAGAAATGAAATTAATGGCCTTTGAGTTCAAATTAAATAAACTCACTTCCCATCAATTTCCGCTTCTGCGGTGCACGGACCGCTTATGTGGAATTAGGATCACTTCTGCGAACCGGGACCAAAATGCTTGGACCGCCTCTGTGGATCCACTTCAGCGGAAAATAGGCTGCTGTTGCGGTATGGGCCTAAGGCAACTGGACCGCTTCCGCGGTCTAGGGATCGCTTAAGCGGAACAGCTTCTGCGGTTCTGGGTCGCTTCTGTGGTTTCCCTTGGCCTGACCCTTGGCCTCTTCTGCGATGGATTGACCGCATCTACGGTCTCGCTTCTGCAGTTCTAGAACGGCGGATGCAGTTATGACAGAAGCAACAACTCAGCTCCTTTTCCAAATTTCAACTTCACTCGAGCCTCGTCCGATTGATGCTCGGGGCTCTCAAGCCCCGCCCAAACATACTGAAAATTTTGAAATCACGAGGTGGAGTAACTCGAGCCCTCGGAACACTCAAAACGGCGATAAATCTTGGAATCACCCCCTGAAACCAAATGGATCAAACTATTGAACTTCAAGTTCTTAATTCTTTTCTAACGGGTCAAATGCCCTTAGACTACTCATATTGGCACCAAATTTTACGGGCAAGTCATAAACAACATTATGGATCTGTACCAAGCTTCGTAACCAAAATCCTAGCGCGATACCTAGGGAATCAATGATTACTTAGTTTATTTAATGCACATCAATAATGCACACAAAGGCTCATTTATATACACGGAATCTCTTACAGGGTTCAACAAGTTCATATGTTCATTTGTTTTTTTCTTCTCAAGTCTCTATCATTTCATAAATTATCATGTTGGCAATTTAAACTAAAGATATCTCCAAATTAGGCATAATGTGGGTCCTAACTACCCAAGCAATTAATATCATAATAGCTACCACGGACTCTCATCACCTAGTACGTATGTAGCCCCTACATTTAATACCAAATACTCATTTATTATACCTATGGGGACAATTCTCTCTCACAAGGTTAGAAAGGAGACTCACCTCGCTCTAAAACACGCTTCCAAATACCAAGAACGAGTCCAAGCCCTTAATTCTGAGCCAAATGACACAAACTAGTTAAAGGAAGTAAGAACTAGTCAATATAGGCTTACAAGGTCGAATTCTAACTATTTAAGAAATTTTCCAACCTTTTCCAAAAGTTCCCTAAATTCTGACCCTCAGCCCACATGCCCGAATTCCGAGATTTTTCGAAGAAAGTTGTTCTTTACAACCTAAGGATCAATAATATACCATTTCTAGTTCATTACATGATTAAATCTTAGTTTTATTAACACTCTAGGTCTAGCTCTAACCCTTGATTTCACCTTAGTTTTTGTGTTTAATCAACTTAATATGCATGTATATAAACAAAAAATGAATGGAAGTAACTTACCTTGAAGTGCTACTTTGAAATCCTCTCTTTGGAAGTCCCCAAATTGCCTAACTGTGGTGTAGAAATGAAATAAATGGCCTTTGAGTTCAAATTAAATAAACTCACTACCCATCGATTTCCGCTTCTGTGTTTCACGGACCGCTTCTGTGGAATTAGGATCGCTTCTGCGAATCGGGACCAAAATGCTTGGACTGATTCTGCAGTCTGGGTCCCGCTTCTGTGGATCCGCTTCAGCGGAAAATGGGCTGCTTTTGCGATATGGGCCTAAGGCAACTGGACCGCTTCTGCGGTATAGGGATCGCTTAAGAGGAATCGCTTCTGCGGTTTCCCTTGGCCTCTTCTGCGATGGATTTACCGCATCTACGGTCTCGCTTCTGCAGTTCTGGAATGGCGGATGCATTTATGACAGAAGCAACAACTCAACTCCTTTTCCAAATTTCAACTTCACTCGAGCCTCGTCAGATTGATTATCGTGGCTCTCAAGCCCCGCCCAAACATACCGATCACGAGACGGAGTTACTCGAGCCCTCGGAATACTCAAAACGGCGCTAAATCTTGGAATCACCCCCTAAAACCAAATGGATCAAACTATTGAACTTCAAGTTCTTAATCCTTTTCTAACGGGTCAAAACGCCCTTAGACTACTCATATTGGCACCAAATTTTACGGGCAAGTCTTGAAAAACATTATGGACCTGTACCAAGCTTCGTAACCAAAATCCAAGCCTGATACCTAGGGAATCAATGATTACTTAGTTTATTTAATTCTTTAAAACTCCAATTTAACAATTTTAAATAACAATTCGTTACTCGGGCTAGGGACCCCGCTATTCGATTTCGAGCATACGCCCAGGTCCCATATTTTCTGCGAAACCTTCGGAGCTGTCAAATCACGAATCCGGCTCCGTTTTCTCAATAAATTGATCGAAGTCAAACTTGGCCATTTAAGGAACCTTAAATAAGCAAATGGACATATTCTTACTCAGAACTCATCCAACTTCTGAACCAACCACCCTGCAAGTTATAAATTAGTTAAAGCAAGCGCGGGAAGTTTTATTTAAGGGAACAGGGTTCTAAAATGTAAAATGACCAGTCGGTTATTAGATTCTCCACCTCTTAAACAAACGTTCGTTCTCGAATGGACATACAAAAGTACCAGGACTGCTGAATAAGTGGGGATATCTGCTCCATATGTCCTCCTCGGACTCCCAGGTCACCTCTTCGACTGGTTGGCCCCTCCACTGGACCCTTACTTCAAACATCCTCTTGGACCTCAAACTGGCGATCTTGTCTGTCATTTACGGCAACTGGCTCCTCCCCATAGCGTAAACTCTCATCTATCTGAATGGTAGTGAAGTCCAACACATGTGATAGGTCAGCATGATACTTCCGAAGCATCGATACATGAAAAACTGGATGAACTCCCGATAAACCAGGAGGTAAGGCAAGCTCATAGGCAACCTCCCCAACTCTCCTCAACACCTCAAAAGGAACAATAAACCTTGGGCTTAGCTTGCACTTCTTCCCAAACCTCATAATGCTCTTCATTGGCAAGACTTACAAGAGAACCTTCTCGCCAATCATGAATAATACATCACGCACCTTCTGATCCGCATAACTCTTCTGTCTATACTGAGCTATGCGGAGTCTCTCCTGAATCAACTTTACCTTATCCATGGCATCCTGTATCAAATCTGTACTAAGTAGCTTAGCCTCACCAGGCTCAAACCACCCAATAGGAGAACGACAACGTCGACCATATAAAGCCTCATACGGGGCCATCTCTATGCTGGGCTGATAGCTGTTGTTGTATGCAAACTCTGCTAAAGGCAAGAACTGATCCCACTGCCCTCCAAAGTCAATAACAGATGCTCTAAGCATATCCTTTACAATCTGAACTGCCCGCTCTGACTGCCCGTCGATCTGAGGATGGAATGTTGTGATAAGCTCTACGCGGGTCCCCAACTCACTTTGAACTGCTCTCCAGAATTGGGAAGTGAACTGAGGGCCTCTGTCTGATATGATGGAAACCGGCACACCGTGCAACCTAATTACCTCTCGAATATAAATTTGAGCATATCTCTCCACAGTATAAGTAGTCACCACTGGAATGAAGTGAGCCAATTTGGTCAACCTGTCCATAATGACCCACACTGAATCAAACTTCTGTAAAGTCTGCGGCACCCCACCGTGGATATCCATAGTGATGCGCTCCCACTTCTATTCCGGAATGGGCATCTGCTAAAGTAGGCCACCCGGCCTCTGATGCTCACACTTGACCTGCTGGCAATTCATACATCTAGTTATATACTCCATGATATCCTTCTTTGTCCTCCACCACCAGTAATGTTGCCTCAAGTCACGATACATCTTCGTGGAACCCAGATGAATGGAGTACCTCAAACTGTGGGCCTCTTCTACAACCCTCTCTCTTAAGCCATCAACATTAGGAACACATAGACAGCCTTGAAGCCATAACATACTATCCGCGCCAATAGAAATCTCATTGGCACCGTCTCTCTAAGAACTATCAAATGTGGATCATCGAACTGCTGGGCCTTGATCTTCCCCAATAACAAAGACTGAGCGACCACACATGCTAGAACTCGGTTGGGCTCTAAAATTTCTAATCTGACAAGTCTGTTATCCAAGGACTGAACTTCCAAGGCTAATTGTCTCTCCTCTATTGGAATGAATGCTAAACTACCCATACTCTCCGCCTTTCTTCTCAAGGCATCCGAGACCACATTTGCCTTGCCCGGATGATAAAAAATGGTAATGACATAATCCTTTAATAACTCAAGCCATTTGTTCTGCCTCAAATTAAGATCCCTCTGCTTGAACAAATGCTGCGAGTTGCGATGGTTGGTAAAAAGCTCACATGACACTCTATACAAATAATGCCTCCATATCTTAAGGGCATGAACAATCGTCGCTAACTCTAGATTGTGCACAGGGTAATTCTTCTCATGTAACTTCAACTGACATGAAGCATATGCAATAACTTGTCCCTCTTGCATCAATACACATCCCAAGTCAACGCGGGAAGCATCACAATATACTGTATACATCCATGAACCGGAAGGCAATACAAGAATTGGTGTCGTAGTCAAAGCTGTCTTGAGCTTCTGGAAGCTCTCCTTGCAATCAACGAACTAACAGAATGGAGCACCCTTCTGGGTCAATCTGGTCAAAGGTGATACAATAGATGAAAAGCCCTGCACAAATCGCCGATAACAACCTACTAATCCCAGGAAACTCCTAATCTCGGTCACTGGAGTAGGAGGTGGCCAACTTTGAACTGCCTCAATCTTCTTGGGATCAACCTTAATACCCTCTCCTGACACTACATGCCCCAAGAATGCCACTGAATCTAGCCAAAACTCACACTTGGAGAACTTAGCATATAGATTCTGCTCTCGCAAGGTCCGAAACATTACTCTCAAATGTTGCCCGAGGCTACATGAGTATATCAAGATGTCGTCAATGAAGACGATAACAAATGAATCAATATAAGGCCTAAACACTCTATTCATCAAGTCCATAAATGTCACTGGAGCATTAGCCAAGCCAAATGACATCATCAGGAACTCATAGTGGCCATATCTAGTCCTGAATGCAGTCTTTGGAACATTTGAGTCCCGAATCTTCAACTTATGATACCCTGACCTCAAGTCAATCTTAGAGAACACCCTCGCACTCTGCAGTTGGTCAAACAAATCATCAATACGAGGCAAAAGATACTTGTTATTGATGGTGACCTTGTTCAACTGGCGATAATCAATGCACATCCACATACTCCCATCCTTCTTCTTCACAAACAACACGGGTGCACCCTAGGGCAACACACTAGGCCTAACAAACCTCTTTGCTAACAACCCCTCTAGTTGCTCCTTCAACTCCCTGGGATCCATACGGTACGGTGGAATAGATATAGGTAGAGTGCCTCGAGCCAAATCAATAAAGAAATTGATATCACGATCCTGAGGCAAGCTAGGAAGATCAGAAGGAAAAATGTCGGCAAACTCTCGGACCACTGGCACTGAATCAATCATCGGAGACTCTGCGGTGGCGTCTTGAACATAAGCTAGAGAGACCAAACACCCATTCTCGACCATGTGTCGAGCCTTTTAGGAAAGAAATAACCCTACTAGGCATATCAACTGTGGAACCCTTCCACTTTAATCTCGGCGATCCTAAAATCACTAGTGAAATAGTCTTGGCATGGCAATCAAGGATGACGTGGTATGGAGATAACAAATCCATGCCTATGATGACCTCAAAATCAATCATATTAAGCAAAAGAAGGTCTGATCTACTCTCAAAACCATAGAAAGTGACCACACAGGACTGGAAGATCCGATCCACAACCACAGAATCACCCACAGGAGTAGACACATAAACAGGAGTGCCCAAAGGCTTAGGAGAAATAACCAGGAAACGAGCAAACAGAAGTGATACATATAAGTAGGCAGACCCCGGATTAAATAATACTGAAGCATCTCTACTACTGACGGAAATAATACATGTGATGATGGCATCTGAGGCCAATGCATCTGGCCTGTCCAGAAGAGCATAAAACCTAGCTGGAGCGCCGGCTGTCTGGCCTCCACCTGACTGAACAGTAGCTGGCTGACCTCTCCTTGTCTGGCTTCCACCTCTAGGATGGCCTCTACTCATCTGTCCTCTACCTCTAGGTGGTTGGCCCATTGGTGCTGGAGTCATAAGCTGTTGTCCATGCTGCACTGCCTTGCCCCTAAGCCAAGGGTAGTATCTCCTTATATGACGAGGGTCTCTTCACTCAAAATAATGCAGTGCAGCGACCTGTTGTCCGAATGGCTAACTATGAAAACCATAAGATCCACTAGAAGAAGCCTGAATAGCCGGTGGGTGGTATGAACTCTCCAGCATAGCATTAAAATAAGAACTAGAATAATCTGGAGGACCTGAATACCCACCGGATGAACCTTGAATGTTGGCGGGCGATAAGAACTCTCTGGCATGGAACTGAAATAGGAGCACACTAGAGTACCCCGAGCAGGTGGTGGTGCTAAAACTGATGGCCTGCTGGGCTGACTCCTCCCAAACTAACCTCTACCCCTAGCTGGGGCGCCTCTGAAATCTCCGGAGAACCTAGTCCTCTTATCTTGCTGCATCTGTTCTCTACCCCTCAAATGATAGCCCTTAATCCTCCCGGCAATCTCAACCACTAGTTGATACCCTGTGCCCATATCTACCTCTCGGGCCATACCAGATTGGATAGAGGGGTGTAACCCCACAACAAACCTCCGTACCCTCTCCGATTATGTGGGAAGTATCATGAGTGCATGGCGAGACAACTTGGAGAACCTCTCCTCATAATCGGTCACTTATATCTGACCATGCTCTAAATGCTCAAACTGATACCACAGCTCTTCCCTCTCAGAGGGTGGAATGTATCGATCCAGGAATAATTGTATGAACTGAGCCCAGGTGAAGGGAGGAGAACCTACTGGCCTTCCAAGTGCATAGGACTGATACCATCTACGCGCCTTGCCCTAAAACTGAAAAGTAGTAAAGTCAACTCCATGCGACTCCAATATCCTCATGTTGTACAGTTTGTCTCTACACCTGCCAATGAAGTCCTGGGAATCCTCATGACTCTCACCCCCCAAGACTGGAGGGAGAAGCCTGGTCCATCTGACCTATAACTTCTGCGGATCACCGTCCACAGCTGGCCTGGGCTGGGGTGCCACTGCAGCAACTGGCTGAGCCTCATCTACGAGTAGTGCACGTAGAGTCTAATATACTACAGTTGCATTACCTGGAGCCTGAGCAGTAGGGGTCTGGGCTCCCCCTCCTGCCTGTGAAGCTGCTGGGTCTGCTGGAAATAAACCAGCCTAAGTCATCGTGTCCATGAATCGTAGCATGTAGTCTATGACCTCCTGAAATCCCGGCGTTGTCTTGAAATCCACCGGGGTAGGCTACAATTACGGGCACCTCGCCCTGCTTCTCAATGTTGGGATCCCTTGCAGGACTTACTGGTGGTGCAACTGGAACAGCTCTGCGGTGCCCTCGTCCCCTACCTTGGGCCGGTGCCCTCTCCCAGCCTCTACCTCGGCCTGTAGCAATTGGGGGTGCAGCTCCTTCCACGTCCGAAACATCACGGTACGAGTCCTCACAATCCGTGAGAGAGTAGAAGAGGAAATTTTAGTACACTAACCACTGCACGATAGGAAATGAATAAAGAGTAGTATTTCCTAATACCGTATAGCCTCTCGGAGATAAATACAGACGTCTCTGTACCGATCAACAAGACTCTATTTGGTTTTCCCAAAACTTGTGAACCTAGTGCTTTGATACCATATTGTCACGACCCATTTCTACAATAGGTCATGATGGCGTCTGACACCGTTGCCAGGCAAGCCAATGAGGAATATTCCCAACTTCTTATGCTAACTCTTGCAGAATTTACGTGAAACAACTACCCGAATTTGGATCCGAAACGAAAAATGACAGATGAAATAAATAACATAATAATACCTCCCAAAAAAGAAACTAGTTTACCAAGGTGTGTGCCAAGAACTAGTGTCACAATTATGGGCATCTACTAGAATATACAAAATAATATCTCTATCTTACTATCTAAGATACAGAAAGACGGGAGAAGTAAAAGAAGACTCTATCCGACTGCTGTGCGGCATAGGAAGGAAGCAGCTCACCGTGGAAGTCTCTGCCACAAACTCAAGGACGCGCACCGGACTGGTAACCAGATGTATCTGCCTCATATCTTGTACAATTAAGTACATAAGTATAGTATGAGTACATAAACAATATGTACTCAGTGAGTATCCTGTCTAATCTCGAAGAAGTAGAGACGAGAGGTCGACTTGATACTTACTTGGGTCAAGATAATATCATAATAATGTGCTATGCTAAGCATGAAAATCTCCAATAATTAACAGGTAATAATGAAAAGCAACAATCACGTTCTTAACCATATTTCAGTTGTTATTTAGAGTTCCAATACTTATAAAGTAAGCATTTCGTGTCTAAGCTTTAGCATATATAAATATATCATGCACAATCATGATGAGATCGATGGCCCGCTCCAACAGAAAAATAAATTTGTGCACTGCCGAGGGTCGAACGACCCGAACCATAGATGCATCTATTTTACCTAGGTGATCGGCCCGATCCATAAATATCGAGAATGCACACAAAGGCTCATTTATATACACGGAATCTCTTACAGGGTTCAACAAGTTCATATGTTAATTTTTTTTGTTCTTCTCAAGTCTCTAGCATTTCATAAATGATCTTGTTGGCAATTTAAATAAAAGATATCTCCAAATTAGGCATGATATGGGTCCTAACTGCCCAAGCAATAAATATCATAATTGCTACGCATGAACTCTTGTCACCTAGTACGTACGTAGCCCCCGCATTTAATTGCAAATACTCATTTATTATACCTATAGGGAGAATTTTCTTTTACAAGGTTTGAAAAGAGACTTACCTTGCTCCAAAACGCGCTTCCAAATACCAAGAACGAGTCCAAGTCCCCTAACTCGGAGCCGAATGATCACAAACTAGTTAAAGACAGTAAGAACTAGTCAATATAGGCTTACAAGGTTGAATTCTAACTAATTAAGAAATTTTCCAACCTTTTCCACAAGTTTCCTGAATTTTGACCCCGGATCCATGTGCCCGGATTCTGAGATTTTTTAAGGAAGTTGATATTTACAATCTAAGGATCAATAATGTATCATTTCTAGTTCATTACATGATAAAATCTTAGTTTTATTAAAATCTTAGGTCTAGCTCTAACCCTTAGTTTATGTTTTGTGTTTAATCAACTTAATATGCATATATTTGAACTAAAAATGAATGGAAGTAACTTACCTTGAAGTGCTATGTAGAAATCCTCTCTTTGGAAGCCCCCAAATCGCCTAAGTGTGGTGTAGAAATGAAATAAATGGCCTTTAAGTTCGAATTAAATGAACTCACCACCCAGCGATTTCCGCTTCTGCGAAAATTGCTTCTACGGAATTAGGATCTCTTCTGTGAACCTGGCCTAAAATGCTTGGATTACTTCTATGATCTGGGTCCCGCTTCTGCAGAGCCGCTTCTGCGGAAAATGGGCCGCTTCTACGGTGTGGGCCTAAGGCGACTGGACCGCTTCTACGGTCTAGGGATCGCTTAAGCGGAACCGCTTCTGTGGTTTCCCATGGTGTGGCCCTTGGCCGATTCCTCAATGGATTGACCGCATTAGCAGTCTCGCTTCTGCGGTTCTAGAACAGCAGATGCGGTTACGACAGAAGCAGCAACCCAGCTCATTTTTCCAAATTTCAACTTCACTCGAGCCTCGTTCAATTGTCACTCGGGGCTCCCAAGCCCCGCCTGAACATACCGACAAGTTTGAAATCACGAGGCGGACTTGTTCGAGCCCTCGGAACATCAAAACAATGCTAAATCCTGGAATCACCCCCTAAAACCAAATGGATCAAACTATTGAACTTCAAGTTCTTAATTCTCTTCTAATGGGTAAAAATGCCCTTAGACTACTCGGATTGGCACCAAATTTTACAGGCAAGTCTTAAACAACATTACAGACCTGTACCAAGCTTCAGAACAAAAATCCAAGCTCGATACCTAGGGAATCAATGATTACTTAGTTTCTTGAATTATTTAAAACTCCAATTTAACAATTTTAAATAAAAATTCATTACTCGGGCTAGGGACCTTAGAATTTGATTCCGGGCATATTCTCAGGTCGGATATTTTTCCACGGACCCTTCGGAGCCGTCAAATCATGAATCCGGATCCGTTTTCTCAATAAGTTGACCGAAGTCAAACTTGGCATTTTAAGGAATATTAAAGAAGCAAATGGACATATTCTTACTCATAACTCATCCAACTTCTGAACCAACCACCTCCACAAGTTATAAATTAGCTAAATTAAGTGCGGAAAGTTTTATTTAAGGGAATGGGGTTCTAAAATGCAAAACGACCAGTGGGGTCATTACATTTAGTATCTCGTGGCCCCGTGAATAATCGCATTTGTTTGAGAGTCAGAATGAGACTATCCTTAGTGAGTCATGAGCCATGTGTGGTGAGATTTTTGTATTGTCTAAGTAATTGTGCTTGTATCTAGAACTTGCTCGGTATGTGAGTTAAAGCGAAATGTTAGGTGATGTTTGTTGATACCCAATTATTTTCTAGATATTTTTATACTGGAAATACTTTCAACATATACATGCATATATGAGCATACCAAGTGCTTTGGTATATTTTCAAATTTTTAAAGATTTTTAAAAGGCAATTTATTATTTATTTTAATACTACAAAATTTAACAATTATTTTTAAAATTATCATTTTGGTGAATAACTAATTTTACTCTTATATTTATACTAGGATATAGTTTAAATAAATTTTACATATTTTTATATATTTATTTGGTATTTCTAAAGCTAAATTTTACATATTTATACATTATTAATTAGTTTGGTGTTTTAATTTGTTTATAGAATATTTTCACTATTTTTATAAAATAAAAAGGAAAAAATGACTATTTAAATGCTAGCTAGATTTTATTACAATCACAGCCCAAATTGAACCACAATTTCAACCTCAAATTCCCCGACCTATATTCCTAAATCACCCAACCTATACCCGATTTAACGACCCGATCCAGCCTTGATCTGATCTGAGCCGTTGATCAAATAAGATCAACGTCCCAGATTCTATTTCCTAAATTAAAACCTAATGACCCCGAAACCCCTCACTTCAGAGACGGTCTCTCTCTCTCTGTCTCTCTCTGTCTCTCTCTGTGTCTCTCTATGCTAACGTTTGCTCTCCCTTCTCTCTACAACCTTCTGGTTCTCTTCGTCTCCGATGAAGCCACCGCCTCTCCAAGCCACCTCCATCCTCACTTCTCTTTGACCACCAGTTGCCGTGAAGCTTTACCTAGTTGATTCCCTCTATCTTTGAGGCCACAGGAGCCTCCACCATGCGAGATGGTCACTAAAGATTGGTTTGGTTTGTCTCTAACTCTTTCTTTGATGGGTAATGGTCCGAAGATGTTACGAGCGTCATTATTAACGATATTCATAGCCAGGTTCCTCACTTCTTTGGGTTCCACGAAACCCTAACCCTATGTTCTTCAACTTATTTTAGATCTACTCTAGATCTACAGTATTACGAAGCTTTTCTACGTTTCTTTTCTCTGAAAAGCCTCATCTTTAAATGATCGTTCAATTTCAAAATTAGGGTTTCTTAACCCCTTTTAAAAAAACAGTTTAACTTCTATTTAGTGATTTTTACTGTATTTTGAACAATCCTCCTGTGCTTTTTATTGCTATCTGAGTTACTAGGCTAGAAAGCCCTAATTCTTTCTTGCCCATTTTGACTATGTGTATTTATTTCTTGTGAATCTATATATGTATTCTCTATGATTCTCATTGTTAGGGGTCTTAATCCTCTACTGTTCTATGGCCCCCTTTTTCAGTTTCTCTGATTTAAGTGCTATTTAATGGTTATTAGGTCTGACTAATTGTTTACTTAAAGAACCCATCGATTCTATGCATCTTTCCGCAAAACTCTAACATTTTCGTTGAATATATGATTTTGTGGGTTTCTCCTATAATTATGTATTGTTTTTTTTTTGAATTGCTTCCTTATTTGTGAGATGCTTTCCCTAGTTAGCATCGATTTCTTGAGATTTTCAGTCTCATCCGTGGTACTCTGATTGATTTTTTTCAGAACTAGATTGTATTCTACCTTATTTATGTGCAATATATATCTTCCCTGTTTAAAAATATTCTGTATTTGGCCTTTATTATATGCTACATGAAGTTACTGCTCCAATTGGGTTAAAATCAGTCTATAAGTTGATTCATTTTCCTTATTTAGCTATGATTGTACCTTTTGAACTCGATTCCCTAATTAAATGAGTCCGTGTCTTTAATTAATGCTGATTAATTATTGTTTCCATAATTATGTAAAATTAGTACTCCTTACCTTATTTTTCTTACCTATTTTCAACATTATAAATACTCTATTCTCTTTTGCATAACGGAATATCACTAAGACGTGCACAAACACATACACACAGAAAATACCAATATTGTTATGAGTTCTCTCTTACTGTCATACATATTCTCTTTTGCTTCTCATATTAGTTACTAATTACTCAGTCGGCTGAAAGCCAAGACCGAGTAATTACTATTGCCCTCTTGCATCTACACACTATTGTCCTGCTGCTCTCTTTCTTGTTCTACAATTGTACTGTTGCTCTACCTCTCTGCACCTTGCTGTTCTATTCTCACTCTTGACTGGTATGTTTCTAGTTTAAGTTTACAGTATCCCAAAACAACATGTTTCAGTTCATGCTAAGATTCTTGTTATTCCTTTTGTGCTTTTACTTATGGTTTTATTTTTACCATGTAACTAGCATGTCTATGTGATTTCCCTTTCCCTTTAGTCTAATATGTCTCTTGCTTTCCCTTGTGTGATCCACTATGACTATGTTCGATTCTTATGAAGCTAGCAACTTGTTTGTCTATATGATTATCTTTCCTCTTATCTCAGCATGACCAATGTTTTCTTATATGTTTTCATCCCTTGCCTAACATCTTGTACTCCTCCACATAATACCTAAGTGTTATATGATTCTAATCCTAGATCTAATATGTGACTCTGTTTGATACCTAACGTTGTTGGATTCTTGGCATGAAGTCTGTGATAACTATGTTGTAACTCTAGCCTAAGGACTAATTATGTATAATTCTGCATATACCATGTGATTTATCTGCCCCCAGTCCCTATCCCTGCTTGTGTTTGCTTCCAGAACTCTGCATATCTTCTATGTCATTATTGTCCTGTTTCTTTCCTTTTTCAAACTTCTTTTTCATAAAACAAACTCCCAGGTTATTCTCTGGAACTATTTTCTTTCAGACTGTTATTTCAAACTCAACTCTTTTAAACTTTGAGCACTCTCACCAATCCTAGAGTTTAGGTTCTTTCCTCCTTCGTGTAAGCATTCCCTTGGGTACCCTTAGGTACTCATTGAACTTTGATGCACAAGGCTGGTAATTCCACACTGCTTGTCCTGCACTCCTTTAAATCTCTAGGTGCTGGTATTGACTGGGGACCTAATGTTGACCTAGGGAGCTTTGCCACACCTAGACCATGGCAAAGGCTGTGAAACTCGAAAGAAGTGACGTTGGAAGATTGGGCCTGATTGAAAGCCCCTTTATAGAATAACTTCTTATTTTTCTTTACTTATGTAATTCAATTATCACAGTTTGTAATAATTTGTAAACAATTGATTGGGGGCTACAGTGAAATTGGATGGGATTATGCATGCTTAATTTGATTCACGGGTAGAAAACATGTCTATAAGGCTTTACTTACCTATTTGCGTAATAGATACCATGTATAGGACATGAATCTTACATATAGAAATCATACTTTAGGCCCCCTTTAATTTCAGACTATAATCACGACAATAACCAACAAAACGAATGTTATAGAAAATTACTACTGCATTTAGAGACCACGTTTTAGGAGCTTTTTGTCACGACCCAAATCAAAGGGCTGGGACGGGCACCCGGTGCCTTACTCGACCGAGTACCAACGTAACATATCTTTCTTATCATACTATAATGGGTAGGTGAGCCAGAAAACCCATCATGAGATAACAAGAATAAAATATAAGGGAATGCTTAACATATGACGACCAACATGATATGCAAACTTATACATGTGATATACGGGCCTACAAGGTCGACATGACCATTTGTAAACTCAAAACGTACGCCAACAAGGCCATAAGTGTATCCATACACCTGACATATTTCTACAAGCCTCTAAGAGTAAATAAAATCATGAAGCTCGGGACAGGGCCCTGCCATACCAATCAATACATATCCAGAGCATACTGATCAAATAGGCAACTCTGGAGCAAGTGGAGTGCACCAACACCTTTCGCTGAGTTGATAGCCTACTTGGAGAAATGCCAACCTGTCTATCGGGATCAGCGGGGATGAAACGCAGCATCCCCAAGCAAAAGGGACGTCGGTACGAATAAAGTACTAAGTATGTAAGGCATGAAAGCATAAACAAGAGCAGTAATGTAAAGAGAGATACATGAGGTAAAACCTGTAACATATGAGTGCCTCTTGGGCAACTCATATGAAATGCATAATATATATATATACGTAAACTTTTAAAACATTTGCCTCTGTGGGCATCATCATCATCATATTGTACCCGGCCTCATAGAGGACTCGATAAAAATGTACCTAGCCATCATAAGGCTTGGTAGAATTGTACCCAGCCACGTGGAGCGCGGTAAAATCAAACTGATCAGTGGTTGCACAGTAGGTGTCGTACCCGACCGACTATATCGCGACTCGGTCGAGTAAAATAGATACATATATATAATGCATGCCCGACTCATGAAATCACCTTCTAAACCTTTTGGAGTGTCTTAAGAACCTTATGGACATCTATACCCTCAATATGAACCTTAGCAAGATTCAAGGATCATACACATTTTCCTAGAATAATTTTATAAGGAAAGAACAACATGAACAACCTTATTTGCTAGGAGTAGATCAGTTATGAAGTAGCATATTCATTTCTCTTTAGATCATGCCAACAGAAAGAAGGAAATTCCTTAACATACCTTAAACATGTTGAGTCCTTAATTCCTTCCAAGTGACTCTTCAAACAAGTCAACTCGATTTATCATAGCATAAGGAGATTCAAAATTAGTGTTGAGGAAAGGCCAAGTCTATAACTTAAGCTAGTAGCTCGTTTTACTTAAATTTGGGCAGCATCTCCTTTGTAACAAGGGCCTCCACGAATACCATATACCAACAACAACAACCAGAGAAATTCATAAACGTATAAATGTCAATAAACAAGACACCACATAACAATAATAAGTCACAACTATTTCACGACGAGGCGGCAAGCTCCAATTGGAATCTGTATAACCCATCTACCCCTTATAGACTTATTACATTAGGTTAAAAGTATCATTAACATGATAATGAAATCATTAATCAATGATTACATCCATATACCATATATTTATAACAAAGGAAATAACCCACAACTCTAACTACCATCGATTAGTAACTTTATTCACTAGTTCATATCTACTCCATCCATTTAACTTAATCAACATCAATATGACCTTAGGCACTTGCAAGAACACAATATACCTACCTCCTAAAGAAACATCAAGTTGAAATCCAAGTTATATTTAGCTTACAATAACCCTCAATGGCAATACAACACCATAGAAGTGACTTAAGCTAATCCAAGTATTATCTTGTAGTTTATCATCCTAACAACTTGACCAACATACAAGCAGCTTAAGAACAATTAGTAGGCTGTTACACTCACCTTAGACAGCAGCAAAAACTTGGAATTTCATCCCAATACAGCCTACAACAATCCTCAATGACAACACAACCTCAAAGAGGTGTTGTTCTCCACCAGGACTAGGTTTTGATGTTGAAATATGGTGTAATCCATTTGAAAGACATGAAATAATCTAGGGTTGATATGACAACCATGAGAGAGTATTTTACAGAATATGAAATATTTAAAATAACCTCCTATACGAGCTGAAACCACCCAAAAATCAGCAACAAGAAGAACAAGAAACTTACTAGCGCCACGGGATTACTGACACTTGATTTGTGTTGTTTGCCCTTTGTTTATCTCTTGGATCATGAGAGAACTTTGAGAGAGTGTTTATAGGGTTATAAGTTCTGAATATACTGAAAATAATGACTTAAAACGAGGTTTAGTCATATTTTCACTATTTGGCTGCTTGGCGCAGTCTTGCGGAAACACAAATATCTTTCTACTCCAATATCGTATGGATGAACAGTTTAATGCATTAAAAACTAGAATAGTATATATTAAATTTGGTATATAGATCATTCACTTATTCCAAGTATATAGGTAGAAAAGTGCATCTACATTTGACCTAAATTTCAGCAAATTTATGAATGTAACTTGTGATGACCTTTGCCAACTCTTGTTCCGCAGCTTGCTTGCCTTCAAAATGTAGAAAATGAATATCATATGACTACAATAACTCATAGAATAACCTCATTATCATGTTAAGAACCCTAGTATCACCCCAAGGTACATGTTATAACATTCCAAATTTGTCGACTTTGAACGAAACTTATTTTCTTCTGTTGGTTTAGCGTCTAGGCTTTCCAACCCTTTTCGTACTTGTAATTCATGATCTTAAAGACTTGTAACCTCCAAGATAACAAGATGAAACTTACATTATGTACTTTCAAAAATGATCTCATTTCCGAGCTTATATTAATTGGCTTACGGCGTACTCTCACGTACGAAAACATGGAATGTAACATTTATGTGCATTAGACATCATGTTACTTAAGAATTTATATCGTTTATATTGCAATCGCTGAACGCCTTGCCAAGTTGTTTAATAATGACAGAAGTTTAGGATTAAACTGCGTCAGCTTCTTAAAATTGGATTAATATTCATGTTCCCCTTTCAAGTAGGCAATACATACAACGCCTAGGCAAGATTTAGGCCTAATAAAATTGATTAATTCTGTTTTTCCTGTTTTCAGACTACTCATCCTTTTTTAAAAAAACAACTGAACATATTTCTCTGTTTGCCTCTCTGAAGTTTACTTTGTTACTACTAAAACTCCCGTCCCATTTTGAGATAATCTCAGAATCGTGCATCTGTTTTATCACATTTTTCTATTGGGTTATTTTCTCATACAGAATCGTGCTACTTTTTTTATTTACTCTACATCTTGTCAGGTTATTGCATCTTTAATGTCATTACTATATTTTCAAAGTCTGTTGCAACATGTTTAGCTATACTTTCACTAATTTCTAAACTACTATATACTTACTGCAATCTTTTAGTTACACTTATGAAATTATTCACTCCGTTCTAATTAAACCTTCCGCTTTTCACTAAATCTTACCTCTTTCCGTCATCCTTTTTTTAAACTTCTATTTTTGAGACCTTAAATGTGAAAGACGTGCTAACTAATGTTTACTTGTGGAGGGATTTCTGAACCTTTTATTTGCCTTGTATATCCCCTTTATGTGTAGCCCTACTTGTTATGTATGGCGACTAGCCTTTTGGCCTTTAAACCTAAGGGTTCGGCCTAGTCCTTACCCTATTGGAATAGTAGTCCTAAATACCTTCTAGGACTTATAGGTCAGGATGGGTAATGGCATGCAATAAGCTTTCGTGACCAAATTTGGGCTTTATTACCTTAACGGGGTGGGAAGGCTAGAATATGGAGATGATGACCGATGTGCTAATATGTCATGTAGCCCCTCTTCCTAGGAATGATTAATGGATATTGCATTGACGTGATCCATATTAATCATAAACCTAGGACCCATTTTCCTTTGTTTGTCTTTGTCCGCTTTCTTTAGAATTGTTTAGAGCTTTCAAATTTCAACTATCTCTCTACTTACCTTCATTAGTTTCAATTTAATTGCAGGTCTTTACTTGAGCCTTGATTGCTTATTTGTAAAGTCACAACTGTAACATGGTCGGGACCACACTAGTGGATCTTGAGGGGTGCCTAACACCTACCCCTCGAGATGATTTCTAACCCTTACCTAAACTCTAGTTTCTTCAACTCAAACCCTTAAAGTTTCCTAATGCACTATAATCATTAGGTGGCGACTCTTCAATTCCAAAATTCATTTCTCGAAAGGGAATAGAGTTTTCCTCCCAAATGTCGTAAACTCGATTTCAACTATTAGAAAGAGGGGGCGTCTACAATGCTTGGTTTGAAAAATAATTTTAGGCTTTCTTTGATTTTTTAGAGCTTTATTACTTATAAAAACTAAAATTTACCCACAGTCGACCCTTTTGAGTCTATAGACTTTTATTTGCACCCACATTATAAGCCTATATCCTTTTTATTCTTAATTGACATTGTTTTGATTATTTTTCCTCTTAAATCACTTTAATTGTGAGATGAGCGCTAAAAGAAGTAAGAATGAACTAAGTGTGGGGTGGTTTTTGTGTGGAACCAATAAAGGAAGAAAGGTGTACTTGTTTTGTAAAATAATATACCACCAGCAGAAACTGAAAAAAAAAGAATAATCTAAAAAAATAGAGATGAATACATTGTTGTTTTGTTCCTGCTAGTGCGTATGAATTTTAGTGCTTAAAAAAGAAGGGAGCATTTTTGGGGTGATATTGTTTGTGAAAGTGAAGCAGATTAAAGAATTTGCGCTTAAAGTTGATTATGTGATGTGTTAAAGTTCTTAGGAGGGTCAGTCAATATTCCTTAATATATCATACCCGTCCCTTAGCCCACATTACAACCATGAAAAAGTCTTAATTGATTTTAGATCGATAGAGCCTACATTAGTAGAGATTTACATTATGAGCAACCCTATGAAACCAAGTGCATGCATGTGACTTCTGTTGTGAGAGTGAGAGATTCCTTTGATATATATATATGAGTCCTTAAACTATATTTGATCATGAGATTTGATTGTGTGGGTTCAACGTGTTCTCTTGTTCTTGATTTGAGGGCACATGGCTTCACGAGGGATGGGTAAAATTATTAGACTTCTCTAGGATGTTGGGTGTTCAAGCCACGAGTACATTGTGACATTGAGCCGGTTTGTGCGGCTAGTATTGTTATGAGCATGTTGTCTTTGGTTGAATATTTTTGAAGTATGGCATAAGTTAAAGGGAAGTGTTTGGTGATTACATATGCTAGAGTTTAATTGTTTCTATCAAGCATGGTTATTGGTGTAAAGTGATAAAAATTGAGTTATTTGTTGGTTTACTCAAGGACTAGCAACGCTTAAGTGTGGGTTGTTGATAATCGGCTTAAAGTATGTACATTTTGGTATATATAGCCTCGCATTTTGCTCATGTTTTAATCATTTGAGATGTTTAATATGATGATTTGTGCTAAATTATGGTGTTCTATGTGTAGGAATCATTCAGATGCAATTTGGGTCGAAAAGGATGCGAATTGGAGCGAAATCGGAGAAAAAGGCAAAAAGTCAATTTTGAGGGCCACAACCAGCCTAGGGTGCTGGCTGTGGTGCAGTTTCCAGTACTCAAATATTTTGAGCGCAAGGACCATCACCCCATACCGACCTGGACGCTCAAGTCACTAAGTGTCCTATTCGAACTTGGACTCGGTTATTTTCACCCTAAAATGCCTCCAATTGATATAAAAGCCATCCTAAAACCTATTTTGAGGGGAAGATGTTTTTGAGAGTAAAACACAAGAACAGAGTCGCCGTGAAGGCTGTAATTCTTCAAGTTCCATCTATTTTCCTCCAAACTTGAAATTTGTATGTTTCTTTGTATGATTTATTGTTTGGCTACCATGTCTATGTGAAGCTAACCTTCATGTTCTAGGGTTGTGGTTCTTTCACGACTATTGTTATTTGGATACTGATTTTGATTTCATAGTTTATTATATTGATTTATTCCTACACTTAATTATTTGATTTATTGATCACCAATTGAATATTATATACGAATCTAGAGTTGAACTTGAAAGTGGGAATTCTAGACTGCATATAGGATTGAGTAGAGCAAGTTCTTGAACCCGGGCAATAGGAACCGAATTCGTGGTTAGGATAGACATATACCTAATTGTCTTGCTTGGTTGATTTACAGGAATTATAAATGTGTTCTTGTTTATTCTAACTCCATATACATATAGGCATTAGGTTAGCTTGAATAGACGAGTAAGAACTCGACAGATCCTTATGAGCAATATTAACTCTATCAACCAATAGACTAGATAAATTAGTTAGTCAAAAGAGTACAATACGGATGTTAGATAGCCCATAACCCTAGATCGTTTTCATTACTATAATATCATAAAAATCCGCTCATTCTCTGTTCAAAGTTAATTATTTATATTTCTTTATTTCAATTAGTTTAGAACAAATATTTGTATGTTTAATTCTTGTTTAGGTAATTAGGATATTCTAATTTAGTTAATAGTTAATCACAAGTCCTCATGGGTTCACCATCCGACTTTTAGTCATTTTATTGTGAGCACGTCATTTTTGCCTCACTTGACATGTTCCTATAAAATTCATTAAATTAGGAATTTTCTTTTATTATTTGAATTTTTAGGAATTAATTGGTGATTTTGTGAATTATAAGAATTAATTGGTGATTTTGTAAATTTTAGGAATTAATTGTGTGACTTCATATTTACTTGCCTCCTTCCTTTATTATCTGAATTTTATGATTTATTTGCGTGATTTTGGGTTTGTTTGAATTTTAGGAATTAATTGCATGATTCTGTGTTCATTTGCATGTCGAACGTTTTAATTTGCATAATTCATAAAAATACAAAAATGACATATTTGCATTTAGGACTTAATTTTTATCTTTTTTGGGGTTTATTAGTTAATTAATATTGAAAAATAAAGAAAACATCAAAAAGTGGGTTTTTCGCATTAATTTTTTTAATTTGTCTTAGTTTTCTTTAAAATAGGAGTTAGTTAAATTGAAAATTAATTAGTGTAATTTTAGAATCAATTTGGGTCTTCATTTTTAATTTTGCTTATACAATAAATAAAAAGAGACAAAAAAGAAGGAAAAACAAATAAAAGAAAAGAATTAAGTGAAAAGGAAATAAAGAAAAGGTATAATTTGAGCCATGGCTATTAATTCATTATCCCAAAGTCAAAAATCCTCAAAGTCGGACCAAATTCCCAGCCCAAATCCATTCCCTAACCCGACATGCCCCCCAAGTGAAACGGCGACGTTTCATGGCAAAATAATCCCAGCCATCGAGGATCTTTGATCCAACGGATAGGAACTGGGTTACACTTAATATATAACAGTCGGAATCCCCACCCCTACCCCACTATGTCTCTCAGAAGCCCTCACACTTAAACCCTTACCCTCACCGTCTTCCGCCGCCAAACCATCGTACCACCGCCCATTGCTGGCCAGAAATCGCCGTCGCCGGCGGCATAACTCCAAATCCCCCCCCCCCTAAAATTACGCCCTAAATTCCCCATCCTCTCCTCTTCCCACCACCCCTTAATATCACCCCTTGGTACTCCCTATAACTCGTCGAATATCTCTTTAAAGGAGCGGCGGCTCCGCCGTCCACGACGGCGTCGGCTCCAATGGAGTCCATATCAACACCCTATACCCCCTTGGCCTTCCCTACCCAAAAACAACCCTCGCTTCCCTCGAACAAGCCTGAAACCTCTCGAATCTCAAATCTGAAAATTGACTAATTTCGAGATGTACTGTCAAAACCATATTTGAGTCCCCGAATGAAGTTGCATATCCGTTTTGACCACGAACAAACATGCAACTTTGTTTGGGGATTCAATTTGAATCCAGCCAAGTTTTTCAAAGACCCAATCAGTGAGTTTCTAGTTTCCTTCGTTTTTCTTTTGATTTTTGCACTATTTCTAGATTATTTGTTTTTAGTTTAATTGGAAAGATTGTTTATAGTTAGTATTCCTTAGTTAATTTAATTAGATTTGGTTTGGTTTCTGCTTATCTTTCATTTAGTTTTCTTTGTTTGATGGTTCTATTTGGCATGATTTTGGTTTTTTAGTTTCGGACCATGTTTTTTGAATTATTCAGTTAGCTTAATTAAGTAAACTTCTTATTTCTATTTCTTTCGCATTAGCTTTATTTTTTAGTTTAATTTTAGTTTAGTAGAATTCTCCGATCAAGTCTTAATTGCTGATTCTATGACTTTGCACTTATTATTGCTTAGTTTACTTTAGTTAATGTTGTTAGAAACACGTTCTCAATGCAATATACTAAACGTGTACTCTTTTGTAGGTTTTGATGAATGACAAACGAAGCAAAAATTGATATATGACGGAATTCAAGTACAAGCGCACAATGGTTGCAAATAAGATTGAAGTTCAAGATATAGCTTTTAATTGTTATTGAGTTGTTCTAAAACTGTAATCTCGATCCTATAACTTGACTCATAGTATGGCCTCTCTCATAAAACTATTTTCCAAAATCATGCATATTTAATTCTGTGTCAAAAAGATTTTAAATCATGCATATTTACATTAGACAAAATGTTTTCTAAACATGCCTCAAAAATCTGGGCTAAAATAATCGATTATGTACTTATGATAATCGATTGTTTCTGATCCAAGACTGCATGACAATCGATTATGAATTAATGGTAATCGATTGTGAGTAAGACAGTGAACATCAGGTTTTTCCAAATCTGCATGATAATCGATTGTGAACAAATGACAATCGATTGTTGTTGAGGTAAAGTTTTTCAATACTCAAAATAATCGATTATGAACTAATGGTGATCGATTGTGTTAAGTTGATGTCTTCCAGTGATTTTAAATTTAATTAAGTAATCGATTATGTCTTTAGATAATCGATTGTCACTGAGACAGTAAGTTTTATGATTTTCAGAAAATAACAAGTAATCGATTGTTGCAAAGGACAATCGATTGTTGAAGCTGACCGTTGTCAAATGATTTTCAAATTCCATAAGGTAATCGATTATTGATTCTAGATAATCGATGTTCTGCTTAAAATCTGGAAATGATTTTTAGAACGTTGCTGAAGTAATCGATTATTGATTTTATATAATCGATGTTTTGCTTAAAATCTGGAAATGATTTTTAGAACGTTGCTGAAGTAATCGATTATAGATTTTATATAATCGATGTTTTGCTTAAAATCCGGAAATGATTTTTAGAACGTTGCTAAAGTAATCGATTATGAACTTAGTGTAATCGATTATCTGATTTTTAATATTGCCAGTAATCGATTATAGATTATGTATAATCGATTGTGAAGAGTTAAATCTGGGATTGATTTTTAAACTGACTGGCAGATAATCGATTGTTTGGTCTTAATAATCGATTATCACTGAGTAATTTCAGCAACTCTTAATTGGTAATTAGACAACGGTTGAACCAACTTTTTCAACTATAAATACAGCTTCATTTCAGTGTTTTAACAACAACAACATACACAAATTGATCATTACATTGCTATAAGCTTTCATTCAATTGTTCTTCATTTTCTACTCATTTCATAAAGCTTTTGAGAGCCATATTATTGCTTAAAGTTGTTGTGATCTTGAACATATTCTTTTACTCATATCTACTCAATAAGGAGTACTTTAGTTAAGTGAGTGTCCAAGTATTTGATATACTTGTAAGAGAATTGCGATTCTCTTGTTTCAAGGAACTTGCGTTTCCTTGGGTGAAGTCTTTGAGATTGCAATCTCCGAGCAACTGTTTGAGGCTTGTGTCCTCAAGTGTGTAACGGTTTGTTGAGCACCCTTAAGCTTAACAAGATAGTGAAAAATCTCGAGAGAGTCTCTCGGGGACTGGACTAACCACGTTGGTGGCCAACCAGTATACATCTTTGTGTAAGTTTATTTTTCTGCATTTATTTTACTTCCTGCAAAGTTTAAATTCCGCAAGAAAACGCTAAATTCTATTAATACGCTATTCACCCCCCCTCTAGCGTAAAGCGTAGTTTCTGACAAATGTTAATTTAGTTTAATTGACAATTTGATAGTGGTATGAACCAGAATTAGTTCTTCAGTTTTGATTAGTTTTCAAAAATAGGATTGCCTGTTTAATTGTAGATTTGCATTTTTTCTTTTGATTGTGTTAATTTCAGCTATATTTGCTTAAAGTTGATTGATTAATTTGCATTTGTCAGTTGAATTTATGATTAGTTATTTAGAGATTCAGATTTGATTAGGGATTGGTTATAGCTGGCTAAGCTTCTAGTCTTATAATCAATCAATTATGGTTGGTTTTACTATGGTGAAAGGAGCCGGGGTTAGTGGTAATAATTCAGGGATCATTTTAAGGGTCATTTGGGTATGGCTGACTGACCATAGTAAAATTGAGACAAAAGGGGGTGGGTTTGGTTGAGGTAGGCCTGGTAATTTCAAGGTATATGGGGTTTTAGTTTGGTTATGTTAATTTCAGAAAAAATAAGGGTAGTATAGGTAGTTTATAAATAGAAGACAATGAGGGTCCAAGTAGGTAAAATCTGGAAACTGAAAGAGGGACCTTTAGTTAAAACAAAATAAAAGTGGTGCCCTAGCCTTTGGCTGTAAAAAGGGACTCTAAATCATTCAAAATGAGAGGTTGGATAGTCTGAAAGTATCTCTATAATTTCTCAGAATTTTGAAGCTCAAAAATCTCTCTAAATAATTTCTGAAAACCTCCAGCAGCCCTAACTTTACTGTTCCATTAGACTTCCTCTCCTGAAATAATCCTAGTTTCAGTAATGTAGTAGGAATTTTGTTATACGAAAAAAAAAACAGCCTGAGTAGGCATATTGATTATGTGATAAAGCTTTCCTGGGTTCATTTCTGGTTGGTTGAGGCTCCTGTGAGTCATTTTTTGGTTTGGTAGTCTCTTACTAGCTTCAGTTTGGGTTTTTAAAAAACTTCTCTGGCCGTTTGGTATTATGGTGCATTAGCTACTCATATGTTGTGGATATACCGTTGCTTAATCATTTCTGACTCTCAATTTCATTTTGCACTCATTCAAGGTACATGTTTTCAAACCTCGAGTGATGTATGAAATTTGAAGCTTAATGAGTACCCAAGTTGAAGATGCATGTTATTCTTTCCTTTATTAGTTTCTGTTATTATTATTATGCTTATTATGGTGGTTGATTTGTATAAATATTACATTTGGACTGTTATATGACTGTAATGCCTTTGTTAGTTATTGAGTATTTCATTTGGGTCTTTGTGTGGTAATTATTTGATGATAACTAGCAGCAATTGTTACTGAATATTGGTTCAGTGTCTAGTTGTACTTTATATTCAGTTGATACACGATTGGATGATGTAAATTGACACTCTTATAGTTCACCAATTTAGTTTCATGCTATAGTATAAGACCTCTTTGATCGTGTCAGTATCACCACGGTGTAGAGTAACTGAATTTTCGTTTGGGCGATTTGGGAAAAGGCTGTTTGTTTGTTGTTACCAAAGTAGATCATATGTTTAGTATTATTTTGGGCTCAATAGAAGCCCAACACGTCAAAATTTGATCCAGCGGCTCCTCAGGCTATTGGCATCCACTGAAAGACATTACAAAGGTTGGATTTATCCGCAACTTGGGCCCAACAGCCAACATGCACCCATCTTATTAATTTAGTCTGCCACGAATATGTTTGGGTTTTGAGTAAATTAGCAGGTTTAAAAAGGATAACTCATTAATTTTGAGGCTTGACTAATAAAAAATAGTCGACTCTAGGACTAGCCTTCAAAATAATAAACGGGGCACGCCGCACCAAACAAACTACAAATTGCGCAGCCCTCGTGAAATGTTTATATTAAAACATCTAGAAATTCGGGACACGCCGTTTAGCGAATTTCACGGCTTCCCACAAAGATAACAATGCGGTAGTCGCTTTTAGGCACATCTTTAATAAATTTATCTTCTTAAATACGGGCGCATTTATGTGACCCAAATCCAAATCTCAACGAAGTTGGAATGTGTCAAATCCACGGGTGCATTTATGTGATGTGGTTAGAGGCATGTTTTAACGACGTTGCAATCCTCTTTAAAAAACAATAACAAAAGTGGTTAAAAGATTTAAAAAGTGCACATAGGTTCATAATTGTACGAAATCGAATAATCTAGAACCACGGAACCCGAGAATGCTTAACACCTTCTCCCGGGTTAACAGAATTCCTTACTCGAATTTCTGGTTTGCGGACTGTTAAACAGAGTCATTCTTTCCTCGATTCGGATTCTAAACGGTGACTTGGGACACCATAAATCTCCACCAAGCCGGTATAACCTCCTATGATCCATCTATCTCTACCCGTCGTCCTACCATAACGGGAATGGATCCAAACTACCGGTTGATTCTTTACTTCATCACCCGAGTCCTCAAGCCTAGACGGCACAATCACACCACCATCTCCCAGGAGGATACCAAACTTCTGCATGCCATTGTCACCGGAGCCAAAATAAATTGGTGTCGGCTCATCAAAATTCATATGCTCGATGCCATCGGTGATGACATGCCTCTTCCTTATGCCCTCCTCCTTATGAACTTCCTTGAAGCATCCGGATTTTGTCATGGAAAATGGTCCTCTCAAAAGGAGTACCAAAATTTGGAAAATCTCGGAGTCTTCTTTCCATCATGATGGTGATCATGCTCCAGCTCCTTCTTCAAGTCGTCCACCCCGTCGTGCTCGTTCGTCCCAAGAGCCTACTCTCCAAACCATATCCGACCAGCTTGCTCAACTCACTCATGAGATCCATGGATACTTTGATCATGTCAATTATCCATATGCAGCTCTCGTTCCTTTTGAAGCAGCGCCGGATAACGAGGCGGACAACGACGGAAATGAATAAATTTTTTTTTATGTTTTGTGTGGTTTTTGCTGTTGTTCTCTTTGGTTCCCATTGATGTACCCTCTTTTTTTTTAATAAATAAACCTTGTTTATTTCATCTTTTTGCATCTTTCCTTACTATTTTTTTGCTAATGGCAAAAGGGGGAAGAAAACGGGATATCGGGTATGCACCACCTCTTAATTCATTGATTGCTTATAAGCTAAAATTGAGGGGGAACTCTTAAATTGAGGGGGAACAAGAACAAAATTGCATAATTGTTACTTGTCTTGAATTGTCAATATCTTTTGCCTAAATTGCATATCCCGCTTAATGTTTGCCATTATCAAAAAGGGGAAAATTGTTAGAAACACGTTCTCAATGCAATATACTAAACGTGTACTCTTTTGTAGGTTTTGATGAATGACAAACGAAGCAAAAATTGATATATGACGGAATTCAAGTACAAGCGCACAATGGTTGCGAATAAGATTGAAGTTCAAGATATAGCTTTTAATTGTTATTGAGTTGTTCTAAAACTGTAATCTCGATCCTATAACTTGACTCATAGTATGGCCTCTCTCATAAAACTATTTTCCAAAATCATGCATATTTAATTCTGTGTCAAAAAGATTTTAAATCATGCATATTTACATTAGACAAAATGTTTTCTAAACATGCCTCAAAAATCTGGGCTAAAATAATCGATTATGTACTTATGATAATCGATTGTTTCTGAGCCAAGACTGCATGACAATCGATTATGAATTAATGGTAATCGATTGTGAGTAAGACAGTGAACATCAGGTTTTTCCAAATCTGCATGATAATCGATTGTGAACAAATGACAATCGATTGTTGTTGAGGTAAAGTTTTTCAATACTCAAAATAATCGATTATGAACTAATGGTGATCGATTGTGTTAAGTTGATGTCTTCCAGTGATTTTAAATTTAATTAAGTAATCGATTATGTCTTTAGATAATCGATTGTCACTGAGACAGTAAGTTTTATGATTTTCAGAAAATAACAAGTAATCGATTGTTGCAAAGGACAATCGATTGTTGAAGCTGACCGTTGTCAAATGATTTTCAAATTCCATAAGGTAATCGATTATTGATTCTAGATAATCGATGTTCTGCTTAAAATCTGGAAATGATTTTTAGAACGTTGCTGAAGTAATCGATTATTGATTTTATATAATCGATGTTTTGCTTAAAATCTGGAAATGATTTTTAGAACGTTGCTGAAGTAATCGATTATAGATTTTATATAATCGATGTTTTGCTTAAAATCCGGAAATGATTTTTAGAACATTGCTAAAGTAATCGATTATGAACTTAGTATAATCGATTATCTGATTTTTAATATTGCCAGTAATCGATTATAGATTATGTATAATCGATTGTGAAGCGTTAAATCTGGGATTGATTTTTAAACTGACTGGCAGATAATCGATTGTTTGGTCTTAATAATCGATTATCACTGAGTAATTTCAGCAACTCTTAATTGGTAATTAGACAACGGTTGAACCAACTTTTTCAACTATAAATACAGCTTCATTTCAGTGTTTTAACAACAACAACATACACAAACTGATCATTACATTGCTATAAGCTTTCATTCAATTGTTCTTCATTTTCTACTCATTTCATAAAGCTTTTGAGAGCCATATTATTGCTTAAAGTTGTTGTGATCTTGAACATATTCTTTTACTCATATCTACTCAATAAGGAGTACTTTAGTTAAGTGAGTGTCCAAGTATTTGATATACTTGTAAGAGAATTGCGATTCTCTTGTTTCAAGGAACTTGCGTTTCCTTGGGTGAAGTCTTTGAGATTGCAATCTCCGAGCAACTGTTTGAGGCTTGTGTCCTCAAGTGTGTAACGGTTTGTTGAGCACCCTTAAGCTTAACAAGATAGTGAAAAATCTCGAGAGAGTCTCTCGGGGACTGGACTAACCACGTTGGTGGCCAACCAGTATACATCTTTGTGTAAGATTATTTTTCTGCATTTATTTTACTTCCTGCAAAGTTTAAATTCCGCAAGAAAACGCTAAATTCTATTAATACGCTATTCACCCCCCCTCTAGCGTAAAGCGTAGTTTCTGACAAATGTTAATTTAGTTTAATTGACAATTTGATAGTGGTATGAACCAGAATTAGTTCTTCAGTTTTGATTAGTTTTCAAAAATAGGATTGCCTGTTTAATTGTAGATTTGCATTTTTTCTTTTGATTGTGTTAATTTCAGCTATATTTGCTTAAAGTTGATTGATTAATTTGCATTTGTCAGTTGAATTTATGATTAGTTATTTAGAGATTCAGATTTGATTAGGGATTGGTTATAGCTGGCTAAGCTTCTAGTCTTATAATCAATCAATTATGGTTGGTTTTACTATGGTGAAAGGAGCCGGGGTTAGTGGTAATAATTCAGGGATCATTTTAAAGGTCATTTGGGTATGGCTGACTGACCATAGTAAAATTGAGACAAAAGGGGGTGGGTTTGGTTGAGGTAGGCCTGGTAATTTCAAGGTAATAAGGGTGTAATATGGGGTTTTAGTTTGGTTATGTTAATTTCAGAAAAAATAAGGGTAGTATAGGTAGTTTATAAATAGAAGACAATGAGGGTCCAAGTAGGTAAAATCTGGAAACTGAAAGAGGGACCTTTAGTTAAAACAAAATAAAAGTGGTGCCCTAGCCTTTGGCTGTAAAAAGGGACTCTAAATCATTCAAAATGAGAGGTTGGATAGTCTGAAAGTATCTCTATAATTTCTCAGAATTTTGAAGCTCAAAAATCTCTCTAAATAATTTCTGAAAACCTCCAGCAGCCCTAACTTTACTGTTCCATTAGACTTCCTCTCCTGAAATAATCCTAGTTTCAGTAATGTAGTAGGAATTTTGTTATACGAAAAAAAAAACAGCCTGAGTAGGCATATTGATTATGTGATAAAGCTTTCCTGGGTTCATTTCTGGTTGGTTGAGGCTCCTGTGAGTCATTTTTTGGTTTGGTAGTCTCTTACTAGCTTCAGTTTGGGTTTTTAAAAAACTTCTCTGGCCGTTTGGTATTATGGTGCATTAGCTACTCATATGTTGTGGATATACCGTTGCTTAATCATTTCTGACTCTCAATTTCATTTTGCACTCATTCAAGGTACATGTTTTCAAACCTCGAGTGATGTATGAAATTTGAAGCTTAATGAGTACCCAAGTTGAAGATGCATGTTATTCTTTCCTTTATTAGTTTCTGTTATTATTATTATGCTTATTATGGTGGTTGATTTGTATAAATATTACATTTGGACTGTTATATGACTGTAATGCCTTTGTTAGTTATTGAGTATTTCATTTGGGTCTTTGTGTGGTAATTATTTGATGATAACTAGCAGCAATTGTTACTGAATATTGGTTCAGTGTCTAGTTGTACTTTATATTCAGTTGATACACGATTGGATGATGTAAATTGACACTCTTATAGTTCACCAATTTAGTTTCATGCTATAGTATAAGACCTCTTTGATCGTGTCAGTATCACCACGGTGTAGAGTAACTGAATTTTCGTTTGGGCGATTTGGGAAAAGGCTGTTTGTTTGTTGTTACCAAAGTAGATCATATGTTTAGTATTATTTTGGGCTCAATAGAAGCCCAACACGTCAAAATTTGATCCAGCGGCTCCTCAGGCTATTGGCATCCACTGAAAGACATTACAAAGGTTGGATTTATCCGCAACTTGGGCCCAACAGCCAACATGCACCCATCTTATTAATTTAGTCTGCCACGAATATGTTTGGGTTTTGAGTAAATTAGCAGGTTTAAAAAGGATAACTCATTAATTTTGAGGCTTGACTAATAAAAAATAGTCGACTCTAGGACTAGCCTTCAAAATAATAAACGGGGCACGCCGCACCAAACAAACTACAAATTGCGCAGCCCTCGTGAAATGTTTATATTAAAACATCTAGAAATTCGGGACACGCCGTTTAGCGAATTTCACGGCTTCCCACAAAGATAACAATGCGGTAGTCGCTTTTAGGCACATCTTTAATAAATTTATCTTCTTAAATACGGGCGCATTTATGTGACCCAAATCCAAATCTCAACGAAGTTGGAATGTGTCAAATCCACGGGTGCATTTATGTGATGTGGTTAGAGGCATGTTTTAACGACGTTGCAATCCTCTTTAAAAAACAATAAAAAAAGTGGTTAAAAGATTTAAAAAGTGCACATAGGTTCATAATTGTACGAAATCGAATAATCTAGAACCACGGAACCCGAGAATGCTTAACACCTTCTCCCGGGTTAACAGAATTCCTTACTCGAATTTCTGGTTTGCGGACTGTTAAACAGAGTCATTCTTTCCTCGATTCGGATTCTAAACGGTGACTTGGGACACCATAAATCTCCCTAGTGGCGACTTTGAAATTCTCTTAAATAATTGAATCCCGTTTCGATTGTCCTTTAATTGGAAAAATTCCATTATATACGCCCTTCGCCGGGGTTGTAGTAGCCAAAAAGACGTGTGACATTTATTACTTGATGACTATCTATACTTGCGTGTGCGTTTGGGAGCAACAAGTTTTTGGCGTTGTTGTCGGAGACTTAGAAATTGACTATTTTTCTAGATTAGACTTTTACTTTTATCTTTAAATATTTTTTTCCATTTGCAAATATTTTTATTTTTATAACAATTTAATTTTTCTCTTAATGTGTTCCTAGTCTCTCAACATGACATCTGGAGATGAAATATCCGGAGATATGGTTATTGATAAAGACGCATGGTTGGCAGAAGACTTTTATGGCCTATTTGTTTTGGGCTTGTCATGACCTGAATTCTGGAAGGTCTGAATTTGAATATGGGAGTAAGGATTGGTATTGTGAAGAATATTCACGATTAAGGGAATATGAGAAAAGATGTTGTGTTCTAACAACGTTGGTAAATGATTGGTCTAAGGAGAGAGATGAACTTGCACATAAAATTGATAATTTTGGCTTGACTATAAATAACTTAGATGCAGATTTAAGTGCAAAGGTTGATGCGTGTAACGCCTAATAATTTGATACTGAGTTGTGTGAAGCTGAAAAAAATCTTCTAGACCAAATTGAGGAGCTAAAACGAGAATACTAACCATTAGACCATGTTTTTCTTGAGGGTGCCAATGTTGAGAAGAGTGCTCTTCAGTCATGTAGGGAGTAGATAACATTACTTCTGGAGAATTGAGTGTGTGTAAATATGGGGATGCGAATAGTAGTAAAATTTATGAGTTAGAGCGCATTAGACCCCATTCCAATCAATTTTCCACATTGTATTTAGATAGTAACATAGTAATCGAGACATCTGAGCTAATGAGGGGGTCAACAAGTGAAGATAAGAGTGCCTATATTCTTGAATTTATTGTGCCAGAAAGTAAAATTTACATTCCTCGTCTAAAGGCCGAGAAGTGTAGAGTGAAAAATTTATTACTTTGCCTGGTTATTGGTGTAGCCCCACCACTGGAGCATAGCCGTAAACTGGATGCCATGTTGGAGATACGATTCATAAGTTCGAGGTAGAGGAAAAAGTTGTTCACGTCATATCGCGACGTTAAATTAGGCGCTTGTTGAGAGGCAACTCAGCTTTACCCCTTTCTTTCATTTTTGATTTTTTTCTTATTGTATTATTTTTGTAGTGTTGTTTTATTTTATAGGATTTTGAGCATAGGGAGCAAAGCCATAGGAAGTGTGCAAAAGTGAGACATATGGTTGGAACTAAGTGTGGGTGCTCGTACAAAGGATCATACCTGGGAGAAGTCCGAGTATCCCGTGAGCTGCTAATGCTTCGTCGTTTGGCCTACCAGGGAGTCTTTTTTACCCTCTTGTTATTTACAGTGTGCATGAAGACATTGCATAATTTTAAGTATGGGGTGAGGAGATTATCTGGGTAATTTCTTTGCTATCTTAGCTTAGTTGTAGTACTCATTCTTAGTGTAGTAACTTTTGTCAAAAACAAATTATGAAAAAAAAAACTTAATTTTTTGTATATAAAAAATTAATTGGAAAAATTTAGACTTTTCCCGATGATGGATCTCCTAGATAGTTTTCTTGAGGGATTAAAGTCTAATTAAAAATAAAAATAAATCCAAAAATATGTCTTTTATTTTTTTAGGTAGCAATATTCCCCCGTGATTTTTCTTTGTACTTGAGTTCTTTTCCATGGGATGTAGTTTGATCCAGGTTTTTTTATTTTAGAGTAGATTAAGAATTTAAGGAAAAAAAGGTGGGAGAATAATGAACCTAGGCGTCCTTGACTTGTTTAATAGTAGCATATTTAGGCTTTGGCATGTGTAGTATTTTTTCTATGATTTGAAATTATTGATGATGCCTTGCTTAGTTGGGTAGCATGTCTTGTGACGCGGTCTTATTTTCTTGACTTATGTTCGCTTTGTGCTTCATGCTTAATATCTCGTGGCTCCGTGATTAATTACATTTGTTTGAGAGTCGGAATGAGACCGTCCTTAGTGAGTCATGAGCCATGTGTGGTGAGGTTTTTGTATAGTATATGTATTGTACTTGTGTCTAGAACTTTCCCGATATGTGAGTTAAAGCGAAATTTTAGGTGATGCTCGGTTTGAAAAATGATTTTAGGCTTTACTTGATCTTTTTGATCTTTATTTATCACAAATAAAATTTATACCCAGTCAACCATTTTGAGCCTATAGACATTTATTTGGCACCCACATTACAAGCATATACCCTTTTTATTCTTAATTGATATTATTTTGATTATTTTCCTCTTAAAGCACTTTAATTGTGAGGTGATTGCTAAAAGAAGTAAGAAGGAACTAAGTGTAGGGTGGCTTTTGAGTAGAACCAATAAAAGGAAGAAAAGTATACTTGTTTTATAAAATAATATACCACTAGCGGAAACTAAAAAAATAAATAGAGGTGAATACATTTTTTTCTTGTTCTTGCTAGTAGGTATGGATTAATGTAGTGCTTAAAAAAGAAGGGAGCATTTTTGTGTTGATATTGTTTGTAAAAGTGAAGTAGATTGAAGACTTTGCGCTTAAAGTTGATTATGTGATGTGTTAAAGTGCTTAGGAGGGTTAGTAACTATTCCTTAATATATCCTACCCGTCCTTTAGCCCAAATTACAACTTCAGGCCGCTAGAGGTGGACGCCAGCCAGCTGCAGGCTTTCCTAGAGAGGTAGATCAGAGTGGTGGGGGCCAGCCCGATGTTATGCTCTTCAGGCCAGGCCCGAGGCAGAAGCTTCAGATACAGTCATTACAGGTATCGTTCTGGTTTGTGATAGAGGCACTTCAGTGTTACTTGGTCGGGGGTCTGCGTATTTGTATGTGCCCCGTATTTGGTCTTGCCTAGTGATGCATTGGGTATTCCTGTTATGTGTCTTCACCGGTGGGTGATTCTATTGTGGTCAATCGAGTCCGTCGTTCTTGTATTGTGGTGATTGGGGGTCTTGAGTCTCGTGTAGATTTGTTACTTTTAGACATGGTTGACTTTGATATCATACTGGGGATGAACTAGTTATCACCTTGCAACACTATCTTGGGTTGCCATGCCAAGACTATGACCTTAGCTCTACCGGGTATGCCTCGTTTAGAGTGGAGAGGGATTCCTGGTCATTCGACCCGTAGCGTTATCTCTTATGTGAAGGCTCGGCGTATGGTTGAGAAGGGTGTTTGTCCTATTTGGAATACATTTGTGATTCTAGTACCGAGGTCCCATCTATTGATTCTGTGCCTATTATTTGTGAGTTCCCTGATGTTTTTCCTTCAGACCTGTCGGGTATGCCACCCGATAGGGATATTAACTTTTCTATTGATGTGGCTCCGGGCACCCATCCCATTTCTATCCCACTATATCATATGGCCCCGTGACAAGAGGGGTTGCTCTGATGGTAAGCAACCCCCACTTCCAATCGAGAGGTTGTGAGTTCGAGTCTCCCCAAGAGCAAGGTGGGAAGTTCTTGGAGGGAAGGATGCCGGGGGTCTATTTGGAAACAGCCTCTCTACCCTAGGGTAGGGGTAAGGTCTGCGTACACACTACCCTCCCCAGACTCCACTAAGTGGGATTATACTGGGTTGTTGTTGTTGTATATCATATGGCCCCGCCTGAGTTGAAGGAGTTAAAGGAACAGTTGCAGGATTTACTTGAGAAGGGTTTTATTAGACCCAGTGTATCGCCTTGGGGTGCGCCGGTGGTGTTTGTTAAGAAGAATGATGGTTCGATGATAATGAGCATTGATTACCGGCAGTTGAACAAGGTAACAATCAAGAATAAATATCCGCTGCCAAGGATTGATGATTTGTTCAATCAGCTTTAGGGTGCCAAGGGTATTTTCCAAGATTGACTTGAGATCTGGCTACCATCAGTTGAGGATTAGGGCTTCCGATGTCCCTAAGACAGCTTTCCACACTCGGTACGGGCATTATGAGTTCTTGATTATGTCATTCGGTTTGACAAATGCCCTAGTAGCTTTTATGGACTTGATTTACCGAGTGTTTAGGCCTTATTTTGACTCGTTTGTGATAGTCTTCATTGATGATATATTGATATATTCTCACAGCTAGGAGGAGCATGAGCAACATCTCAGGGTGATTCTTCTGACTTTGAGGGATAGTCAGCTATATGCTAAATTTACGTGTGAGTTCTAGTTGAGTTCAGTTGCATTTCTAGGTCATGTCATATCAATAAAGGGTATTCAGGTTGATCCAAAGAAGATAGATACAGTCAAGAAATGGCCTAGACCAACATCAGCTATAAAGATTCGTAGTTTCTTGGGATTAGCAGGTTACTATCATCGGTTGATGGAGGGGTTCTCATCCATCACAGCCCTGATGAACATATTGAACCAGAAGGGTGCCCAGTTAGATAGTTAGACGAGTGTGAGGTGATCTTTCATAGGCTCAAGACAGCTCTGACTACGGCACCGATATTGGTTTTGCCCACAGGTTCAGGACCTTATACAGTTTATTGTGATGCTTCTCGTATGGGACTTGGTGTAGTATTGATGCAGAATGGAAAGGTCATTGCCTATGCTTTGCGGGAGTTGAAGATTCACGAGAAGAACTATCCAGTTCATGACTTAGAGTTGGCTGCCATTGTCCACACATTGAAGATTTGGAGGCACTATCTATATGGTGTGGCAAGTAAGGTGTTCACTGACCACAAGAGTCTTCAATACTTGTTCAAGTAAAAGGAGTTGAATTTGAGGCAGATAAGGTAGTTGGAGTTGTTGAAGGATTATGATATCACCATTTTGTATCATCTGGGAAAGGCCAATGTGGTGGTCGATGCCTTGACTAGAAAGTGAGCCAGTATGGGCAGCCTTGCTTACATTTTGGTCAGCGAGAGGCTGCTTGTTTTGGATGTTTAGGCTTTGGCCAATCAATTTGTGAGGTTGGATATTTCTGAGCCTAGTCGAGTGTTAGCTTGCACAGTCGCTCGTTCTTCATTATTGGAGCGTATCCATGATCGGCAGTTAGATGATCCCTATTTATATGTCCTTAGAGACACAGTGTAGTATGGAGGTTCCAAGCAGGTTACCTTAGATGCTGATGGAGTTTTGAGATTGCAGGGTCGAGTTTGTGTGACCAATGTGGATGGTCTTTGAGAGTTGATTTTAGAGAAGTCCCATAGTTCCTGATATTCTATTCATCCGGGTGCCGCGAAGATGTATCAGGATTTGTGGTAGCATTATTGGTGGCATAGAATGAAGAAGGATATTATGGCATGTGTGGCTCGGTGTTTGAATTGTCAACAGGTTAAGTATGAGCATGAGAGGCCTGGTGGATTATTTTCGAGAATTGAGCTTCCCAAGTGGAAGTGGGAGCGGATCACCATGGACTTTGTTAGTGGGCTTTCGTAGACTCGGAAGAAGTTCGACGCAGTTTGGGTCATTGTTGATAGGCTGACCAAGTCAGCACATTTCATTCCTATGGCAGTGTCTTATTCTTCTGAGAGGTTAGCTGAGATCTATACTCGGGAGATTTTCCCCACTCATGGTATGCCCGTATCTATTATTATAGACCGGGGTACGCAGTTTATCTCGCTCTTCTAGGGAATAGATCAGTGAGAGTTGGGCACACGAGTTGAGTTGAGCACCACATTTCATCCTCAGACGAACGGGCAGTCCGAGCGGACTATTCAGATTTTGGAGGATATGATATACGCTTGTGTTATTGACTTTCGAGGTTCGTGGGATCAGTTTTTGCCTTTAGTAGAGTTTGCCTGCAACAACAGCTACCAGTCAAGTATCCAGATGGCTCCTTATGAGGCTTTATATGGTAGGCAGTATCGATCTCCGATCGAATGGTTTGAGCCAGGGGAGGCTCGGTTGTTGGGTACGGAACTGGTTCAGGACGCCTTGGACAAGGTCAGGATCATTCAGGATAGGCTTCGTACAGCTCAGTCCAAGAAAAAGAGCTATGCAGACCGCAAGGTTTGATATGTGGCTTTTATGGTTAGTGGGCGGGTATTGCTCCAAGTGTCGCCTATAAAGGGCGTGATGAGATTTGGGAAGAAGGACAAGCGTAGCCCTAGGTTCGTTAGTCCATTTGAGATTCTCATCGAGTGGGACGGGTGGCTTATAGACTTGCATTGCTGCAGAGCTTGTCAGCCATGTATCCAATGTTTTATGTATCCATGCTTCGGAGATATCACATCGATCCATCCCACGTGTTAGATTTCAGCACTGTCTAGTTGGATAAGGACTAGTCTTACGAGGAGGAGCCGGTGGCTAATCTAGACAGACATTTTTGTCAGTTGAGGTCAAAGATTTTTCCTTCTGGTCGTGTTCAGTGGAGAGGTCAACCTCCTCAGGCATCAACCTGGGAGTCCGAGTCTGATATGCGGAGCTGTTATCCTCATTTTTTCCCCGACTCAGGTACTTTCTTCTTCTGTCCGTTCGAGGACAAATGGTTATTTTAGAGGTGGAGAATGTGACG